>JAWNKX010000471.1:0-32555 GCA_035041755.1 Cacoxenus indagator
GTTCAGCCCAAAAATGGCTAACGACCGACAATACATATTAAACTACTTACAGAATAATGAGAACAACCACCAACTAATACAACCACCAAATAAACAAACAGATCGAAACAAATACCCACTTCAATGAAACTATTAACTTACTCAAAAACACTGTATTAGAGGACAGAAAACAAATTCTAGAATCAACTAACACAACAAATACAACAACGACATTGTAGACAGTATAGCCTCAGCAAAACACAATATTTTTCACCCATCCATATGAACACCGGAAGAAATAAATATTAATAATCAAAAAGAAAGAGTTATTAACATAAACACAACTAATTATACTTACGAAGAAGAAAAATCACTAGGAGAATTAAAAATAAGTAAACATTGTGCAATCTCACATTTTAAAAACATAGAAGAGATCAAAGAACTAAAAACTAAAACTATATTTTCAAATCTATCAGCTATAATAGTTATAATAATAATGGCAATAAAAATAATAACATTATTAATTATATTAAGTACCGATAATACTGTAAACAAAAGGATCCAGGAGTATCCATTAACAAGTGTGGGAGGAGTTACATATTATAACACGAACCACACCACCGCAAGTCAAGGCTCTTCAACCACTCTGAACCATTATGCTGGAACAGATGAAGTCAGCATTATCGTCCAGAAATATTTAACAAATAAGTAATTTAAAATACTAAGTAAACAAAACTGCACAAGCATGAAGGATGGGGTCGACCACTACACTTCTAACGGATATGCTTGCTCGACACAAATAGTTGTGAAGAGAAATAAGATTATTTGTAAACAAAGTTGCACAGGCATGAACGGTATGAGTGGACACTTCGCCTCTAACGATAATGCTTTCTGAATGAAAATTGTAATAAAAAGCAACAACCTAAGAGTCAACGTTTTTTTTCATGGTTTTACTTACACAACTTTTCGTAGGTGGTGTAAGACACATTTGAAGTAAAAGATATTACAATGAGAAGGAGGAGAGTATAGATGAAGTATGTAAGAAAATCCCATACAAAGGATACGATCCAGTATATATCGAGACTGACACCGGCTATGATCTGTAATATGCGAAAATTACGCGCGTTCTCCTCAAATAACGGCAGTATGAATAATGAAATGGTAATGGGCATAATGGTGCCGAGAGCGGTTGATTGATATGTGCCAACTGATTGTCCAATAGATCGATTTTAAGAGATGGCGGCGTTGGCATTGGATGATTTTCAATGGTCGTCAAAATGGAATTATTTCTGGGATACGCAAACCTGAAAGTGTAGGAATTTCATAATTGAAATATGGAAATGTTTTGCTCAACCCAATTCGCTTACTGAAGAATCAGATTGTGAATTTTATTTAGCGTTAATGGCAATGCGTGAAAAACATTCCGAGTCGTGTACCCGATCAGCGATTGCATATTCCCCATGTCAATGATCCCTACGCGAGAGTCGTCGTTATTTTCCCTATTGTACTGCACAGGTGACGAATAATTGCTGTGCATACACTGCAAAGAATTCCTTTCGAAGACACGCGGCTGTGAATTCAATTTGCTATATGTCTTAGCATTATTGATGCCGTGAATATTGAAAAAAGAGCAATCAGCAGAGCTTGACATGTACGAGCGTTGATTTATCGAGTTCGGATAGCCTATAATAATGCTATTATTACTCTCTGATGGCATTTCGAGCATTATAGCCAATCGGCCAATAAGCACGATTAGCGCGGCCGATGCAAAGACCATGGTAATGGCCCAAACATTTGGCGCCTGGTGTAAAATCTTCTTGTAGAGCATTTGTTTGTTGTTTGCGTAATTCACTCTTCGATACAACACTATATTTGAATGTTTTAGCTGCAGACACAAAAATAATTTAATAAAAAGATGGAATAACGTACAGCTCTAGCAAATAAGCGGAACATTAAGGAGGACTTACTGGCATCCGGTATGACCTGCGGGCGTAAGCGAAATGATGTGACCAGCTTCATATAGATGTCCGCGACCTCGGATCCCACCACACGTATATTGTCTACTCCTAACTCCTTGCGGTTTTTTTCCAAATGAATGAGCAATCGTTGCATTAACTGTCGCTTACTATCGTCTATCTTATACATAAACTGGTCGCCTATCTCATTATCAGGCTGAAGGTTCGGTATATATCTCTGCAAGAATTCAGTTATAGGCTCGTCGGATACATCTGCCTTCTTCAGTAGCACCTATAATCGATTATAATTTATGGAATTGTTAATCGACAATTTGTTTCTAATCTTCTGTAAGGCCTCACCAACTCCACGCCATTGCCAAATTTACGGCGCAAAAAGAATGGTGTGGCATTTGCCTCGAGCACACCCATGGTCAATATACCAATGCGTTGGGCCAAATGCTCGTTATCGTCAATTGAGCATGTGGCCACAAGAATCGCACGGGTTGTCTTCTCACGCTCGAGTATGTCCCAGAAGGCAGCCGAGTCACGTGAATTGAGATACTTCACCGGTTCGTAGAGCGCCACTATTGTCGTGCCACTCGCCAGACAACAGCACAATGATACTAGCCGTTGCTTTCCGTAGCTCAATTTACGCACCATTTTCTTCTCGGAGTCAATAAAATTACGCAAATAATCCCACCATTTCTGACACTCTAAGTCTATTGCCCCTTTATCACTTTTCTGCGTTTTTATCTTGACAGAGTACTCTATCACCTGCTGCACCGTCATGTATCCGGGCAGGCCGTCATGCTCCATACGAAAGTCGATGTTTCGACGACAGTACTTAATGTTTTCGTACAAATTTTTACTAAGAAAATTAATCGCACCGCGATAGGGTTGCAACAAACCGAACATGACACGCAAAAGAGTGATCTTTCCGGATCCAATATGGCCGAGAAGCACATGTATTTCACCCTTATACAATCGTAACGAAACAATCTTCAACATTTCCTCACTGCCAACATTACCGAATTCGAAATTATGCCAGCTAGGAATGCGAGTGACCATGAGTTGCTTCCTGTCCTCCGCTGTCACTTCGGATGTCAGAGAACTAGTACCAAGCACCATTCGACGATGCAAGTATGTACCAGGGTTAAGGAATTGCTTCATTACAAGAATAGCAGAGTGTGTTACAATATAGACAAGTGCAGACGCTAATATCATACGGACATCCGACTTTTCTTCCAAAATATTCTTGTCTGACATACGATGAAAATAGTTCATACTGAACGGGAAAAGATTATTGATGAATAGAAATGTGATGACCACATAATAACCGTTAACTTCCCAATAGCGCTGCAATAGAATCGAGAATGCGGCATAATTCGCAATCCAGAACACCAAACCGACTATCACCGCGTTTATATAGTCTTAAACGATCACCGCATAAACCATAGCGCATATTATCAGACCGGACACGTATAATAAAATGAAAATCAGCATTAGCAGCATTGCCAAAAAATCGGGTATATCCGGCTCAGTAAAGACCCAAATTATCTGAAACGGAAAAGCAATAAGTAGTATTGAACGAGTATAGACAATGTACTTACATACACTATTAGCCATGCTATTAGACCAAGCAACGCCATATGGATCAGAGCTACTAGAAAGTTGCATAACCACTGAGTGCGAAAGTTAAAGCCGTAGTGCCATTCGTGTACCATGAAGTTGCTATCATTTTGCTGTGCCCAATTCTGTTGACGAAATAAATTAGAGTTTGGCATGTGTGGTATTTTGAGTATCTACACAATTCAAACTTACCCAAATCAAATTCAGATACGGCAAGAGAAATAAAAAATTATACATGAACGTTGGTATATTGGAATCGTTCGATTGTGGACAAGCGTTATTTTCCGAATCGCAGCGTAGGATGCGCATCTCCACATGTGGATCTCCGTATTCAGCTGGATACAAGTCGCTTAGACGACGATATCATTCCAAGAATATTTGATGTTGCAATTGCAGAAAACCCTCCTGTATGTAAATGTCGACATCACCATATTTATCCTTCACATTGTCAATGCTTGAACGTACGGCCCCCGTACAGCGAGTTAGCCAGAGTAGATCATTCGTCAGTTCTGGTTCTATTGTACGAAAGACGCTCGGATAGCGTATGGTAACCTCTAATTTATGAGGTACTTTATCCTTCTCTACATTGTGAAAGATTATGGCGGCCAATGTTATGCGATCGTCGAACTGAGTCTGAAGTATTGATTCCGTATCATACCCTGTTGCCCCATTCAGGTTCAATGTACGCACCACACCCTTGGTCAACGTCTTCGTAATTTGCACAGTTGGCGCGTAAGCTAAGAAAAAATTCGTCTTGTCCCGCTTCATTTGGGTAACAGTTCTGCTTGATCGATATATAGCGTGGCAAGGAATGCCATTAATATCATGGCGAGGCAGTAACATACATAAATTACCTACTTGAGAACATCAATATTATCAAGGCGATGGGAAACGTACGGCTGTGCTTCATCCAGCTTTTCATCCGAACTCCGAAGGTGACGGGACTTTGCTATTGGATTGAGCGCAATGATCAGCGAATTACTAGCATCACTATGATCTCCATTTACGGTAATGGACGCCACATATTCTTCTCAATGATACAGTTACGTTTGAGATACAATTTGAATGTTGCCGGCATTTTGCAATCGAATCATGCGTTCCTGCAACAAATTGGGCATACTTAAATTCACACGCTCTAGGTTTTTCAACTTATACTGATGTCACATTATTAATCTTAGTCATAAGCATATAGTGTACATGTCGCTTGACGCTACGAAGCACACTTTCAAACAGTTTTCGTAATCACACTTTTTCTCTGCTTTTATACCGGCGCAAATATTCGTACTGCATCGTCAACAGAGAATTTGTCAATGTGAAGCAGAATGAAAGTCGTTGCTATACTACAAATATCATTTTGATATTTTCTTGATCATCGTCGGTGCCACTCACAAACACTCAATTGTCATGTTCAAGATTGATAATGTGGCATCAGCACTATTTTCCACAAACTGGATTCGTAGAAAAGACAATAGAAATAAACAAAAAAATGTCAGTCACCATACAAGTTAGCAGATCTGTTCTTTGCCATTCACATAAAAATTATAAACATACAAACCGAATTGTGGTGTTCACCAATATAAAAGCGGCACGGTGTGGACTGTGGTGGAATGAATTTTTTGTTTTACGCAACACCATTGAGGAGGTAGGTGCGGCGCACGTCGGATATATTTACAGTAATGATATAGATGCATTTTTTTATTTAACAGTGGAACGTTCAAAAATCTAAGTGACGCACAAATGGCCAGCAGCACAGTAACAAAAATTGGCAGAACGGTGCATCGCATTTTCGTTGGTAATCTACCTTGGACTGTGGGACACCAAGAGCTGCGCGGCTACTTCAAGGAATTTGGACGCGTTGTGAACGCCACCGTACTATTCGATCGGAAAACCGGATGCTCCAAAGGTTACGGATTTGTGTCGTTCAACAGTTTGGTGCCACTTGAGAAAATTGAAAACGAAGAAAAGCATACACTCGAAGGCAATCAGTTAAACGTACAAAAATCTTAAGTTTCCGGCGACAGTCACACATAAATACATACACATACATTTATACACATACACATAGCATTTTAAATATTAGTTAGTAGACTATTGGACGAGTAGCGGTATACGAAGTAAGGCAATATACAGTAGCCCACAGAGGCAGGCAACGAAGACGGACAGCGATTTGGATTTTGATGATTGCGAAGACAGCGTAGTGAATGATCCTTTTACCAGCGCTGCGGCTCATGTACAACTAATCCATGCAACACTAACATCTGATGCATTGCTCGACTTGTATGCGCTGTATACGCAGGCCATAGTGGGTCGTTGCAATACGACTAAGCCAAGTATATTTCAGAAGCAAGCACGCGCAAATGGAGTGCTTGGCAAGCAATTGGCGATAAGAGCTCGGCCGAGACGCAGCGTTTATATGTGCAGAAGGTACTAGAATTGGACGCCAATTGGCACGCACCAGCGATAGAGGAGGAGTATAATACAGTGCTTGACGATATACTGCCTTAAAAATACCACTTGGGTGGGTTGTCCACTCTGTACAACAGCAACCCATTGACCCGGAGGCCTGTAAGCCGGAGCATGAGAAAACACCACATGATTATTTTAAAGAATACAATCTCACCCGCTTGCGTGAGACAATGAAAGCGGAGGATTCAGCGATGCTGGATCAGCATGGCATGACGCTCATACACTGGGCAACCGATCGCAATGCCACTGAAATAGTGCAGTTTCTTTTGGCAGCCGGCGCCGATGTCAATCAACGCGATGGAAGTCAACAGAAGCCGTTGCACTACGGTGCCAGTTGTGGCCAAATGGATGTTCTGCGTGAACTCATCGAACATAATGCGTTGGTGACGTTGAGTTATTGCGATGGTCATACCTCCTTTGATGTGGCCGATAACGATGACGTGCGCTGTTTGCTACTAGAAAAGGGGTCAAACTCTTCCTCTCTATAGATGTTGCGAAACTTACCCGGCTTTGTTGTTCCGAAATTTATTAAAGTATATTAGGAACAAAAGTGTATGTTTTTTCGTTTATTTTCTTCTTTTTTACAAAATAAAATATACAAATTTTCCAACGGGTACTAACAAGTCAGAGAGTAAAGTTACTGATCGAATGTCTTTTACAAAATTTTGTACAACAAAATATTGTATAGGAAATGATGTGATTATTCCGAGAAAAAAAATATATAACACTATCTATTTGGAAAGTGGCCGATAGATGAGTTTTCCAACTCGAAACACTTATTTACAGATCTTTTACTTACACAATTTCTTAATGGACATGTTATTTTCAGAGTCCTTTTGCATAATCTTAGCAACAGCCATTTCAAAATCCTCTTGTGTTACGTGAACACGTCTCTCACGCAACGCATACGTCCCTGCTCCAGGGCATACGACCTTAACCTTGGCACCAGATGCGCCAGGCAGCAGTTCAGCAATCTTACACAGGTTGATGCCACGCGTCAAATTCATTTTACGTGAATGTATTTTTAGGATGTCTTAACGTGCCTCCTCGTTTGGTGGTGGAAATTCAATTTTCCTGTCAATACGGCCAGGTCGCAACAGTGCAGGGTCAAGTATATCAATTCGATTTGTAGCCATGATGACTTTGATATTTTTAGTAGCTTCGAAACCATCCAGTTGGTTAAGCAATTCCAACATGGTGCGCTGCACCTCAGAATCGCCGCCAGAACCGGACTCAATACGCGACGAGCCAATTGAATCAATTTCGTGCATGAAGATGTTTGGAGGAGCATGCTCACGTGCCATTACGAATAGTTCGCGCACCATGCGCGAACCTTCGCCGATAAATTTTTGCACCAATTCGGAACCCGAAACGCGTATGAAGGTGCACTCGGTGTGATGGGCCACCGCCCGAGCCAGCAAAGTTTTCCCAGTATCTGGTGGACCATACAGTAATACACCCTTAGGTTGGGCAATGCCGAGCGCATCGAAAAGTTCAGGATGCTTAACAGGAAGTTCGATAACCTCTTTTTTTCTCTTTTATTTGCTTGCCCAGACCGCCAACAATTTCATACGTCGAATCAGGTACCTTTTCGACCATCATTAGTGACACAAGTGGATCGACTTTGTTCGGTAGAATTTTGAGCAGAGTGTAGCTTTCATGACGCAGTGCAACACGGCAATTTGGCGAGACATCGTTAATGTCAATATTCTTGTCAATGTCAACGACAAATTTACCCTCGGGATGCACCTTAACAAGCACTTTTTTCTTATTCATCGGCTGGATTACCTCACCGACGTAGCTGCCCTGCTCCGGCAACAATTGCAGTTCTTCGCGCAACATACGAACTGCATATAGGAATAATCATATAAATAAATAAATATGCGTGACAATAACAGCAACAACAAAACAAGTGTGCTACATGCCAAACAAACCTTTTGCGTTCAACTCATTACGTTGTGGTTGTAATCGGCGTAAATTTTGACCTTTCTCTGCAACGATCAATTGCAGTTCTTCGATTTTCTGAATGTAGTAGGATCGAAAACCCCCACCTTTGTTATAGGCTGCTTCAATTTCCATCTAAAAAAAAAGCAGGTTTAAGTTCGTCAGAGAAAGCTTCTTATGGATTTGTAAAAAGCTTACCCGATTAGTGACAGTCATGTTGGCTAAATAATTTATTCAATACAAAAGAAAATCAATCACAATTCCTACTTTTTACAAACAACTTTGAGCACTTTTTCGGCCTAAACCATTACCTACTCTGGATTTTGTGGCGACATGTGACGTCTTTGCCGCAGTTATTGATGAAACGATATCAGTAAATCCAAGAACTTACTCGATAATAACTTTTTGAAACCAGTCTTTTAGTATCGGTACATTGATAGAGTCTTGAGTGCCCACCACACTATACAGCTACTGTATCAAGCATTATCAGAAACGACTGAAAAACATTCGTATTCTGTCGTTGGAATTTGGGGTAGCGATATTGATACGAGTGCAGTGAGAATTAAATTAAATATGAAAATAATAACGTTCGGCACCTCGAATCTTTGGTTACAGAAATGGAACGAAATCCTGAACATGTTAAAAATTTTTGAAAGGGTATAAAACCCTTCAATTTCGAATTTTTCTGGAAACAATTAGCAGAAAAAATAAACACCCTTAGACCTCCAGTCCGTGATGATAACGGTTGTCACAAAGTAAATAGGTAATATATGATAATCAAATCTATATACAGTTTGTCAAGAAATTGTTTTGATACCATAAATGATACCATATTTTACAAATGTAAGGCGAAAGAAAAAATACTTATATGCCTTTCTTAGAATTTTTGTATACTGATTATGATTTATTAACTTAATTTCTATATATGTGGTACCTTATCCTTATCCTTCTCTACAAAGCATCACTATGATCTCCATTTACGGTAATGGACGCCACATATTCTTCTCAATGATACAGTTACGTTTGAGATACAATTTGAATGTTGCCGGCATTTTGCAATCGAATCATGCGTTCCTGCAACAAATTGGGCATACTTAAATTCACACGCTCTAGGTTTTTCAACTTATACTGATGTCACATTATTAATCTTAGTCATAAGCATATAGTGTACATGTCGCTTGACGCTACGAAGCACACTTTCAAACAGTTTTCGTAATCACACTTTTTCTCTGCTTTTATACCGGCGCAAATATTCGTACTGCATCGTCAACAGAGAATTTGTCAATGTGAAGCAGAATGAAAGTCGTTGCTATACTACAAATATCATTTTGATATTTTCTTGATCATCGTCGGTGCCACTCACAAACACTCAATTGTCATGTTCAAGATTGATAATGTGGCATCAGCACTATTTTCCACAAACTGGATTCGTAGAAAAGACAATAGAAATAAACAAAAAAATGTCAGTCACCATACAAGTTAGCAGATCTGTTCTTTGCCATTCACATAAAAATTATAAACATACAAACCGAATTGTGGTGTTCACCAATATAAAAGCGGCACGGTGTGGACTGTGGTGGAATGAATTTTTTGTTTTACGCAACACCATTGAGGAGGTAGGTGCGGCGCACGTCGGATATATTTACAGTAATGATATAGATGCATTTTTTTATTTAACAGTGGAACGTTCAAAAATCTAAGTGACGCACAAATGGCCAGCAGCACAGTAACAAAAATTGGCAGAACGGTGCATCGCATTTTCGTTGGTAATCTACCTTGGACTGTGGGACACCAAGAGCTGCGCGGCTACTTCAAGGAATTTGGACGCGTTGTGAACGCCACCGTACTATTCGATCGGAAAACCGGATGCTCCAAAGGTTACGGATTTGTGTCGTTCAACAGTTTGGTGCCACTTGAGAAAATTGAAAACGAAGAAAAGCATACACTCGAAGGCAATCAGTTAAACGTACAAAAATCTTAAGTTTCCGGCGACAGTCACACATAAATACATACACATACATTTATACACATACACATAGCATTTTAAATATTAGTTAGTAGACTATTGGACGAGTAGCGGTATACGAAGTAAGGCAATATACAGTAGCCCACAGAGGCAGGCAACGAAGACGGACAGCGATTTGGATTTTGATGATTGCGAAGACAGCGTAGTGAATGATCCTTTTACCAGCGCTGCGGCTCATGTACAACTAATCCATGCAACACTAACATCTGATGCATTGCTCGACTTGTATGCGCTGTATACGCAGGCCATAGTGGGTCGTTGCAATACGACTAAGCCAAGTATATTTCAGAAGCAAGCACGCGCAAATGGAGTGCTTGGCAAGCAATTGGCGATAAGAGCTCGGCCGAGACGCAGCGTTTATATGTGCAGAAGGTACTAGAATTGGACGCCAATTGGCACGCACCAGCGATAGAGGAGGAGTATAATACAGTGCTTGACGATATACTGCCTTAAAAATACCACTTGGGTGGGTTGTCCACTCTGTACAACAGCAACCCATTGACCCGGAGGCCTGTAAGCCGGAGCATGAGAAAACACCACATGATTATTTTAAAGAATACAATCTCACCCGCTTGCGTGAGACAATGAAAGCGGAGGATTCAGCGATGCTGGATCAGCATGGCATGACGCTCATACACTGGGCAACCGATCGCAATGCCACTGAAATAGTGCAGTTTCTTTTGGCAGCCGGCGCCGATGTCAATCAACGCGATGGAAGTCAACAGAAGCCGTTGCACTACGGTGCCAGTTGTGGCCAAATGGATGTTCTGCGTGAACTCATCGAACATAATGCGTTGGTGACGTTGAGTTATTGCGATGGTCATACCTCCTTTGATGTGGCCGATAACGATGACGTGCGCTGTTTGCTACTAGAAAAGGGGTCAAACTCTTCCTCTCTATAGATGTTGCGAAACTTACCCGGCTTTGTTGTTCCGAAATTTATTAAAGTATATTAGGAACAAAAGTGTATGTTTTTTCGTTTATTTTCTTCTTTTTTACAAAATAAAATATACAAATTTTCCAACGGGTACTAACAAGTCAGAGAGTAAAGTTACTGATCGAATGTCTTTTACAAAATTTTGTACAACAAAATATTGTATAGGAAATGATGTGATTATTCCGAGAAAAAAAATATATAACACTATCTATTTGGAAAGTGGCCGATAGATGAGTTTTCCAACTCGAAACACTTATTTACAGATCTTTTACTTACACAATTTCTTAATGGACATGTTATTTTCAGAGTCCTTTTGCATAATCTTAGCAACAGCCATTTCAAAATCCTCTTGTGTTACGTGAACACGTCTCTCACGCAACGCATACGTCCCTGCTCCAGGGCATACGACCTTAACCTTGGCACCAGATGCGCCAGGCAGCAGTTCAGCAATCTTACACAGGTTGATGCCACGCGTCAAATTCATTTTACGTGAATGTATTTTTAGGATGTCTTAACGTGCCTCCTCGTTTGGTGGTGGAAATTCAATTTTCCTGTCAATACGGCCAGGTCGCAACAGTGCAGGGTCAAGTATATCAATTCGATTTGTAGCCATGATGACTTTGATATTTTTAGTAGCTTCGAAACCATCCAGTTGGTTAAGCAATTCCAACATGGTGTGCTGCACCTGAGAATCGCCGCCAGAACCGGACTCAATACGCGACGAGCCAATTGAATCAATTTCGTGCATGAAGATTTTTGGAGGAGCATGTTCACGTGCCATTACGAATAGTTCGCGCACCATGCGCGAACATTCGCCGATAAATTTTTGCACCAATTCGGAACCCGAAACGCGTATGAAGGTGCACTCGGTGTGATGTGCCACCGCCCGAGCCAGCAAAGTTTTCCCAGTACCTGGTGGACCATACAGTAATACACCCTTAGGTTGGGCAATGCCGAGCGCATCGAAAAGTTCAGGATGCTTAACAGGAAGTTCGATAACCTCTTTTTTTCTCTTTTATTTGCTTGCCCAGACCGCCAACAATTTCATACGTCGAATCAGGTACCTTTTCGACCATCATCAGTGACACAAGTGGATCGACTTTGTTCGGTAGAATTTTGAGCAGAGTGTAGCTTTCATGACGCAGTGCAACACGGCAATTTGGCGGGACATCGTTAATGTCAATATTCTTGTCAATGTCAACGACAAATTTACCCTCGGGATGCACCTTAACAAGCACTTTTTTCTTATTCATCGGCTGGATTATCTCACCGACGTAGCTGCCCTGCTCCGGCAACAATTGCAGTTCTTCGCGCAACATACGAACTGCATATAGGAATAATCATATAAGTAAATAAATATGCGTGACAATAACAGCAACAACAAAACAAGTGTGCTACATGCCAAACAAACCTTTTGCGTTCAACTCATTACGTTGTGGTTGTAATCGGCGTAAATTTTGACCTTTCTCTGCAACGATCAATTGCAGTTCTTCGATTTTCTGAATGTAGTAGGATCGAAAACCCCCACCTTTGTTATAGGCTGCTTCAATTTCCATCTAAAAAAAAAGCAGGTTTAAGTTCGTCAGAGAAAGCTTCTTATGGATTTGTAAAAAGCTTACCCGATTAGTGACAGTCATGTTGGCTAAATAATTTATTCAATACAAAAGAAAATCAATCACAATTCCTACTTTTTAAAACAACTTTGAGCACCTTTTCGGCCTAAACCATTACTTACTCTTGATTTTATGGCGACATATGACGTCTTTGCCGCAGTTATTGATGAAGTGATAAGCGTATATCCAAGTACTTACTCGATACAGCTGCTCGGATACAGCTGCTGTATCAAACATTATCAGAAACGACTGAAAAACATTCGTATTCTGTCGTTGGAATTTCCGGTGGCGAAATTGATACGAGTGCAGTGTGAATTAAATTAAATATGAAAATGCCGGCAACTAGAATCTTTGGTTACAGAAATGAAACGAAATCCTGAACATGCTAAAAGTTTTTGAAAGGGTTAAAACCCTTCAATTTCGAATTTTTCTGGAAACAATTATCAGAAAAAATAAACACGCTTAGACCTCCAGTCCGTGATGAAAGTGGTTGGCACAACGTAAATAGCTAATAAATGATAAATAAATCTATATACAGTTTGTCAGGGAAATTGTTTTGATACCATAAAGAAGAACTATTTTACAACTTTAAGTCGAAAGAAAAAATTCTTATATGCCTTTTTTAGAATTTTTGTTTACTGATTATGATTTATTAACTTAATTTCTATATATGTATATCAAAAAGTTGCACAGCGCTAACAAAGAAGCAGAAAAAGAAAGAAGAAACCGAAAGAACTGCTATTTTTGAGTGTCAAGAAATTGTTTTAAACTTTGAACTTATTTTCGCACTTTGGAATGCATGTCCCTTTATAAGTTGTTGGATATTTCTTCTTTGAGCTTATGTTCGTCACTTGGTGATGAAATAATTTAATGTTAGTTGCGATTTCGTCATCAAAAGAAAAGTTCTTGCGGTTTACATTAAATAATGAAGATGCCTGGACGAAGAACGACATTTGATGTCATTCAGCTGGTTTATTGTAACCATCAAATTGGTAAAAGTGTTCAAGAGTTAGCTGAAATGTTCTTTTTGACTAGGCAAACTGTTCATAATATTATTTGTAACAACCCAATTGATAGTCTTTATTTGTTAAACGTTATAAACTTTAATAAATTTATTGGTTTGTTACAATTATGCAAAACCCAACTGTCTGTTGGTACTTTAGTCGCTGAGCGTTTGACACCAACTACTTATCCTCGTCTCTTTGAGAGTCAGAGAGCGAGTCGCCTTCAAATCCGCCCCGCACCGGTTCCCACATCACTCCTTTTATTATCAGCTTGAGTTTCAACCCAGTTTCGGACGATGCGCCACTTTGCGCGGTTGGCTCAATTGAATGGCGTTATTCTGACCTTTCCAAGTCCATTGAAGTGGATGCAGAAACCGTGACATCCGACATGGTGCAGGCAGCTTGAATTTTTTTAAGATGACTAACATCCCTCAGTAGTTTTCTACCGCCCGCTGACACTTTTACAATATTCCCCTCCCGCTCTAAAACTTCATACCTAGTGGTATCGAAATTCGGTGTTAGCTTGTTAGGGAGCACTACATTCTTCATTAGTACTTGATCACCAACCCGGATATCCACATCCTTTGCCTCTCTCTTTTTATCGGCATTTACTTTACCTTTATGCTTCCGAATGCAGTCATTATCTTTCTCGACCGAATCCGCGAATGCCCCCACTAGGTCTTGAACATTTGGAATTTTGTCGCGAATCATACGATTGAACATTAACTCTGATGGAGATGTTCCAGTAGTACTGTGAGGGGTGACGTTGTGCATTAGAATGAAACCTTGAATTTCCTGTTTTTGTTTACATAAGCGATTTTTAGTCTTTTAACTAGGGACCTGTTCATGTTTTCGACCTCTCCATTAGCCTGAGCTGAATGCTACTCATGTTGCAATACTGCTCAAATATTTTGCTTACATATTGTTTGACGTTGTCCGTTCGTAGATACTTCGGGAACCACAATCGACAGAATATTTCTGTCATGGTCCCGATAATAATTTCTGATGATATGGTATTTAAAAACTTTAGCTCCATGTACCTAAAAAAATAGGTACATAGTAAATCGCTAGCTATGGAGTTCCATGGACTTGTTAGGAAAGGTGTTCTTTGCATCGGAGCTGGGCCCACAGGTTGTGAAACCAGCATGCAGTTTATGCGCGATTTGACAAAATTTTCCGCATCCCGATCAATACGCGGCCACCACATCTTAGCCCTTAACCGACATTTCATCGCTGATTCCCCCGGATGGCCTTCATGGGTAAATTCCAGAACTCTTTGACGGAGTATAGTTGGGATGATCAGACGTGCTCCCATCAGAAGGATTTTCCCTAGCGCTGAAAGCTTTAGGTTTGTTTGATGTGCAGACTACCCAAGAGTTCTCGTCCAGGCAAGTCATTGCGTCAATGATTTTCTCATCAAGGCCATTCTCCCGGGAAATTTCCGAAATATTCAATGATGCAGGAACTGTATATTCGATAACCCGAAAGATATTATACTCATCCTTGCGCCAGGAAACGCTTGTTGGCGGTATCTCGCAGTCGGGATAGAGCATCTGCAATGTTTTCTTTACCAGCCTTGAACTTGAATGCTTGCAGGCGTAAAAGCCATCTTTCAATCCGAGCCGGTGGTTTTGAGGTTGGCTTGAAGATTGTCTCCAGAGGCTTGTTGTCCATTACTAGCTCAAATTCAAGTCCCGTCAGGTAAAAGTAAAACTTTTCGACCGCCCAGACTAACACCAAACTTTCTTTTTCGGTTTGTGAGTACCATTTCTCAACGTCGGACAAACTCCGACTAGCAAACGAGATTATGTTAGGTTCATTACCTTCCGGGAATTGCAATAGTATCGCTCCCAGGGCAACTGGGCTGGCATCTGCGATCAACCGCGTTCTGTTACTGGGGTTGAAGTATGACAAACTTGGTATTTTAGCTAAACGAAACTTGAGGTCCTCGAAAGCCCTCTTTTCTGTTTCACCCCAATTGAACTTACAGTCTTTCTTCAGTAGACGTCTTAACGGCTCAGTATTGAGGTTGATGCCACGCGTCAAATTCATTTTACGTGAATGTATTTTTAGGATGTCTTAACGTGCCTCCTCGTTTGGTGGTGGAAATTCAATTTTCCTACGGCCAGGTCGCAATAATGCAGGGTCAAGTATATCAATTCGATTTGTAGCCATGATGACTTTGATATTTTTAGTAGCTTCGAAACCATCCAATTGGTTATGCAATTCCAATATGGTGCGCTGCACCTCAGAATCGCCGCCAGAACCGGGCTCAATACGCGACGAGCCAATTGAATCAATTTCGTCCATGAAGATTATTGAAGGAGCATGTTCACGTGCCATTACGAATAGTTCGCGCACCATGCGCGAACCTTCGCCGATAAATTTTTGCACCAATTCGGAACCCGAAACGCGTATGAAGGTGCACTCGGTGTGATGGGCCACCGCCCGAGCCAGCAAAGTTTTCCCAGTACCTGGTGGACCATACAGTAATACACCCTTAGGTTGGGCAATGCCGAGCACATCGAAAAGTTCAGGATGCTTAACAGGAAGTTCGATAACCTCTTTTATCTCTTTTATTTGCTTGCCCAGACCGCCAACAATTTCATACGTCGAATCAGGTACCTTTTCGACCATCATCAGTGACACAAGTGGATCGACTTTGTTCGGTAGAATTTTGAGCAGAGTGTAGCTTTCATTACGCAGTGCAACACGGCAATATGGCGAGACATCGTTAATGTCAATATTCTTGTCAATGTCAATGACAAATTTACCCTCGGGATGCACCTTAACAAGCACTTTTTTCTTATTCATCGGCTGGATTACCTCACCGACGTAGCTGCCCTGCTCCGGCAACAATTGCAGTTCTTCGCGCAACATACGAACTGCATATAGGAATAATCATATAAATAAATAAATATGCGTGACAATAACAGCAACAACAAAACAAGTGTGCTACATGCCAAACAAACCTTTTGCGTTCAACTCATTACGTTGTGCTTGTAATCGCCGTAAATTTTGACCCTTCTCTGCAACGATCAATTGCATATTCTTCTCAATGATACAGTTACGTTTGAGATACAATTTGAATGTTGCCGGCATTTTGCAATCGAATCATGCGTTCCTGCAACAAATTGGGCATACTTAAATTCACACGCTCTAGGTTTTTCAACTTATACTGATGTCACATTATTAATCTTAGTCATAAGCATATAGTGTACATGTCGCTTGACGCTACGAAGCACACTTTCAAACAGTTTTCGTAATCACACTTTTTCTCTGCTTTTATACCGGCGCAAATATTCGTACTGCATCGTCAACAGAGAATTTGTCAATGTGAAGCAGAATGAAAGTCGTTGCTATACTACAAATATCATTTTGACATTTTCTTGATCATCGTCGGTGCCACTCACAAACACTCAATTGTCATGTTCAAGATTGATAATGTGGCATCAGCACTATTTTCCACAAACTGGATTCGTAGAAAAGACAATAGAAATAAACAAAAAAATGTCAGTCACCATACAAGTTAGCAGATCTGTTCTTTGCCATTCACATAAAAATTATAAACATACAAACCGAATTGCGGTGTTCACCAATATAAAAGCGGCATGGTGTGGACTGTGGTGGAATGAATTTTTTGTTTTACGCAACACCATTGAGGAGGTAGGTGCGGCGCACGTCGGATATATTTACAGTAATGATATAGATGAATTTTTTTATTTAACAGTGGAACGTTCAAAAATCTAAGTGACGCACAAATGGCCAGCAGCACAGTAACAAAAATTGGCAGAACGGTGCATCGCATTTTCGTTGGTAATCTACCTTGGACTGTGGGACACCAAGAGCTGCGCGGCTACTTCAAGGAATTTGGACGCGTTGTGAACGCCACCGTACTATTCGATCGGAAAACCGGATGCTCCAAAGGTTACGGATTTGTGTCGTTCAACAGTTTGGTGCCACTTGAGAAAATTGAAAACGAAGAAAAGCATACACTCGAAGGCAATCAGTTGAACGTACAAAAATCTTAAGTTTCCGGCGACAGTCACACATAAATACATACACATACATTTATACACATGCACATAGCATTTTAAATATTAGTTAGTAGACTATTGGACGAGTAGCGGTATACGAAGTAAGGCAATATACAGTAGCCCACAGAGGCAGGCAACGAAGACGGACAGCGATTTGGATTTTGATGATTGCGAAGACAGCGTAGTGAATGATCCTTTTACCAGCGCTGCGGCTCATGTACAACTAATCCATGCAACACTAACATCTGATGCATTGCTCGACTTGTATGCGCTGTATACGCAGGCCATAGTGGGTCGTTGCAATACGACTAAGCCAAGTATATTTCAGAAGCAAGCACGCGCAAATGGAGTGCTTGGCAAGCAATTGGCGATATGAGCTCGGCCGAGACGCAGCGTTTATATGTGCAGAAGGTACTAGAATTGGACGCCAATTGGCACGCACCAGCGATAGAGGAGGAGTATAATACAGTGCTTGACGATATACTGCCTCAAAAATACCACTTGGGTGGGTTGTCCACTCTGTACAACAACAACCCATTGACCCGGAGGCCTGTAAGCCGGAGCATGAGAAAACACCACATGATTATTTTAAAGAATACAATCTCACCCGCTTGCGTGAGACAATGAAAGCGGAGGATTCAGCGATGCTGGATCAGCATGGCATGACGCTCATACACTGGGCAACCGATCGCAATGCCACTGAAATAGTGCAGTTTCTTTTGGCAGCCGGCGCCGATGTCAATCAACGCGATGGAAGTCAACAGAAGCCGTTGCACTACGGTGCCAGTTGTGGCCAAATGGATGTTCTGCGTGAACTCATCGAACATAATGCGTTGGTGACGTTGAGTTATTGCGATGGTCATACCTCCTTTGATGTGGCCGATAACGATGACGTGCGCTGTTTGCTACTAGAAAAGGGGTCAAACTCTTCCTCTCTATAGATGTTGCGAAACTTACCCGGCTTTGTTGTCCCGAAATTTATTAAAGTATATTAGGAACAAAAGTGTATGTTTTTTCGTTTATTTTCTTCTTTTTTACAAAATAAAATATACAAATTTTCCAACGGGTACTAACAAGTCAGAGAGTAAAGTTACTGATCGAATGTCTTTTACAAAATTTTGTACAACAAAATATTGTATAGGAAATGATGTGATTATTCCGAGAAAAAAAATATATAACACTATCTATTTGGAAAGTGGCCGATAGATGAGTTTTCCAACTCAAAACACTTATTTACAGATCTTTTACTTACACAATTTCTTAATGGACATGTTATTTTCAGAGTCCTTTTGCATAATCTTAGCAACAGCCATTTCAAAATCCTCTTGTGTTACGTGAACACGTCTCTCACGCAACGCATACGTCCCTGCTCCAGGGCATACGACCTTAACCTTGGCACCAGATGCGCCAGGCAGCAGTTCAGCAATCTTACACAGGTTGATGCCACGCGTCAAATTCATTTTACGTGAATGTATTTTTAGGATGTCTTAACGTGCCTCCTCGTTTGGTGGTGGAAATTCAATTTTCCTGTCAATACGGCCAGGTCGCAACAGTGCAGGGTCAAGTATATCAATTCGATTTGTAGCCATGATGACTTTGATATTTTTAGTAGCTTCGAAACCATCCAGTTGGTTAAGCAATTCCAACATGGTGCGCTGCACCTGAGAATCGCCGCCAGAACCGGACTCAATACGCGACGAGCCAATTGAATCAATTTCGTGCATGAAGATTTTTGGAGGAGCATGTTCACGTGCCATTACGAATAGTTCGCGCACCATGCGCGAACCTTCGCGGATAAATTTTTGCACCAATTCGGAACCCGAAACGCGTATGAAGGTGCACTCGGTGTGATGTGCCACCGCCCGAGCCAGCAAAGTTTTCCCAGTACCTGGTGGATTATACAGTAATACACCCTTAGGTTGGGCAATGCCGAGCGCATCGAAAAGTTCAGGATGCTTAACAGGAAGTTCGATAACCTCTTTTTTTCTCTTTTATTTGCTTGCCCAGACCGCCAACAATTTCATACGTCGAATCAGGTACCTTTTCGACCATCATCAGTGACACAAGTGGATCGACTTTGTTCGGTAGAATTTTGAGCAGAGTGTAGCTTTCATGACGCAGTGCAACACGGCAATTTGGCGAGACATCGTTAATGTCAATATTCTTGTCAATGTCAACGACAAATTTACCCTCGGGATGCACCTTAACAAGCACTTTTTTCTTATTCATCGGCTGGATTACCTCACCGACGTAGCTGCCCTGCTCCGGCAACAATTGCAGTTCTTCGCGCAACATACGAACTGCATATAGGAATAATCATATAAATAAATAAATATGCGTGACAATAACAGCAACAACAAAACAAGTGTGCTACATGCCAAACAAACCTTTTGCGTTCAACTCATTACGTTGTGGTTGTAATCGGCGTAAATTTTGACCTTTCTCTGCAACGATCAATTGCAGTTCTTCGATTTTCTGAATGTAGTAGGATCGAAAACCCCCACCTTTGTTATAGGCTGCTTCAATTTCCATCTAAAAAAAAAGCAGGTTTAAGTTCGTCAGAGAAAGCTTCTTATGGATTTGTAAAAAGCTTACCCGATTAGTGACAGTCATGTTGGCTAAATAATTTATTCAATACAAAAGAAAATCAATCACAATTCCTACTTTTTAAAACAACTTTGAGCACCTTTTCGGCCTAAACCATTACTTACTCTTGATTTTATGGCGACATATGACGTCTTTGCCGCAGTTATTGATGAAGTGATAAGCGTATATCCAAGTACTTACTCGATAATACCTTTTTGAAACCAATCTTTTAGTATCGGTACATTGATAGAGTCTTGAGTGCCCACGACAGGATACAGCTGCTGTATCAAACATTATCAGAAACGACTGAAAAACATTCGTATTCTGTCGTTGGAATTTCCGGTGGCGAAATTGATACGAGTGCAGTGTGAATTAAATTAAATATGAAAATGCCGGCAACTAGAATCTTTGGTTACAGAAATGAAACGAAATCCTGAACATGCTAAAAGTTTTTGAAAGGGTTAAAACCCTTCAATTTCGAATTTTTCTGGAAACGATTATCAGAAAAAATAAACACGCTTAGACCTCCAGTCCGTGATGAAAGTGGTTGGCACAACGTAAATAGCTAATAAATGATAAATAAATCTATATACAGTTTGTCAGGGAAATTGTTTTGATACCATAAAGAAGAACTATTTTACAACTTTAAGTCGAAAGAAAAAATTCTTATATGCCTTTTTTAGAATTTTTGTTTACTGATTATGATTTATTAACTTAATTTCTATATATGTATATCAAAAAGTTGCACAGCGCTAACAAAGAAGCAGAAAAAGAAAGAAGAAATCGAAAGAACTGCTATTTTTGAGTGTCAAGAAATTGTTTTAAACTTTGAACTTATTTTCGCACTTTGGAATGCATGTCCCTTTATAAGTTGTTGGATATTTCTTCTTTGAGCTTATGTTCGTCACTTGGTGATGAAATAATTTAATGTTAGTTGCGATTTCGTCATCAAAAGAAAAGTTCTTGCGGTTTACATTAAATAATGAAGATGCCTGGACGAAGAACGACATTTGATGTCATTCAGCTGGTTTATTGTAACCATCAAATTGGTAAAAGTGTTCAAGAGTTAGCTGAAATGTTCTTTTTGACTAGGCAAACTGTTCATAATATTATTTGTAACAACCCAATTGATAGTCTTTATTTGTTAAACGTTATAAACTTTAATAAATTTATTGGTTTGTTACAATTATGCAAAACCCAACTGTCTGTTGGTACTTTAGTCGCTGAGCGTTTGACACCAACTACTTATCCTCGTCTCTTTGAGAGTCAGAGAGCGAGTCGCCTTCAAATCCGCCCCGCACCGGTTCCCACATCACTCCTTTTATTATCAGCTTGAGTTTCAACCCAGTTTCGGACGATACGCCACTTTGCGCGGTTGGCTCAATTGAATGGCGTTATTCTGACCTTTCCAAGTCCATTGAAGTGGATGCAGAAACCGTGACATCCGACATGGTGCAGGCAGCTTGAATTCTTTTAAGATGACTAACATCCCTCAGTAGTTTTCTACCGCCCGCTGACACTTTTACAATATTCCCCTCCCGCTCTAAAACTTCATACCTAGTGGTATCGAAATTCGGTGTTAGCTTGTTAGGGAGCACTACATTCTTCATTAGTACTTGATCACCAACCCGGATATCCACATCCTTTGCCTCTCTCTTTTTATCGGCATTTACTTTACCTTTATGCTTCCGAATGCAGTCATTATCTTTCTCGACCGAATCCGCGAATGCCCCCACTAGGTCTTGAACATTTGGAATTTTGTCGCGAATCATACGATTGAACATTAACTCTGATGGAGATGTTCCAGTAGTACTGTGAGGGGTGACGTTGTGCATTAGAATGAAACCTTGAATTTCCTGTTTTTGTTTACATAAGCGATTTTTAGTCTTTTAACTAGGGACCTGTTCATGTTTTCGACCTCTCCATTAGCCTGAGCTGAATGCTACTCATGTTGCAATACTGCTCAAATATTTTGCTTACATATTGTTTGACGTTGTCCGTTCGTAGATACTTCGGGAACCACAATCGACAGAATATTTCTTTCATGGTCCCGATAATAATTTCTGATGATATGGTATTTAAAAACTTTAGCTCCATGTACCTAAAAAAATAGGTACATAGTAAATCGCTAGCTATGGAGTTCCATGGACTTGTTAGGAAAGGTGTTCTTTGCATCGGAGCTGGGCCCACAGGTTGTGAAACCAGCATGCAGTTTATGCGCGATTTGACAAAATTTTCCGCATCCCGATCAATACGCGGCCACCACATCTTAGCCCTTAACCGACATTTCATCGCTGATTCCCCCGGATGGCCTTCGTGGGTAAATTCCAGAACTCTTTGACGGAGTATAGTTGGGATGATCAGACGTGCTCCCATCAGAAGGATTTTCCCTAGCGCTGAAAGCTTTAGGTTTGTTTGATGTGCAGACTACCCAAGAGTTCTCGTCCAGGCAAGTCATTGCGTCAATGATTTTCTCATCAAGGCCATTCTCCCGGGAAATTTCCGAAATATTCAATGATGCAGGAACTGTATATTCGATAACCCGAAAGATATTATACTCATCCTTGCGCCAGGAAACGCTTGTTGGCGGTATCTCGCAGTCGGGATAGAGCATCTGCAATGTTTTCTTTACCAGCCTTGAACTTGAATGCTTGCAGGCGTAAAAGCCATCTTTCAATCCGAGCCGGTGGTTTTGAGGTTGGCTTGAAGATTGTCTCCAGAGGCTTGTTGTCCATTACTAGCTCAAATTCAAGTCCCGTCAGGTAAAAGTAAAACTTTTCGACCGCCCAGACTAACACCAAACTTTCTTTTTCGGTTTGTGAGTACCATTTCTCAACGTCGGACAAACTCCGACTAGCAAACGAGATTATGTTAGGTTCATTACCTTCCGGGAATTGCAATAGTATCGCTCCCAGGGCAACTGGGCTGGCATCTGCGATCAACCGCGTTCTGTTACTGGGGTTGAAGTATGACAAACTTGGTATTTTAGCTAAACGAAACTTGAGGTCCTCGAAAGCCCTCTTTTCTGTTTCACCCCAATTGAACTTACAGTCTTTCTTCAGTAGACGTCTTAACGGCTCAGTATTGAGGTTGATGCCACGCGTCAAATTCATTTTACGTGAATGTATTTTTAGGATGTCTTAACGTGCCTCCTCGTTTGGTGGTGGAAATTCAATTTTCCTACGGCCAGGTCGCAATAATGCAGGGTCAAGTATATCAATTCGATTTGTAGCCATGATGACTTTGATATTTTTAGTAGCTTCGAAACCATCCAATTGGTTATGCAATTCCAATATGGTGCGCTGCACCTCAGAATCGCCGCCAGAACCGGGCTCAATACGCGACGAGCCAATTGAATCAATTTCGTCCATGAAGATTATTGAAGGAGCATGTTCACGTGCCATTACGAATAGTTCGCGCACCATGCGCGAACCTTCGCCGATAAATTTTTGCACCAATTCGGAACCCGAAACGCGTATGAAGGTGCACTCGGTGTGATGGGCCACCGCCCGAGCCAGCAAAGTTTTCCCAGTACCTGGTGGACCATACAGTAATACACCCTTAGGTTGGGCAATGCCGAGCACATCGAAAAGTTCAGGATGCTTAACAGGAAGTTCGATAACCTCTTTTATCTCTTTTATTTGCTTGCCCAGACCGCCAACAATTTCATACGTCGAATCAGGTACCTTTTCGACCATCATCAGTGACACAAGTGGATCGACTTTGTTCGGTAGAATTTTGAGCAGAGTGTAGCTTTCATTACGCAGTGCAACACGGCAATATGGCGAGACATCGTTAATGTCAATATTCTTGTCAATGTCAATGACAAATTTACCCTCGGGATGCACCTTAACAAGCACTTTTTTCTTATTCATCGGCTGGATTACCTCACCGACGTAGCTGCCCTGCTCCGGCAACAATTGCAGTTCTTCGCGCAACATACGAACTGCATATAGGAATAATCATATAAATAAATAAATATGCGTGACAATAACAGCAACAACAAAACAAGTGTGCTACATGCCAAACAAACCTTTTGCGTTCAACTCATTACGTTGTGCTTGTAATCGCCGTAAATTTTGACCCTTCTCTGCAACGATCAATTGCATATTCTTCTCAATGATACAGTTACGTTTGAGATACAATTTGAATGTTGCCGGCATTTTGCAATCGAATCATGCGTTCCTGCAACAAATTGGGCATACTTAAATTCACACGCTCTAGGTTTTTCAACTTATACTGATGTCACATTATTAATCTTAGTCATAAGCATATAGTGTACATGTCGCTTGACGCTACGAAGCACACTTTCAAACAGTTTTCGTAATCACACTTTTTCTCTGCTTTTATACCGGCGCAAATATTCGTACTGCATCGTCAACAGAGAATTTGTCAATGTGAAGCAGAATGAAAGTCGTTGCTATACTACAAATATCATTTTGACATTTTCTTGATCATCGTCGGTGCCACTCACAAACACTCAATTGTCATGTTCAAGATTGATAATGTGGCATCAGCACTATTTTCCACAAACTGGATTCGTAGAAAAGACAATAGAAATAAACAAAAAAATGTCAGTCACCATACAAGTTAGCAGATCTGTTCTTTGCCATTCACATAAAAATTATAAACATACAAACCGAATTGCGGTGTTCACCAATATAAAAGCGGCATGGTGTGGACTGTGGTGGAATGAATTTTTTGTTTTACGCAACACCATTGAGGAGGTAGGTGCGGCGCACGTCGGATATATTTACAGTAATGATATAGATGAATTTTTTTATTTAACAGTGGAACGTTCAAAAATCTAAGTGACGCACAAATGGCCAGCAGCACAGTAACAAAAATTGGCAGAACGGTGCATCGCATTTTCGTTGGTAATCTACCTTGGACTGTGGGACACCAAGAGCTGCGCGGCTACTTCAAGGAATTTGGACGCGTTGTGAACGCCACCGTACTATTCGATCGGAAAACCGGATGCTCCAAAGGTTACGGATTTGTGTCGTTCAACAGTTTGGTGCCACTTGAGAAAATTGAAAACGAAGAAAAGCATACACTCGAAGGCAATCAGTTGAACGTACAAAAATCTTAAGTTTCCGGCGACAGTCACACATAAATACATACACATACATTTATACACATGCACATAGCATTTTAAATATTAGTTAGTAGACTATTGGACGAGTAGCGGTATACGAAGTAAGGCAATATACAGTAGCCCACAGAGGCAGGCAACGAAGACGGACAGCGATTTGGATTTTGATGATTGCGAAGACAGCGTAGTGAATGATCCTTTTACCAGCGCTGCGGCTCATGTACAACTAATCCATGCAACACTAACATCTGATGCATTGCTCGACTTGTATGCGCTGTATACGCAGGCCATAGTGGGTCGTTGCAATACGACTAAGCCAAGTATATTTCAGAAGCAAGCACGCGCAAATGGAGTGCTTGGCAAGCAATTGGCGATATGAGCTCGGCCGAGACGCAGCGTTTATATGTGCAGAAGGTACTAGAATTGGACGCCAATTGGCACGCACCAGCGATAGAGGAGGAGTATAATACAGTGCTTGACGATATACTGCCTCAAAAATACCACTTGGGTGGGTTGTCCACTCTGTACAACAACAACCCATTGACCCGGAGGCCTGTAAGCCGGAGCATGAGAAAACACCACATGATTATTTTAAAGAATACAATCTCACCCGCTTGCGTGAGACAATGAAAGCGGAGGATTCAGCGATGCTGGATCAGCATGGCATGACGCTCATACACTGGGCAACCGATCGCAATGCCACTGAAATAGTGCAGTTTCTTTTGGCAGCCGGCGCCGATGTCAATCAACGCGATGGAAGTCAACAGAAGCCGTTGCACTACGGTGCCAGTTGTGGCCAAATGGATGTTCTGCGTGAACTCATCGAACATAATGCGTTGGTGACGTTGAGTTATTGCGATGGTCAGACCTGCTTTGATGTGGCCGATAACGATGACGTGCGCTGTTTGCTACTAGAAAAGGGGTCAAACTCTTCCTCTCTATAGATGTTGCGAAACTTACCCGGCTTTGTTGTCCCGAAATTTATTAAAGTATATTAGGAACAAAAGTGTATGTTTCTTCGTTTATTTTCTTCTTTTTTACAAAATAAAATATACAAACTTTCCAACGGGTACTAACAAGTCAGAGAGTAAAGTTACTGATCGAATGTCTTTCTACAAAATTTTGTACCACAACAAAATATTGTATAGGAAATGATGTGATTATTCCGAGAAAAAAAATATATAACACTATCTATTTGGAAAGTGGCCGATAGATGAGTTTTCCAACTCGAAACACTTATTTACAGATCTTTTACTTACACAATTTCTTAATGGACATGTTATTTTCAGAAGTCCTTTTGCATAATCTTAGCAACAGCCATTTCAAAATCCTCTTGTGTTACGTGAACACGTCTCTCACGCAACGCATACGTCCCTGCCTCCAGGGCATACGACCTTAACCTATGGCACCAGATGCGCCAGGCAGCAGTTCAGCAATCTTACACAGGTTGATGCCACGCGTCAAATTCATTTTACGTGAATGTATTTTTAGGATGTCTTAACGTGCCTCCTCGTTTGGTGGTGGAAATTCAATTTTCCTGTCAATACGGCCAGGTCGCAACAGTGCAGGGTCAAGTATATCAATTCGATTTGTAGCCATGATGACTTTGATATTTTTAGTAGCTTCGAAACCATCCAGTTGGTTAAGCAATTCCAACATGGTGCGCTGCACCTGAGAATCGCCGCCAGAACCGGACTCAATACGCGACGAGCCAATTGAATCAATTTCGTGCATGAAGATTTTTGGAGGAGCATGTTCACGTGCCATTACGAATAGTTCGCGCACCATGCGCGAACCTTCGACGGATAAATTTTTGCACCAATTCGGAACCCGAAACGCGTATGAAGGTGCACTCGGTGTGATGGGCCACCGCCCGAGCCAGCAAAGTTTTCCCAGTACCTGGTGGACCATACAGCAATACACCCTTAGGTTAAGCAATGCCGAGCGCATCGAAAAGTTTAGGATGCTTAACAGGAAGTTCGATAACCTCTTTTATTTCTTTTATTTGCTTGTCCAGACCGCCAATCATTTCATACGTCGAATCAGGTACCTTTTCGACCATCATCAGTGACACAAGTCTTCGACTTTGTTCGGTAGAATTTTGTGCAGTGTAGCTTTCATTACGCAGTGCAACACGGCAATTTGGCGAGACATCGCTAATGTCAATATTCTTGTCAATGTCAACGACAAATTTACCCTCGGGATGCACCTTAACAAGCACTTTTTTCTTATCCATCGGCTTGACTACCTCACCGATATAGCTGCCCGGCTCCAGCAACCATTGCAGCTCTTCGCGCAACATACGAACTGCATATAGGAATAATCATATAAATAAATAAATATGCTTGACAATAACAGCAACAACAAAACGATTCTGCTACATGCCAAACAAACCTTTTCCGTTCAACTCATTAGGTTTTGCTTGTAATCGGCGTAAATTTTAACCCTTTTCTGCAACGATCAATTGCAGTTCTTCGATTTTCGGAATGAAGTAGGATCGAAAACCCTCACCTTTGTGATAGGCTACTTCAATCTAAAAAAAAACGCAGGTTTAAGTTCGTCAAAGAAAGCTTCTTATGGATTTGTAAAAAGCTTACCCGATTAGTGACAGTCATGTTGGCTAAATAATTTATTCAATACAAAAGAAAATCAATCACAATTCCTACTTTTTACAAACAACTTTGAGCACCTTTTCGGGCTAAACCATTACTTACTCTGGATTTTGTGGCGACATATGACATCTTTGCCGCAGTTATTAATGAAACGATAAGGGTAAATCCAAGTACTTACTCGATAATACCTTTTTGAAACCAGTCTTTTAGTATCGGTACATTGAGTAGAGTCTTGAGTGCCCACGACACGATACAGCTGCTGTATCAAACATTATCAGAAACTACTGATAAGCATTCGTATTCTGTCGTTGGAATTTGCGGTGGCGATATTGATACGAGTGCAGTGAGAATTAAATTAAAGATGAAAATAATAACGTTCGGCAACTCGAATATTTGGTTACAGAAATGGAACGAAATCCTCAACATGCCAAAAGTTTTTGAAATGGTATAAAACCCTTCAATTTCGAATTTTTCTAGAAATAATTATCAGAAAAAATAAACACGCTTAGACCTCCAGTCCGTGATGATAACGGTTGGCACAAAGTAAATAGCTGATAAATGATAAATAAGTCTATTTACAGTTTGTCTAGAAATTGTTTTGATACCATAAAAAGGAACTATTTTACAACTTTAAGTCGAAAGAAATAATACTTATTTGCCTTTTTTAGAATTTTTGTTTAGTGATTATGATTTATTAACTTAATTTCTATATATGTGGGGAAAGAAGAGAGAATGACGACATCACAAAGACGGCAACGACTTGCAACGACGGCAACGACGGCAACGATGACGACGACGGCAACGACGGCGAAGACGACAACGAACGCAACTTCGGGCATTCGAGTGGAAGCGCGTATTGAAGACGAACGCACAACGACGCGAAACGACGTAGAAGCAGATTATACTTAACTTGTAATATTTCCTAAACTTAAATCCTACATATATGTATATCAAAAAGTTGCACAGCGCTAACAAAGAAGCAGAAAAAGAAAGAAGAAACCAAAAGAACTGCTATTTTTTAGTGTCAAGAAATTGTTTTAAACTTTGAACTTATTTTCGCACTTTGGAATGCATGTCCCGTTATAAGTTATTGGATATTTCTTCTTTGAGCTTATGTTCGTCACTTGGTGATTAAATAATTTAATGTTAGTTGCGATTTCGTCATCAAATAGAAAAATTCTTGCGGTTTACATTAAGTATTGAAGATGCCTGGATGAAGAACGACATTTGATGTCATTCAGCCGGTTTATTATAACCATCAAATTGGTAAAAGTGTCCAAGATTAGCTGAAATATTCTCTTTGACTAGGCAAACGGTTCATAATATTATTTGTAACAACCCAATTGATAGTCTTTATTTGTTAAACGTTATAAAATTTAATAACTTTATTGGTTTATTGCAATTATACCCAACTGTCTGTTGCTACTTTACTCGCTGAGCGTTTGACACAAACTACTTATCCTCGTCTCTTTGAGCGTCAGAGAGCGAGTCGCCTTCAACTCTGCTCCGCACCGGTTCCCACATCCCACCTTTTATTATCAGCTTGAGTTTCAACCCAGTTTCGGACGATGCGCCACTTTGCGCGGTTGGCTCAACTGAATGGCGTTGATCTGACCTTTCCAAGTCCATTGAAGTAGATGCAGAAACCGTGACATCCGACATGGGGCAGGCAACTGGAATTTTTTTAAGATGACTTACATCCCTCAGTAGTTTTCTACCCCCCGCTGACACTTTTATAATATTCCCCTCCCGCTCTAAAACTTCATACCTAGCGGTATCGAAATTCGTTTAGGGAGCACTACATTCTTCATTAGTACTTGATCACCAACCCGGATATCCACATCCTTTGCCTCTCTCTTTTTATCTGCATTTACTTTACCTTTATGCTTCCGAATGCAGTCATTATCTTTCTCGACCGAATCCGTGAATTCCCCCACTAGGTCTTGAACATTTGGAATTTTGTCGCGAATAATACGATTGAACATTAACTCTGAAGGAGATGTTCCAGTAGTGGTGTGAGGGGTGACGTTGTGCATTAGAATGAAGTCTTGAATTTCCCGTTCAAAGTTTTTTTTGCTTACATAAGCGATTTTTAGTCTTTTAACTAGGGACCTGTTCATGTTTTCGACCTCTCCATTAGCCTGAGGCCTTAGTCAGCTGACTGCTACTCATGTTGCAATACTGCTCAAATATTTTGCTTACATATTGTTTGCCGTTGTCCGTTCGTAGATACTTCGGGAACCACAATCGACAGAATATTTCTTTCATGGTCCCGATAATAATTTCTCGATGATATGGTATTTAAAAACTTTAGCTCCATGTACCTAAAAAAATAGGTACATAGTAAATCGCTAGCTATGGAGTTCCATGGACTTGTTAGGAAAGGTGTTCTTTGCATCGGAGCTGGGCCCACAGGTTGTGAAACCAGCATGCAGTTTATGCGCGATTTGACAAAATTTTCCGCATCCCGATCAATACGCGGCCACCACATCTTAGCCCTTAACCGACATTTCATCGCTGATTCCCCCGGATGGCCTTCGTGGGTAAATTCCAGAACTCTTTGACGGAGTATAGTTGGGATGATCAGACGTGCTCCCATCAGAAGGATTTTCCCTAGCGCTGAAAGCTTTAGGTTTGTTTGATGTGCAGACTACCCAAGAGTTCTCGTCCAGGCAAGTCATTGCGTCAATGATTTTCTCATCAAGGCCATTCTCCCGGGAAATTTCCGAAATATTCAATGATGCAGGAACTGTATATTCGATAACCCGAAAGATATTATACTCATCCTTGCGCCAGGAAACGCTTGTTGGCGGTATCTCGCAGTCGGGATAGAGCATCTGCAATGTTTTCTTTACCAGCCTTGAACTTGAATGCTTGCAGGCGTAAAAGCCATCTTTCAATCCGAGCCGGTGGTTTTGAGGTTGGCTTGAAGATTGTCTCCAGAGGCTTGTTGTCCATTACTAGCTCAAATTCAAGTCCCGTCAGGTAAAAGTAAAACTTTTCGACCGCCCAGACTAACACCAAACTTTCTTTTTCGGTTTGTGAGTACCATTTCTCAACGTCGGACAAACTCCGACTAGCAAACGAGATTATGTTAGGTTCATTACCTTCCGGGAATTGCAATAGTATCGCTCCCAGGGCAACTGGGCTGGCATCTGCGATCAACCGCGTTCTGTTACTGGGGTTGAAGTATGACAAACTTGGTATTTTAGCTAAACGAAACTTGAGGTCCTCGAAAGCCCTCTTTTCTGTTTCACCCCAATTGAACTTACAGTCTTTCTTCAGTAGACGTCTTAACGGCTCAGTATTGAGGTTGATGCCACGCGTCAAATTCATTTTACGTGAATGTATTTTTAGGATGTCTTAACGTGCCTCCTCGTTTGGTGGTGGAAATTCAATTTTCCTACGGCCAGGTCGCAATAATGCAGGGTCAAGTATATCAATTCGATTTGTAGCCATGATGATTTTGATATTTTTAGTAGCTTCGAAACCATCCAATTGGTTATGCAATTCCAATATGGTGCGCTGCACCTCAGAATCGCCGCCAGAACCGGGCTCAATACGCGACGAGCCAATTGAATCAATTTCGTCCATGAAGATTATTGAAGGAGCATGTTCACGTGCCATTACGAATAGTTGCGCGCACCATGCGCAAACCTGGCCCGATAAATTTTTTGCACCAATTCGGAACCCGAAACGCGTATGAAGGTGCACTCGGTGTGATGGGCCACCGCCCGAGCCAGTAAAGTTTTCCCAGTACCTGGTGGACCATACAGTAATACACCCTTAGGTTGGGCAATGCCGAGCACATCGAAAAGTTCAGGATGCTTAACAGGAAGTTCGATAACCTCTTTTATCTCTTTTATTTGCTTGCCCAGACCGCCAACAATTTCATACGTCGAATCAGGTACCTTTTCGACCATCATCAGTGACACAAGTGGATCGACTTTGTTCGGTAGAATTTTGAGCAGAGTGTAGCTTTCATTACGCAGTGCAACACGGCAATATGGCGAGACATCGTTAATGTCAATATTCTTGTCAATGTCAACGACAAATTTACCCTCGGGATGCACCTTAACAAGCACTTTTTTCTTATTCACCCGGAGGCCTGTAAGCCGGACATCAGTCACCCGCTTGCGTGAGACAATGAAAGCGGAGGATTCAGCGATGCTGGATCAGCATGGCATGACGCTCATACACTGGGCAACCGATCGCAATGCCACTGAAATAGTGCAGTTTCTTTTGGCAGCCGGCGCCGATGTCAATCAACGCGATGGAAGTCAACAGAAGCCGTTGCACTACGGTGCCAGTTGTGGCCAAATGGATGTTCTGCGTGAACTCATCGAACATAATGCGTTGGTGACGTTGAGTTATTGCGATGGTCATACCTCCTTTGATGTGGCCGATAACGATGACGTGCGCTGTTTGCTACTAGAAAAGGGGCCAAACTCTTCCTCTCTATAGATGTTGCGAAACTTACCCGGCTTTGTTGTTCCGAAATTTATTAAAGTATATTAGGAACAAAAGTGTATGTTTTTTCGTTTATTTTCTTCTTTTTTACAAAATAAAATATACAAATTTTCCAACGGGTACTAACAAGTCAGAGAGTAAAGTTACTGATCGAATGTCTTTCTCAAAATTTTGTATAACAACAAAATATTGTATAGGAAAT
>JAWNKX010000472.1:0-47564 GCA_035041755.1 Cacoxenus indagator
ATAAGCTTTTCGGTGCTAAATGTTGCAACAAATTTCAACACTGCCAGTTTTTCGAATTCAAATTGTTGTATCTAAACATTGTTGCTATAGTTGTTGTTGTTACATTTATAATGAACTATTTCGATTGTAGCAGACTTCGCACCAAAGAGTATTAATTCATATAGAGTTCCCATTTCTCTCACGAGCTTTTGGAGCTTTTTCCAAATCTTAAGAAGACATTGGCTTATGTTATTTGTCTGCTATTAATATCGAAGTAGAAGCGCAGGCCGCAGTTTAGCAACGTCATTTTGCTACTGACCCATTTTTATTTTGATTATATTGATATTGTTGTGGGAATGATATAATATTTTCCCCTTTTACGGCAGTCCGTCCATTTGCTTATTTACCTTAAGCAAACCAACAGAATATTTTACGCCACATGGTTGAACAGACAAGAAATCTGTACAACTGCTTCAAATTTAACATAAGCCAATCGTTTCTTAAAAGTCTCTCCGGCCATTTTTTTAAGGGAGAAATGTGAACTCTATATGAATAAGTTCTCTCTGGTCAAATAAATGCGGGTGTATCTTGACAAATTTCTGTACTTTGATAAACACTTCATTTACTTTTTGTGCAAAACAAGTGAAGTAAAGTTATAAAGGAATAAATAAAAATAAATAAATTTTAACAACTTTGTTTAATAAATTATAAAAAAGAAATATTTTAATTCCACGAAATCTTTGGAATGCGCTTATTTGTTGTTTCCTCCGATTTGCACTGCTGGTCGCTCTGACATGTGTGACCAGGTGGACCAAAGTGCCACTATCATAAAAAAACAAAGTCTTCCTCCCATTGACATCATGCCTGCTTTTTCGAACAAAGCTGCTGCTCCGTGGTTTTCGGCGCCCTCATCAAGTAACCGTATAATAAAGAAGCGTAAACCAAGTTTGTCCAAACAGACAAGTAATAAAAAATTTATCAGAAAACAACTTTTGGACGCAAATCGAATCGCACCACTTAGTAGCGATTCTGACGCTTCTGACATGGAGCTTTATGTTGAAGAAGTGTGTACCAATAAGAGAAACTCCTTTTCTGGAAACTGTTAACGCCAATGAAACCGCTTCTTCGGCCAGTTCGACTGAGACCACTACTCATACTCCTATTATAAATAATCGAGCTGATTCAAGGATTCATAACAAATCTCCGAAGCCACCACCCATTTTCATTGTCGACATCACAAACATTAACGGTTTGTTAGCCAACCTTGACACTGTGACCGAGCCCGAATCATATATGCTGAAGGCATCGACTAAAGAGGATCTGAGAATCCTGCCCTCCACCAGTGATGCCTATCGTATTATTATACGCCATCTTGAGCTGAAAGGGCATCCTGAAAGGGCATACAGGATTGTTATTCGCGGACTTCACCACTCAACCCTCGTCGAGAACAATAATCGATAACTTGCCGACAAAGGTCATTCTGTACGCAACGTGTGCAACCCAAAAAGCATAGCTGATGGTCATCCGCTCAACCTGTTTTTTGACTTTGAGGACTTTGAGCCCAACGCCAGCAACAAAGAGGCTTTTGATATAATGAGGCTTTGCCGTCAAATAGTTAAAATCGAGCCGCCTCATCCGTTTAAAGATGTACCTCAATGCCATCGCTGCCAGGACTTCTCGCATACTAAGAGGTACTGTCGTAAACAATTTAAGTGCGTCAAATGTGGCGAAACTCACGCCACAACTTCTTGCACCAAAACACCTGATAATCAACCTAAATGCGCACTTTGCGGCGAGGAGCACACTGCGAATTATAAAGGCTGCATTAAATACAAAGAAGCGATTGCCAGGAGAGTCCCGGCAAGACGCCCTGTAACAAGAGCCTCTCAACACCATGAGATATCTGACCAAAATAATGTGCCAAACAAGATTATTGACGGGGTTTCGTATGCCGATGTGTTTAAGAAATCGATGTATCACCAATCGGCACAACAGAAACTCCTACGTGAGCAGCAGAAGCTACGAATTTTTTTTTTTTTTTTTGTTGTAAATACTAGTGAACTTTTTTATTTTATTTAATAATTAGATTATAACATTTATCGCAGTAAACTGCATAACATTTGTCGGATTAAAAAAATAAGGAACAAAAATAAGGCAGACTAAATTAAAAATGATGCCAATTGCGCCGAAAAGGCAATGACATAGAAGGCTGATTCCTTCTTAGGGGGAGATCATGCGGGTGTAGCCTCTTCAGTCTACGCCTTGTTGAGATACGGGTGAGGGAGGACGCCAGCGGATTTGGGTGCGATAAAAGTCTGTAGTGATAGCGGCAGCTGTTAGAATTAATCACCACCGTAACAGTTGGCACGGAGAGATCCCTGTGCAGCGTGGTGTTGCGGACGTACCAAGAGGCGCCCGCAAATCTTCTGAGAGCCTTGCTCTGATACGCCTGCACCCTTCTGATGATGTAGGTAGCAGTTGTGTCCCAAATTTGTATGGCGTAACACCAAGCAGGTCCCACTACTTGCAGATAGATGGGCCCTTTATTGTTAAAGAAAACTTATTCGAAGGGCGGAGGGGCCACTCCAGTTTCTTGAGCTTTTGGTAGCAGCGCGCCATAACTACCTTAATGTGTGCACGACAGGTAAAGCGCTTATTCAAGATTAGACTGAGATACCGGATTTGCTCCATTTAAGGAATGATGCTTATGTTGTAAGATACAACCGGACAGACGCCTTGCCTTAATATGAAGGTGCAGTGAGCTGATTTCTCAGAGTTTATGGCTATATTCCAGCGCCTGGCCCATAAATGGAATCTATACAGGTAGCTGGAAAATTTCTCCGCAGCTTCGTTCAGAGAGGCACTGTTGAATATGACTGCCGTATCGTCCTCGTATGTAGCAATAATCGAATGCTCATCTCGAGTTGTAGGCATATCAGACGTATATAAGGAGTAGAGGACCGGCGCTAAGGGACTCCCCTGCGGGACACCGGCTCACATGGGGCTGATGGTATTAATTTTGTCTCTTACCGCTACAGAGAAAGCTCGTCGTTGAAGAAAGCTTGCATTAGTAAAAACTGTTTGCCAGGCAGGAGTACTTTTAATTTATGCAGAAGTCCATTGATCCATACCCTATCGAATGCTTGTTTGACATCTAGGAAGACTGCAGAGGAATACTGTTTCGTCTCAAATGCAGTAAGTATCTGATTAACGACTCGATTTAGTTGTTCGGGCGTGCCATGCTGCAATCTAAATCCAAATTGGTGATCAGGAATGGCTTCTTGAACACCCCGTACTGCCAACAATCTACTCAAAAATATTCTTTCAAAAATTTTGGAAAAAGTTGGAAGCAGGCTTATGGGCCTATATGATGTGACAATATTCTCCGGAGTACCATGTTTGGGTATGATGGATATCGTTGCACACTTCCACTGTGTGGGAAAATGGCAGATCCGCAGCATGCTGTTCAACAGCAACGTCAGGAACAACACTCCCTTCCAAGGAAGGGCTTTCACCACCTTGTTGTCAATATGGTCATGTCCGGGGCTCTTCTTAGTGAACTACTACCTATTTTAATTGCAGCTTAAATTAATTATATGTAATAAACTAACAAAAAACTAATGACTATACAAAAGTAGTAATTAAAAAAATTTACAGCATTGTTAACATGCATTTAAATTTACATTTTAACTTAAAAATATATAAGAGAGGACTCTGTCAGGAAGATCCCCTGGGTGGCATCGTTTTAATCTTCTTATCCTAGCTTAAGAGCCTTTCTCCCGTAAGACGCCTGGCTAGTGCATTCGGGTGAGAACTAAACCGTTCCAAATATTTCTCCCGTAAGACGCCTAAATCCCTTTCAATATCCTATCAATATACGTATATACCATTGAGCATTCCATTCTCCTTAATATTTTACTTTGAACCACTCGTATTTTGTTTAGGTGGGTTTTGGCCGTAATTCTGTATACATACTTCCAGATAGGACTCAATATAATTTTGTAAATAGCTGCTTTGTTGGCTAGAGAAATCTTGTTTTTTGGGGAAAGTAGCCACGCCATTTTCTTGGCTTTTGACAGAACTGTTTGTTTTACCATAGTAGTATATCTTCGAAAAGTGAGCCTTCTGTCTAATAAGACTCCCAAATATTTGTGCGCTGGTTCGTACTTGACTGGAGAACCCAGCATAGAAATGGCTGGACAAGTCCCTGATCTGGTAGTAAATGTGACAGTTGCACATTTGATTAAATTTATGCCAATATTCCACCTTTTGGCCCACATCTCAAAACTGTGTACATACTCCTGGAGCGCACTTGAAGCATCACAAATAATACGGCTTCTAGTCAATACAGAGGTGTCATCGGCGTATGTGGCTATGAGAATGTTGTACCTGTCAACAGAAGATATAGAGTTAGGTGTTGGCATGTCTGCTGTATATAAGGTATAGAGAGTGGGTCCTAGTACGCTCGCGTTGGATGTCCATGAATATTGCCACCGTGTACTCTTTGTGTTCCATGGCTTCAAGTGCAAAGTTGACCACACGGTGGAACTGCTCTAGAGTACCGTGACTCTTACGGAATCCAAACCGCCATTTAGAAATCAGGTGAGTTGTATGTCGTTGGTTTGTTGACTGCGCAATTTTTGAAGCGGCGCAAGCAGCGGCGTGATTGATGTTGCACATAAAGGTCGATACAGCATCTTCTATATCTTTTAGATTTTTTATTTCCATATTCAGGTTTAAACTTCTGTTCAACTCAGCTTTAAAAGTATGGATAAAAGACCCGGCTGGAAGCAGTCGTTGTCTTTTAGGCTTGATTTGTGCTGTCCGATGCAATGTAGCTACGACTGGCAAATGGTCTGAGGAAAGTTCAAAGCTTAATTCAACAGTAAGTGTATTTCTTGCAATTCCGTTTTTAATAAAGAAGTCCAAGGCAGTTGGGGTTAACTGAGAATTGTACGAATAGAAAGTTGGTTCACCAGTTGCTAAAATCTGACATGAACTGTTTACTATGACATCTTGCAGGATCCTTCCTCGAACGCATGATCTTAGATTGCCCCACCATGAATGCTTCGCGTTAAAATCACCTCCGCGATGAAACGGCCTCCTAAGGAATTTATTAATTGTTCAAGTTCAACCTTTGTCCACGGAACATTGGATACAAGACAGCAACTGTAACGTTTCCACCATTCATCTGCACATTCACCCTCGCTATTTCTACATTCATGTGCGTGATTGGCTCATTTTGAAAGTGCATAATGCTGGCTCGAATAATAACAGCAGTACCGCACCTACCGATGACACAAGGATGATTTGCATAATAAACGTCATAGCCAGGTATGTATATATTATTTCCAGGGCATAAATGTGTTTCTGTTAATAAGAAGCTACGTCAGCAACAACAAAAAACAGTCCAACTACCAATTCAACCTCACTTCGAGCCACAACAAAACATATGTCAACAAGCAAGACATATCTACCTAAGAGTCGTCAAAAGTCTCATCCGTTATCAAGTCAACGTCAAATCGCATACCCGTATTGTCTAAAAAATGAGCAGACCACTCATGAACCTCGCCATATGGAAAGCTGACGGTGTACCTAATCATAGAAATGAGTTAGAAGTATTCATGGCGGTCAACTCCACTCACGTCATGCTCATTTCCGAAACTCATTTCTGCATTAGAACATACTTCAAAATTCAGCGAAATTAAATATACTCAGCTAATCATTCGGATGATAACCGTATGCGAGGGGACGCCGCGTTACTCATCAGGTCAATCCTACGCCAACATCCGCTGGAAACCATTCGGTCTGACTCAATTCAAAGTATCTCTGTCAGTATTCACACAACCCAAGGCATCCTGGTCATCGCAGCCATTTATTGTCCCCAAATATCAGAGCAGCATTTCGACACCTTCTTCAATCAACTCGGCCCTAAATTCTTTGTCGGAGGAGATTGGAACGCCAAACTTGCCACCTCAAGAGGCAATCAACTTCACAAGAGTATAATAAACTCTTCCAGAGAGGTTCTCGCCACCGGAGCACCCACCCTTTACCCATGCGATTCCTCAAGGTCGCCCGATGCAGTAGACTTTGCTATATACAATGGCATTCATCCAACAGCTCTGGACATTGCGGAGTCATCTGACCTTAGCTCAGACTACATCCCACTATTTATTAAACTTGTACTGATTCCAGATAGCATCGTATGCCGGTCCAGACTGCTCCCTCCCCACGCTAACATAACGGTATTCCATCAATGTCTAAACGAACGGATCAACCTCAATATGGAAATCAATTCGGCCAAGGCTATAGATGGTGCGGTTGACCTGTTCACCAAAAACATTCTTGTGTCCGCCGAATTAGCCTCTCCATACCGATTCCCTTGTTCACCCAAACCACCTCAGGCTCTGTTACAACCTGAGGTTCTGGAGTTGGTGAGATATAAACGCAGGCTACGACGTCGCTATATGAGATCACGGAATGAATTTGACAAGGCTGCATGGAGGAGAACTGAAGCATGTAATGCAAGCTGTGCGATCGGAACATTTCAACAATCTGTTGGCTAATGCGGATCCAATGAAAAAGTCTGGCTTCAATCTATGGCGTGCCACCAAGTGCATCAAACAACAGCTACACAGACATGCTCCAATCTGTGGGCCTCTAAACCAGTGGCTGCGTACGGAGACCGAGAAAGCAGAAGCATTTGCTACTGAGTTGGACAGCCGCTTCACGCCTTTTAGCCTGGCTGACCCTGGATACGTTGAGGAAACAGCTAAAGTCCTATCGAGGTGTATCTTAGACCACAGTACAATGAAACATGTCACCCCTGATGAGGTTGTGACTCAAATGCAGAGAGTGAAATCTAAGAACAGCCCCGGACATGACCATATTGTCAACAAGGAGGTGAAAGGCCTCCCTTGGAAGGGAGTGTTGTTCCTGACGTTGCTGTTCAACAGCATGCTGCGGATCTGCAATTTTCCCGCACAGTGGAAGTGTGCAACGATATCCATGATACCTAAACCTGGTGCTCTGGAGAACCTTATCACATCATATAGGCCCATAAGCCTGCTTCCAACTTTTTCCAAAATTTTTAAAAGAATATTTTTTAACAGATTGTTGGCAGTACGGGGTGTTCAAGAAGCTATTCCTGATCACCAATTTGGATTTAGATCATAGCATGGCACTCCCGAACAACTGCATCGAGTCGTTAATCACATACTTACTGCATTTGAGACGAAACAGTATTCCTCTGCAGTCTTCCTATATGTCAAACAATCATTCGATAGGGTATGGATCAATGGACTTCTGCATAAATTAAAATTACTCCTGCCTGGCAAACAGTTTTTACTAATGCGAAGCTTTCTTCAACGACGAACCTTCTCTGTGGCGGTAAGAGACAAAATTTCCACCATCAGGCACATGAGAGCCGGTGTCCCGCAGGGGAGTATCTTAGCTCCGGTCCTCTACTCCTTATATACCTCTGATATGCCTACAACTAGAGATGAGCATTCGATTATTGCTACTTACGCGGACGATACGGCAGTTATATTCAACTATGCCTCTCTGAACGAAGCTGCTGAGAAATTGTCCAGCTACCTGAATAGATTCCACTAATGCGCCAGGCTCTGGAATATAGCCATAAACTCTGAGAAATCAGCTCACTGCACCTTCACATTAAGGCAAGGCGTCTGTCCAGTTGTGACTTACAACACAAGCGTCATTCCGCAAATGGAGCAAATCCGGTATCTCGGTCTGATCCTGGATAAGCGTCTTACCTGGCGTGCACACATTAAGGTAGTTACAGCGCGCTGCTACCAAAATCTCAAGAAACTGGAGTGGCTCCTCCGCCCATCGAATAAGTTATCTTTAACTAATAAAAGGCTCATCTATCTGCAAGTAGTGGCACCTGCTTGGCGCTACGCCATACAAATTTGGGGCACTACTGGTACCTACAACATCAAAAGAGTGCAGGCGTGTCAGAGCAAGGCTCTCAGAAGATTTACGGGCGCCCCTTGGTACGTCCGTAACACCACGCTGCATAGGAATCTTGCCGTGCCAACTGTTATGGAGGTGATTAATTCTCACAGCTGCCGCTATCACTACAGACTTTTATCGCACCCAAATCCGCTGGCGTCCTCCCTCACCCTTATTTCAACAAGGCGTAGACTGAAGAGGCTACACCCGCATGATCTCCCCCTAAGAAGGAATCAGCCTTCTATATCATTGCCTTTTCGGTGCAATTAGCATCATTTTTATTTAGTCTGTCTTTTTTTTCAATATTTTTTTAATCCGACAAATGTCTTTTGCAGTTTACTGCGATAAATGTTATACTCTAAGTATAAAAAAAAAAATATTGTCACACTTTTACTCTCTATTTGCACTAATATTTAAAAAACTTGTGCTCTATGACGGGCTCCTGCAGAATTTGTGAATATACCATTTTAATTTTTCATGGTATACTCTGAAAGTAAACAGCAAATGAGAAATTTTGTTTGTGGTTTTGCCTCCCCCTTGCCAACCTAAAAGTGAATATAGTATAAAAAAAAAAATTTTATCATGTGTACAGTTCACTCATTGTAGATGTGAAACTTCTTAAAAAACAACGGAGTGTGCCCTTCCTCTTGTTGTTTTCATTAGATACACTGCTAACGACTTCGTTTTCGTTTCACATCTTCGGCTCAAGGTTCTAATTCTACAGAAAGAATGACAATGTGATGACCCTATGGCGCCCATGAAAAATATTACTCTACCGAAACCAAAGATGTTTCACATCAAAAACAGAACGAAGAGCGCAATACGTCTGTGAGATCAGAACAAAGAGTACGTTTTGCAAGCAACTCACAAACACAAACACAAAATGAATTAGAAGCATAGCAGAAACAACCAACATATGTGCGAAGCTTTTTGTGCTTGTGCTGGCGGAGGATTTGCAAATCAACGCCTGAAAAACGAACATATCTTAGTTCAGTTATTTTTACCGCTCTTCGATCTGTATTTTTTTTTTTTTGAAATTTCGAGTACAGAAATAAAAGTTTTATTAGTGCAAATATGTCAACAGACAATAATAGCAAGTTGTTTAAACTGACAGCTGAGACATTTTTTTAAACAAATGAAAACTTCAAAGGGCTGTTTATCTTCAAATCCTATTGCTACATTGTCTGACGTAGGCTTAAATGTGCCGTTAAAGATAGTGGAAAAAATTAAATTCCAAATTAATTTAACCTTATCTTTCGACTTGTAAACTAGATATTAGATGAAGTCGTTGTACTTGAGGTCATCCTTTAACGTCCAACAAAGTTCACCTTATTTTGAGGTCGTAATACGTGAGTTTCTGGAAGTGCTTTAAAATAAATAACCATTCCCAATCGATTTTGCACACAATTGCCTCGAAGAATTCAACTATGACGAAATTGGTAGCCCATTCCGCAAAAATTCTTATAATATCGCCGCATCTCTCGAAACGCGTATTGGCTTAGAGCTTCGAAAACGGGGAAGTCTTGGCCCGCATTTCGCCAAGGCACACCGGATGATTCGCATTCGGTCGTTGTCATGCAGCATTCAAGATCCCGTGTGCCGGCGCTAAAACCGCCCATCTACTCCGGCAGTTACAGTAAATGGACGGATTTTTACTCAATGTTTACAACTGTCATCGAAAAAGACACCGAGCTAATCAAGATAGAAACATTTAAACATTTGCGGTCTTGCCTCAAGGGTGCAGCTCTGGATGCGATTCGATCACTGGAACTCAATGAGGCTAACTTTAACAAGGCATTAACTCTTCTTGAAAACCGTTTTATTAACAAAAGATTTATTTTCCAGGCATACATCAGGGATATCTTGGGGTTGAGAAGGGTTTAGTTGTCTTCTGTTATTGGGCTGCGGGAGCTATCCGACAAATTCAATGAACAAATGCGTGCTTTGCAATCCATTGGGACAAAAGAACAAATAGCTGGATGGGTTATGGTGCGCCTGATATTGCACGAATTTAACAGAGAAACTCAAACCCGTCAGGATGAACAACCGCTGGTTGCGTTTTCTTGCGCCAACTCATCACACGCCATATTTAGCTGCCATCTTTTCGCCAATCTTTCGCCTGCTATCTGTTGGAAGGAGTCCAGAAGGCTCAGTCCTTGCTTAAACTGCCTAAAGAAAGGACACCAAATGAAAACATGCAAGTGTGGCTGTGTACGATATGAAATATTTCTCCTTTTTTGCTTGGTAGCATAAACTTTAACGTTAATTCTCGGATTACTAGAGGTTATATTCCAATTTATATTGGTTTCTGTAGAACTACTTATCTGCTGCATGATCCATTTCGCGTGTTATGTCAAGCATACAATTTACACTATAACCCAATATCCATCTCTAAATCTTCTAATAATTTAAAATCTATCCTATTATCTTACCTCAACACATAGTAAATAATGTTCTCTTCTTTGTCACTAACTACTCGATTACGGCTCACTACCTCATTTGGCAACTACTCAATTGAGTAATCACCTTCAGCTTTAAGTCGACAAATCTTCATTATGCGTTTCAGGAATAGGCACAAATCGCCTAACATCTCATGGCGCTACAGTGAATTTCATCATGCAGTCTCATCATTTAGACTTCTCTGCAAACACAACAGCACTCATTGTATCGACGATAACGAACTATCAGCCGGCTTTCACTTTCGATACTCCAAAATGGAACATCCTTGAAAGCATTCAACTGGTTGATCCAGAGTTCAACAAATCTAAGCGTATCGATTTGTTAATTGGTGCTAGCATGTTCTTTGAACTTCTTTGTTTTGGCCAAATACCCCTTCAACCTGGGATGCCTATTCAGCAGAAAACACGCTTAGGCTGGATTGTCTCTGGAGGAGATCAGCATAGTTCAAATCCATCTCGCGTAGTGGCTCATCACCAGGCCGTTCTGCATAACAAACTTCTAATTGACAAAATCGTGCGTAAATTCTGCGAAATCTTGAAATCTTGCGAAAGAGCTTGATTGCAAAAACCATTTCAAGGGTAATTCAGTTATCTACAGGAACATCTTCAGCAAGCTGAGCGGCGGCATCGTCTCCATCGTCATCATCGTCGACATAAACAACAAACAACGAAAAATTGCGTACACAGCTGCGCAACTTTCTCAACCAGATCGTATTCGATGGCACACCCATTAAATACGACACCATTGAACTGGCTGTGAATGGCGCCCTTCACTGGGTTGGCGATACTCTCATCTCCTTGCCGCAGTACAAGGTGCCCCAGTATAATTCACGTGATTCGTTTCATACCATATCGCAACTTATGCTGACACTGATCATCAAGCTCTGCAGTACCAAGAATGAGAGCAACGTTCGATTCGAGGAGCGCTTACGTCAAATCTGTGAACAATTCCGTACACGCCTATACAGCGTGCTCACCGTTTACGTGGGCAGCAATAATGGGCAGCTCTACTGAGCTCTATTGATGCGTGTACTACTCGTGCCATTGGAAATAAAGAAATTCGTCTAGTTATCCAACATCTCGCTTAATTTCAAATATATCAATTCGTTCGCCACCACGCACCGTATATTTGGATACGCATATAAATTCATCGTATTAGATCGACCAATTTAGTCGAAAAACTGTTGCTCGTGTCGTGAACCAATGCATACGATGTTTTCGGACTAGGCCACATTTGGCTGAGCATATAATGGCAGACCTGTCAAAGGCTCGTGTAAAGCAACTCCGTCATTCGACATTACAGGAATAGAACCTGTTGCCAACATAAATTAAGTTAGTTTACGTTAAATTTTGAAATCGCATCTTGGCACCTTTGGTAGATAGGCAGTGATCCATACTGGATTTGACAGTCAGCGAAAAAAGAGAGTAGGAAACACACGAAATATATTTAAGCGTACTTTGTTATATTATTGATAAAAATAAAAAAGGCAAAATAAATAAAACTATTTTATATTAACAACGCTATAAAAATTCGTCAATCTCCGCCGGCAACATTCTTAAAAATATTTCGTCATTAAATTTGTTTTGCAACTTGGAGCGGTGTCGACTTCGTTGCCGGTACGCAAAAACGTACATTGCGTATTTATATATGTACTAGTAGGTACCCGCAAATTCGTCTGCCTAGAATTTTGAGTAGCATATTTTTCATTCAAACATTTATTAATCTCATTAATCTCATTCTAATGAAATAAATATAAAAAACTGTTTAGTGGTTTTGTCGTGAAAATGTAATATGTACGTATCAAAATGTAAGTATATAGGTTAATGAATGAGAGGTAATTATTTGAAACTGAAATACCGTAAAGAATTTTTGTGAACTACGTTTTTGGTTTTTCCATCCTTTGTTAAAACATAAAGATTTTGTGGACTTGATACTCATGAGCACACCACATAAATGTACACTTGCTACTTTCAGTGTTTGTTAATTGTCATCGTGAATGCTTCTTTCAGGGGAAACTGGAATTTTTAAACTGGAATGGCAAGTCGGTCGGGATTATTGGTTTAGGTATTTGTCGTTGTAAAGAATCGGCATCAGCGCGCACCACAATGATGTTGTTGTTAATTTCAAACAATACATATATGTTGTACAATATATGTTGGGCTAAACATGTTTTCATCCGCTAAATCTATATAAACTATGTTTTTGCCTAAAAAGAGCCTATGTTGGTCTCCAAGGTCCTATCTATCCCTACACCAAAATGCATTATAATTGCTTCAGTGTATTAGGCATTTATAATATTAGTAAAGATATGTATTTATGTTTACGCATAACTAACTGCGTAATAAGTGCGACAGTGGTGAAATAGTTCGCAAGAGCTCAAACAATAAGAAAATAATAGTGGCGCAGTAACATTTTATAATACTTGGTTAAAGTTATGCCAAATTACAAGATATACAATGCGGAACAGGATCCATATAGTACGAAAGGCACACGAGTACAGTGCGATAAATGCAATCAATGGTTTCATTTCAAATGCGCGGGAGTGGACGATAGCATAAAATATCAGAATTGGAGCGGCGCTTGCTGTGAAAAGGACAGCGCTGTATTATTGGGCCTGATGGCCCAATACGACAAGGACCAACTCCAGGAATAGAATTAAATAAAAGTGTTAACGAGTTGGCCAATCCCATCGCAACGCTAAAGTTTTGTGAGGAAACCCGAGATCCCTAACACCTCCGGGGAGACGACACATCATCAGCAGCAATTAATGCTTGCCATGCTGGAGGAAAAGAGAGCCGTGGAAATGAGATACATCGAACAAAGGTACCAACTACTCGGGCAATTAGGCTCAACAGACACGTCAAATTCGAACGATGCATCTTGTCAATTTCTGGCAGCAAGCGGTAGCTTGTCAAGTTCCCAAATAACACAATCTATACCAACGGCCAATATTCATCCGCACTTTAACCATGGCACTTCAATAGGCGGCTTCTCGCACAATGAAAATATGATGCGCTTACAGAAGTGTTTAAAAGGCAAAGCGCGTAAACTCGTGAAAGATAAAATGATCTTACCCACCATGGTTCCAGAGTTTATGAATACACTAAAGATGTTCTTCGGTAGGCCAGAGCACATATTAGACAGATAGGTGAGAAAGCTGCAGCCATATAAAGACAAGCTAGAGGCTCTGATTGATTTCGCATTGGCAGTACGAAATATATGTGCAACAATGGAGACTTGCAAACTGGACGCCCACCTTAACAACCCCATGCTGGCGAAGGAACTAATCGACAAGTTGCCAAGTAATCACAAGGTGAGTTGGGCTATGGACGCTCGGGACAGTTCAGTGCCGATAATAAAGCAATTCAGCGATTGGATTCAGCGTCTACTGTGGTGTCGCCGTCAGCATACAAAGTGAGTGCAGTCAACACGCATGTTAAAAGCACATCGGCAAGTGATGATTCACTGAAAGAAAATGGTCAAGCAAAACAGAACACAATGAGAAGTATTACATGTTGATGAATCGATTATTTCGTTGCTAAGTGCGATGAATTTCAACGCTCATCAGTAAAGAGAAGATGGGAAACTGTGAAGTATAAAAGAGCTTGCTATAGGTGTTAGAAAAATAATCGTAAAGGTTGTTTCTTAAAGAAAACTTGTGGCGTGGACAGTTGCCAACTTAGACATCATCCACTGCTTCACGAAAGGGACGCGGTAAGCTCCAACAATATTAAGAATAAACAAGCAATCGTAAGCACTCATCAATCTGAAAAGTTTTCTGAGCAATTTTGCCGCATAATACCGGTGAACCTGAATGATCGAGACGTATGCATATCTAGACGAAGGATCATCAGTGACTCTAATTGACGAAACCACATTTGAAGGGCCAGGCATTAAAGGTGTACCTATGCCATTATGCAATGGACTAGCGAAACCCCTCGTGATGAGGACGGATCCGTACAAGCGTTGATGCAGATATCAGCACTTTACGGAAATAAAGGATTCTAGCTCAACAATGTACACACCGTTCGAAACATCGCGTTACCCCAGCAATCTGTCCACGTAAAAAAACTGCGCGAAAGGTACCCATATTTTAAACACATACCATTTGCCTTTATATAGCAACGCTGTGCTGTGCAACCGACTTTGCTGATCGGTATTGATAATTGGAACATTGCGGTTCCACCCAAGATTTGCGAGGGCAATCGGAGCCCGCACAAATGGTGTTATATTGCATCACTGCGACTGTAAGTGGCAAGAGTTCCACGATGCTGTGAAGGATAGCTTTGGCTACGAAACAATTAGGCCAAAAGAACTGCAGTCTACTGATGACAAAAAGGCAATTGAATTCCTCGACAAAACGTGTGTCAAAGTAATGGATAATTTGAAGTCGTCACAGGAGAACGCAACAAGAAAACTGAGCTCCCTGAGAGCTATAATAATGCTGTCAACCGTATTTGGTGCTTGAAAAGAAAAATTATGAACGAGCCCGAATTGTACGCCAAGATTAAATATCAAGTTCAAAACTTGCTACAGAAGGGGTACGCGGTCTAGCTACCCAAGGCCGAAGTAAATACCACAAACGAGAGCAAGGTAATTACTCATATTCATCACGTTGAATCCCAGCAAGTCCAACACAATAAGACTCGTCTGGGATGCAGCTTCAAAATCTCACGGCGCAGCTTTGAACGATTTCCTGCTGACCGGACCATACCTCTTAGACCCACTAGTCGACATTCTTTTCGTGTTTAGAGTGGGTCAAGTGGCTGTCTTCGACGATATTGCGGAAATGTTCCACAGGATCAACATACGAAAGGAGGATATTCATGCTCAACGATTCCTATGGTTTGACAAGCACAGCGACCAATTGCTCATATATGTTATGCGAGCAATGACTTTTGGAACAAGCTGCGCGCCATATATAACGCCCTATGTTCGCAATAAAAATGCCGAGTCATATCGTCAACAGCATTGTTTAGCGTATGAGGCAATCAAAGAAGCTCACTACGTCGACGACTGCATAGACAGCAAAAACGGCGAACAGGAGACGGTTGAGGTGGCAAACCAGATTGAAATGGTTCATCAAGCAGGCGGATTCGATATAGGCAATTGGGCTTCAAATTCGATCAACGTGATCAAGCAGATAGTCCACGCCAACCCAACTACGCAAAGCCCAGTCCTGTTGAGTGACACAGAGAAGGTTTTAGGTATGTATTGAGGACCGAGTACTGATACCTTTAAATACATTCTCAGATTCGCACGCCTACGTCAAGATATATTGGCGGAGAGCTTCTAATGTGAATCCTCGATCCACTTGGACTACTCTCATGTTATGTCGTCACCTTAAAAATCTTACTTCAATGCGTATGGAGAGCAGGTATCGGATGAGACGAAGAGCTACCGTGGAAGCGTGTGTTTCCACTGGTGCAGGCTATCGAAATTTCATGGTGCTACTCGTACAATCTGGCGAAGGCAACATGGGTTGAGCTACACACATTTGTCGACGCTAGCGAATTTGCTTATGCCGCGGCATGCTACGTACGCACATGCCACGCGGCGCTATCGATGTTCAGCTAGCGGCCGCCAAAAGCAAAGTCGCTCCGCTAAAACCGATGTCGATCCCGCGTATGGAATTCCAAGCTGCAGTATATTTGGCTGAAAAGATCTGCAGTGCACGTGGGCTAAACATAGATGACGTTACATACTAGTCGGATTTAAAAACTTTTTTGCAATGGCTAAAGAAGTCGCAAATAAGCTTTTGAAGTAGACGGACGTACACGCATTGTGCCTCCACTATCCAAGGCAATTGCCCTTTTGTGATCTACTAATTAGTGTAATATACCAATTAAAATTAGCATAGCCCCTCTGGCCTTACCGTGAACATTCACGGGCTTTGTATTTGCAACGGCACTATATATTTAACCTAACTGTATTTATATTATATTATTTTTTTTTTCGCAAGTGTTTTTGTAGTTTGTCTTGGCTTATCGCGTTCTTCTCTATGTGCTTGTTGTATATGCAGATATGCAAAGTGACAATAAAATAAATAACGACAATGTACCGTGCGCTGCTTACGCGGGCGCAGACCTATGCACTACAGTTAGCAATAGCAACAATAAGTATTGGCTTATGAATTCTGATCTCGATTATCAAGTGGCTGTTAGTCAGTTTCAGTCAAAGAGACAAAAACGTAAATCTTCCCCAACGGTCAGCCTAAAACCAAAAGACAACAACGACTATGCCCATGTCGATAATAATCGGTTTGAGATTCTTTCTACAGAAGATGATGATATTGAACCAATTGAGGTGGACTCCGATGTAACACCCGAAGCATCCGCTGAACAGCGAAAAACCGCACTAAAGGGAAAATTATTACGCCAAACTGCGAGCAAGACCGCTTCCTCAGTCGAAAATCCTCAAGTTGAACAACCAAGACTTCTAAAACCGCCACCAATCTCTCTCCCCAGAATAACAAATCTACCAATGATTCTAAGCCTGCTAGAGACAGTAACCGACCTAAATAACGTAGAAACTAGAACATCATGGCGTAACTAGGCTCTACGCTAAAGATAGCAACACTTTTAGAGCTATGCAGGCTCTGCTCGAACTGAAACGCGTAGAATTTTACACCTACCAACTGAAGGAAGAAAAACCTTATAAAGTGGTCATAACAGGTCTCCACCATTCAACTATGGAAAGCCAGATCAAATCCGAGCTTCACAAACAAGGGCATGATGCAGTACATACGTACCGACCCACTAATCAGTCCACCAAGGAAACAATGAACATATTCTGTGTTAACCTCACGACAGCAGAATACATCTATAAAGTCAAGGAAATAAAACACATCTGTGGACAACGCGTTTTAATTGAGGAAACTAGGAAAAAGACTGACGTTACCCAGTGTCGTCGCTATCAGCAATTCGGACACACAGCCGAATACTGCCGTCTGTGCCCCCTCTGCGTCACCTGTGGGGAAGAACACAAATTAGAGGATTGTGTGAGACCATCTTCCAGAACAGCTACATGTGCAAACTGCGGGCTTGATCACCCAGCTAATTATAAAGGCTGCGAAGCTATGTCAAGCGGACCTCTATTAAAATCAAAAAGAATAAGTTAACGCATAAACCCAATACGATCACCCCCAGGGCCAGCGACAATCTCTAAACGAACAGCCTAGCCGATTGGAGACAAACCCATATGGGGATCAGGTTCTGAACTCCCTGTGTGCCGCCGTAAATACGTTAAATGAATCTATTAAAAGTCTCAATGAAACACAGAAGCAAATGTTGCAATTACAAATCCAAATTTTGGACTTACTCAACGCACGTATTTCAAAATAACTCCTTAAAAATTCTGATCTGGAACGCAAATGGCGTCTCTAAAAAACTTCATGAAATGGAATGCTTCTCGCAAACCAACAACATTATTCTCCTTACGAAACTCGAATGCTGGGAAATTCTGCCCCCAAAACTTACGGATACAACTCCTACCCAGCAAATCACCCGACCGCTCCACGTGGCAAGTGTGGCGCCGCCATCTTAATTGAAAACAACCTTCAACACTTCCCCTCACAGCCTGTTCGCTCTAATGAAGTTCAAATTGCGTCAGCTAATGTCCTTACTGCTATCGGCAACATCGAGTTCTGCTCCATTTACTGTCCTCCTCACTTTAACTGGTTTAGCAACGATTTTGCAGCTCTTGTGGAGAACCGCACCAGAAAGTTCCTTGTTGGTGGTGACTGGAACGCCAAACATAGGTTCTGGGGCGACCAGCGGTGTAATGAAAGAGGAAAGGAACTAGCGGAATTCATTTCATCCTTTTATATTCACTAGAAATTCCGTGAAGCTGCCTCAGACGCCCGCCACATCATTACAAGGCCACATAAGTCCAACAACGGCGATCAGACCCTTACTCCAGAACTGCGCGCCCTACTGTCGAATAAACGGAAGCTACGAAAAGTCTACATCCGAACAAAACACCCGACCGACAAAACAAACTGGCATAGGGCAGACTCCCAGCTCAAAGAAGCTCTTAGCAAACATCGTGCGGCCTACTTTGACAAGAGGCTCGCTAAAATGGAGCCTAATAACAATGCGTCTTTCTCTCTATGGAAGGCAACACGGAATGCTAAGCGGCAGCCAATTCGGGTAGCCCCACTGAAAGACACCAGTGGAAACTGGTGTCGCTCCTATGCTGAATAGGCAAACACCTTGGCCATACATCTTTCTGAGAGATACAACCCACTATAAATGGCTTCTCCAGAAGACGTAAGTGACATCAGAGCCCAACTATCGTCCTCGCTGCAGATGGACCCCCCTATCAACCCCTTCACTACGTCAGAAGTTGAAAGTTCAATAAGGAGCTGCAAGGCCAACAAATCTCCCGGTCACGACAGGATATGTAACAGAACTTTGAAGTGCCTTCCCGAGAATGCGCTTCTCTTTCTCCCGATGATCTTCAACGCGATTCTAAGAGTACGGCATTTCCCTACTGCGTGGAAGCCCACCATCGTTACAATGATCCATAAGCCTGGTAAGCCAGAAAGCGATCCAGCTTCCTACAGACTGATCAGTCTCCTGCCTTCGATCTCGAAGGTTTGGGATCGACTGCTTTCCACCAGGTTGATGTTTATCGTGGAGTCCAGCGGACTCATCCCCGAACATCACTTTGGTTTCCGCGCGGGCCATAGCACTACTGAACAACTGCACAGGGCCGTAAACCATATTCTTATGGCGTTTTGACGCAAAACAGTTTCGTAATGCTGCTTTTATCGACTTCGAGCAGGCATTCGACCGAGTATGGCACCTTGGGCTTCTAGCGAAGGTGAAGTCCGCCCTACCATCACCCTACTTTGGTCTCATCCAGTCCTACCTAGAGGGATACACTTTTTGGGTTAAGACCCGAAGCGGGCTATCAGCCGCACATCCGGTCATGGCGGGAGCACCACAGGTCGGCTTGCTTGGCCTAATTCTCTTTATTTTCTGCGGATATCTCAGTTCCTCACGCTGATGAGATGGACATCGATGGCAATAAGATGTTGTTAGCCTCTTACGCTGACGACGTGTGTGTATTTTGCTCCTCCCACTGAGAGTACGAGGCCGCTGACGGAATTCAAGAATACGTCCACCATTTAGAGACATGGGCAAAACGATGGAATATCAAAATAAATAGCTCAAAATGCACCAACGTCTGCGACATACTCCCCCAAACCAACACAGTAAAATACTTGGGTCTAACCCTTGACCAGAAGATCACACTTAGCAAACACATCTCTTCTGTAATACACTCTTGTCGCAGTAAGATCATTAGGTTGCACTGGCTGTTAAACAAAAGAAGCTCACTGTCCCTCTCTAACAAACGGGCAGTCTACGTACAAATATTTATCCCTAAATGGAGATACGGCATAGAGATCTGGGGAATCGGGGAAAAATCTCAGAAGAAAAGAGTGCAAGTCCGGCAAAACAAGACTGGTTGTCCCTGGTACGTCAAAAACACAACCTTGCACAGAGACCTGAATATACCTGTTGTCGAGCACAAAATCGCCCTACAAACCAGCCGATACAACGACCGACTTTTGGCACGCTCAAACCGCTTAGCCAGACCCCTGGCTAAAGTCTAACAGATTCAGCGCCTCACAAGGCTTCAGTTCCGCGAGCTCTAGAAAAGGAGCAGGACTCGCCTTAGACGTAGAAGACGCTAACCTTATCCTTGAGATTAAATTTAAGTAATCCTAGACCTGACAAATAATTAATGTATACGTTTGTAATAGTAGTAAATAACTGTTCAAACCCGGCGATAAGTTATGACATAGATGCAAAGCACATTATAAAGCACAATGCGCCCGGTTTGGTGCTTAATAAATAAAATATTAAAAAAAAAAGAGGCTAAAGCTGGATCTTCGCAAATTTCAGCAATTTGTAATGTATCATGTGGGGGAAATTCTAGAGAGATCCAACATAACGCAATGGTACTGGATACCAACAAAAATCAAAGTTGCTGATGGAGCAACAAAGACAAACAGCTCCATTAAGATCGAAAATTGGCTGAAAGGACCGGTCTTCCTTCAGATGTCCAATACTTAGTGGGAGGACTTCGAACCGAAGGCCGTAAGAATCGACATATCTGAGTTACAAAAATATGTTCATATAACTCGCAAGAAATCGACTATAGTCTCGATGTAAAGTATTTCTCCGAATGGCGTCGGCAATATATAGCAGTTGCAACATTTTTTGTGTACCTAGATCAACTAAAAGTGAAGGTCAAGTGCGAAATCAAACCGAGAGCCCTGTCTTCGGAATTGGTCATCAGCGCAAAGAATGTACTTTATCGACAAGCACAAGCGTCAGCGTACTCATCAGAAATTGCAACATTGTCAGCAACTTTACACTCGACAAACAAAGTGGTCTCTCTGGCCTAAACGTTTACATCGATGTAGAGTTCTACGCGTACAAGGAGGAGCAAATTTTAGAAATTGCAACGACGCCGCTATCGTCTTACCAAGGGAGAACCACATTACCTTCCTAATAGTAAGATCGCATCATGATAAGTTACATCATTTAAGTCACGAAATGACCATCAGCAATTTAAAGGAGGAATGTAATCCTCGTTTGGGAGTACTATACAGATAAGTCCGCCTATCCTGCCAAATATGCAAGGTCAACAACGCCATGCCCAATCCACCGCAAGTGGCAACAATACCGGCAGCAAGATTGGCCAGCTATTCCAAGCCATTCACATATATGGGCTTGAACCAATCTTAGTAAACGTCAGCAGACACAAAGAAAAGAGATGGGGAGTTCTGTTCACTTGTTTGACGTTCAAAGCGGTGCACATTGAAATCACATAGAGCTTGGTTACCCCTTCCTGCATCATGTGCATACGCAACTTTATGGCCCGGCGAGGCATACCAGCAGAATTTTACTCCGACAACGGTACGAATATCCGGGCATCGGAAAAGGCTGTACGAGAGGAACTTGTTAACGTGGACAACGGCAAGAATCCATGAATGGATTCGACAACGATTCGTAACAGGGCTGCCGAAATCTGACAGTTTTGCAAAGTTTTTGGTCGGAAATTGCTATTCTTAAGTCTTCTTCTTGTTTTTTGTGTGCCAAAACAATACACAGATGATCATGGCACAAAACAAAGGTAATTAATAACTAAAATTTGAAGTTTTTTTATAAAAATAAGTTTAATTAAGTCAGAAAACACGATTGTACACATTATAAATGATTCTAAAAGATATATTTTTTCTACAAATCGTAATTTTAAAATTTTTTCGCTTCTCACAATTTGTCAACGTGCGTATAACCAAAACAATGAACAGCTGATCATGATTTGGAATAGGCAGTGCGAACACCAAGATTCGATTAAGTGATCAAGCTGCACTGTAAATAGGCTATAAGTTAGTTTACATTAAATTTTGAAATCCCATTCTTGCCACTTTTGGTAGATAGGCAGTGATCAACACTGGATTTGACAGTCAGCGAAAAAAGAGAGTAGTAAAGACACGAAATATTTTTAAGTGTTCTTTTTATTGATAAAAATAAAAAAGGCAAAATAAATAAAACAATTTTATATTAACAACTCTATAAATTACTCCTGCCTGGCAAACAGTTTTTACTAATGCAAAGCTTTCTTCAACGACGTACCTTCTCTGTGGCGACAAAATTTCCACCTTCAGGCACATGAGAGCCGGTGTCCCGCAGGGGAGTGTCTTAGCTCCGGTCCTCTACTCCTTATATACCTCTGATATGCCTACAACTAGAGATGACTAGAGATGCCTAGAGCATTCGATTATTGGTACTTACGCGGACGATGCGGCAGATATTTTCAACTCTGCCTCTCTGAACGAAGTTGCGGAGAAATTGTCCAGCTACCTGGATAGATTCCACTAATGGGCCAGGCGTTGGAATATAGCCATAAACTGTGAGAAATCAGCTCACTGTACCTTCACATTAAGGCAGGGCGTCTGTCCGGTTGTGACTTACAACACAAGAATCATTCCGCAAATGGAGCAACTCCGGTATCTCGGTTTGATCCTGAATAAGCATCTTACCTGGCGTGCACACATTAAGGTAGTTACAGCGCGCTGCTATCAAAAGCTCAAGAAACTGGAGTGGCTCCTCCGCCCATCGAATAAGTTATCTTTAACTAATAAAAGGCTCATATATCTGCAAGTAGTGGCACCTGCTTGGCGCTACGCCATACAAATTTGGGGCACTACTGCTGCCTACAACTTCATAAGAGTGCAGTCGTGTCAGAGCAAGGCTCTCAGAAGATTTACGGGCGCCCCTTGGTACGTCCGCAACACCACACTGCATAGGGATCTTGCCGTGCCAACTGTTATGGAGGTGATTAATTCTCACAGCTGCCGCTATCACTACAGACTTTTGTCGCACCCAAATCCGCTAGCTTTCTCCCTCACCCGTATCTCAACAAGGCGTAGACTGAAGAGGCTGCACCCGCATGATCTCCCTCTAAGAAGGATACAGCCTTCTATAATTAATTAATTTAGTATAAGTCAAATATTTTTTTTTTGTCACGTCATTATTCTTTAAATCCGACAAATGTGTTATGCAGTTTACTGCGTTAAATGTTATAATTTAATTATAAAAAAAAAAATAAAACAACTCTATAAAAATTCGTCAATCTCCGCCGGCAACAGAACCATTTTATTACAAATCGGAAGTTCGCAACAAGCCACCTGTTAAATTCTTTATTAGTGTTTTTGTGTGTCTTGCAACCGAAAGCCATTCACCTTGAGCTTGTCAGGGATCCATCGACCTCTGCGTTTATGGGTGCATTGAAGCGTTTTATATTTACGCTTGGGAAGCCAAGGAGCATTTTGTGCGACAATGCGACCAACTTTGCTGGAGCCAAAAACAAAATGATGTATCTTCGTCGTCTCCTTCTAAGTGATGATCATCAGCAATCCATGCACCAGTATTGCCTTTCAAACCATACTATGAATGGCCATTAACTCTACTCATACCTGGCGCAGACAGCGTTGCTGAACAGCTAACTACTTCTGGATCTGCTCGTCGTGCTGTGCCCACTACCTATTCAAGACTATTGGAAGGACGGTCCTTCCAATGTTCGGAGCAGCCTTCGTCAGTTTAGATTAATTGTATTTACTTTTTATTCAATTTATGATTAAGATTCACTCAATTCAATTCCCCATAATTTTTTCTGTTGGGTTATGCTAATGTAATCTATAATTAATACTTATTTCTCTCCTTTGTTAACTTGTTTGTACATAATTCCTTTATATAAATTAGCTTGTAAGTCTGCAAAAAATACTTGTCGCTTATCGGATCAATGGAGTGCATTAAAAAGAAAAATATTCATTTGTGCGTTCCATATAGCAAAATATGGTATATTTGGTGCCTTCTTAAACAGTGCATAATATGTGTTTGTGCGTTTATTAGCAAAGGGTGGCACATTCGGTGCTTCCGTAAAACAGACACTATTTTTTCAATATACTTAAACAATGTAAGTGATGAAGAAACAGTGCATGAACTAAGCTCTCAACACGTGACATCAATTTACAAATTTAACAAATTTATTGATGGCACCCCAAAGTCTTCTAGTGCCATATAATAAAATTTCAATCTCTTCAATCTCCCCTCTAAACTAAATATATCTTGGCGTACGGTAAAGATAAGGATATACATACCCAATCCCATGCGTTGAAAATCATGTCAATTGCTGGGTCATACAGCCAAACATTGTAAAAGCTCCCCCACCACCGTTAACTTCAATTTACCGCCACACTTCCTGAAAAATGCACTCGTACCCAATGCACAAATTATAACGAGGAAGAAAAAGAGGTACTTAAAAAAAAAAACAAAAAATAAAGTGTAGCATGAGAGAAGCACGTCTACTACACAAACACCCACAATACCCATTGACTTCTCGCAACACTTCCCTCAGTTACGCTGCAGTAACATCATCGACAACTAACTCCACACAATCAAAACTAACCACACTGTCTTCCAATCTCTCCGCTACAACAAATAATCAACCTGGGACATCGCGTAACGCAATCTCCCTTCAACATCTTCTCCTTCAACCTCATTTTCAGTTATCGAAAGATAACGTAACAACAAAATAATTACAAACAACGGGAAAATCAAAAACAACTACACTACAATTCGACTTAAAAATTTAAACGAAAAATTCACAACAACATAGAAAAACAACACAACTAACAGTTTACTTTCTAGCGATATATCAGACGAGTCAATGGGAGAGCTTGATACATATTCAAGTCTCTTCCACACCTTGTTTGATATATATGCATATAACATCACTTTTCTTTGCTTCAGTGTCCATTAAAATTGTACAATGAAACACGAACGGTTTCATCAACAATTATCAAGAACTAATTATCCTATTAAAAGAACAGAATCCTGATGTTATATGTATATCATATGTATATAAGTATATATCATGTTATATGTATTATATCCCACAGTAACCCAAAAATATAATATTCCCGAAAACTGTTAATGGTTATTTTAAAAACCTAGCACATAATATTACAGCCAAACAAGGCATCGGCTACCTTATCAGGCGACATAACCCTTATAAGCACTTTCCAATTAATTCCAACATCGTTTGCGATGGATTACTTATACAAACAAACCCGCAATATACTATTGTAAGCAATTATATCCCACCCAGCCAAAACTTTTCAGAAAACGATACAATATGCTTCATCAACAAAATCAACACTCATTCATATTCTTATCGGCGATTTCAACTACTAAAATACACTATGGGGATCAGCTACCACTAATACACACGGAAAAAAATATTGAAAATATCATCGCAAAAGCCATTCTCGTCCTCCTGGATGACCGACCAGCAACTCATTTTTCATCCCACAGATCCTTGACACATGTTAATCTAACTATGGTTTCACCTCGAATCTTACATGAGTGTCAATGGCTGGTTACTGACAATTTACATGGAAGCGACAACTATCCGGTACAACTATCTTCAAGTGGACTAGCCAACTTAAGCAGCTCTGGCAAGAAAAACAAACCCTCTGGCGAAACTACAAACTACGTATGTCTATAGTAAACCTAATTGCCTACAAAAAAGCTGAAGCTAAATTTAAAAAAGAAGCAAAAGCAGCCAAAAACCAACTCTCTCTGAATTTACATCACGTATATCTCCTTCCTCTTCAATTAAAAAGATTTGGGCAGACATAAAAAACTTGCCGATACTCCTCAACCATCCCTTAATTCCGTGATAGTGAATAATGTATGCCTAAAATTCTCTAAAGATATCGGTGAAACCTTCGGTAATCGTTGGTGCAATTATTCCAATGATAACACTGTCCCAATTGAATACATGACCAAAAAAAAACCTCGTCCTTATTACTAATTATTCTCCGCGACCTCTCTCAACTAAGTATCTAAGCTAAGGTTATCCACTTTGTATATCGAATTCGAATCCGCTCTCCAAAACGCAAAAGGTAAAACCCCAGGTTTCGACAGAATCTCCTACCCAATGAATATACATCGATATACACAATCTAACGCTTACAAGCGGTTCATACCCCCACACATGGATCAGCGCAATTACAATTCCTGTTCCTAAGCCTAACAAAAAAAGTATATAAAATAAATAAATACGGTCTGACGTGGTGGGAGAGACCGATTCTCAGCCAACCAGTGGAACACTCGACACCAGGTCTAGGCCTGTTAATGGTTGAAGGGTGCAGGAAACCCCAACCGGCACTGCGACTCGAGAAGATCTTTTGTACCCTCTACCCCAGTTAAGACAATAGAGCCTTTACCTTTTTAATAAAGGCTAGAAGGTTCTTTGTCGAAGAGTTCCTGATCAGAACAGGTGACAGAGTGTCTTGTTCCAGGAAGTTTAGACGAACTCTGGCTGGCGCTGGGCACTCGCACATGAGGTGAAGACTTGTTTCTGCGTCTTCTAAACAGAGCCTACACTAGGGTTACAACTCTGATGCCCTTACGTAAGTCCAGAGCCTTGTAAGTGACATCGTCGACAATGGCTAGGAGGTGCAGTTGGTGGCCATTTCCCCATAGAGCTTAGGCGGACAAAGGCTGGTCCTTTGTCCAAATGAAGTTTGAGCTATAAAATTTCTTAGTTCTAAATGCTCACATACCCATATTAATATTACCCGACCACTAATTCTCCAAACTTGACTAAGGACTACCAATCTAAAGGCTAACCACAAACACCAACTTAAATAAACTACAAGTGCCATACCACACATCTGCACGATGATCGCTCAATGCCTTTCCAACCTCACATATACTGTGTGTGCTAGAGGAAGCAGGACTTCCCACCATTAAGAACAGGGTTTTCGAAGCCACAGTTAAACTGATCTAGTGTGCTGTGTTGTGTAAGCAGAATAATATTTTATCTTTACCTCAAAACTAAGAATAATAAACTCGTCTTGGCTTCCACAAAAGTTTTAGTTTAATTTGAAGCTGCAGCAACATAAAAAAGGTGACACATGAAGTGAATTTTACCAACAATTTTTCTTGTAGAAACATGCAAAACTTACTGACCGAAAATGGCTATACACCGACGGTTCAAGATCTAGCACCAACACTGCCTTTGCAGTCGTGGACGAAGATGATTCATTAATATCGGGAGGCTTACTTCCCGTACACTGCTCTGTATTCACAGCCGAAGCGCTTGCCATTTTAAGAGCCTGCACTTCTGGCCACGCATATAGAGGATGGTCCGTAGTCTGTCCGACAGTTTGTCAACCATCACAGCGGTACAAAACTTAATTTGCCTGAACAAAATAATTGTAGATATTCGTAACTTATGCATCCACAATATAAACACAATTTTGTTATTTTGGGTGCCAAGTCACCAAGGTATTACTACCAACGAAAATGCAGACAAGGCTAACGTGGCAGACGTGCTAACTGCACCCTTTACATTAGTCGACCCCATGAACGACAAAGAACAGAAAAGACTCCTTACCACAGTCATTCTCACAAAGCGTCTGGCAAACTGGGAAAGTTTCCAAACACGGGAAACGAGCTACAGTCCTACGCGCACTTGCATCCATTTTCCGAAAAAATGCTCCAACGGAGCTAGTACTACTATCATCGGCCACATTCTAGACGCCTGTCCAAACTTGGGGAGACCTAGGACTAGATAAGACATCAGAATCATTAAAAAATGTAACTTTGAAAATATTCATTTAATTTATAATTTCCTTTTTAATTGTAATTTAAACCACCTACTCTAATCATCATAATCTCATCCGATAAAAGAGTCGTAGACCGTGGAACCTAGTACTCCTTTCTTATTTTAGGTGTTGTATTATATATATATGATATCTAAACTTTATAAATAAATAAATAAATAAAAAAAGTTAAGCATTGCTTTATTTATTTCTGGCTTACAAAAATATATACTTAGGGTACTCACGACAAGTCTTTAATGCGCCTTGATTCTAGGAAACACGTTAATTGCTTAAACGCCTTAACTAGCTCCACACAAAAAAAGTTTAAGCAATTGGTGAAAAGTAATAAATTACCCTATTTATATAGCAGCTAAAAGTGCTTTAGCTAAAATCACTTCGACTTAAAACGCTAATATATAACTATAATATAATAGTAAGTTTAACAACACCAACTACTATCAAATTCACATTTATTTTGAAACCAAGTTGATAGCCACTGATTTTCCTTTGTTAGATTTAGTGCCCCATTTGTAGCATTAATATTATTTAGTTCACACTGGAAATAGTATTATGTTAAGAGTAATTCATACAATATAGTTACATACATATATGGTACTTACAATTGGCTGTGGTAGTATACGCTTCATATCATATCGATGCAAATGTTCCCGGTGTGCCTTTTGAAGGACTTTGTATTCATTACCACTAAGACAAGGTAAACACAAGCTACAATTTTGTAAATTGCATGACATATCACAATGAAAATTTGCACATAAATTTAAATCTGTTGCGAGATTTTTGTCGGCGGTGATTATTCCTTCGTGCTGAAAATACCTTAAAATAGATATTTCACATTAAACTAAATAATGAATAGAATAACCCATTTCCATTTAATCCTTAGGACGATATAAAATGGTTTAGTTCATTATAACTTACTATATCGTTACTCGTGCTCTTCAGCCCCATTATTTATAACGAATTACAAATAAACACTTGTTATAATTAGCATTAAACAAAGTCTGGGCAATAACCATTCAGAAGTCGATCGCAAGTGATGAAACTCTTACCTATAAATAAAAAGGACGACCTACTCCAGGTAGGCGGACGACTGCGAAATTCAGATTTGTCCACTGATGTTAAACATCCTATCCTATTGCCGAAGGTTCATCGCATCACTGATTCTAGAGCATGAACACTGCATAAACTTGCACTCAGTTTTCTCTGCGTTATACGTGATTATTCACCCGAACAATTAGATATTTGTAACACGTAACCTGATTCGCGAGATTACACTTGACTTGTCAACGTCAACGTACAATGTACCAATACATGTAAAAGTTGCTGACAGATCGGCAGACCCTCCCATTTGAGAATACGGGCTATGATTATGCCGGTCCTATTCTATTCCAGGAATCAAAGGGTCGAAACACGTGCAAAAAGGGCTACATCTGTTTTTTGTTTTCTGGCCACATCAACCCTTCATCTGGAGCTGGCTTTAGATTTACACAACGGCACTACACAACGGCACGCTGTCGCAGTCACTAGCCGATGAAGGGATAAGGTGGAAGTTTATACCGCTGCAATCTTCGGACAACGACTTAGACTATTTGTCATCAGCACACTTCCTGATCGGTCGGCCGTTTACCACAGTGCCAGAAACCGATCTCAGCAACGTGCCAACGAACCTCCTAAATTACTGGCAACATACTAAGGCTAAGTATCAAAGACTCTGGAATCGCAAATAACTAATGACTTTACAAGAGCGTCCAAATTGGACCATACAAGCACCCAACACGGCATTTGATGACCTAGTGCTACTGAAATACTTCAACAATCCACCCGCGAACTAGCCTTTAGCTCGTGTGATTAAAACTTACCCAGGTAACGATGGATTTGTTTTTGCTTTAAAACTAAAGACGACTACAGGGGAGGTCTGATCAGCACTGAAACAACAGGATTGTATTGTGCAAATGGAAATGGAAAATGTTTTAATTTTAACCAAATTGTTACAAAAACTCAAGGAAAACTCGTCGTCTAATTTGTGTGCGCATCATTGAACTATACATCTGAATAATCAAAACCACCCTAAGAACATCTACCAGGTCCAAATAAAAATAAAAAAACAGAAAAACTAACCGAACCGAAGGTAAAAATCTCAGATCGATAGTCCTTATGGATGCACAGAACCTGCGTTTCCAACACATGCACAAAGGATTATATATACATAAACTATAGAGTACCCCGCTGTTTGCTACCTCTTGGCATGCTCTCCGAGTAGTGCGTTGTATCCCGGCGTACAAAGTTTGTACAAAGATACACCTTTGTTTTATATATATACAGCTGTTGACAACTAATTGGAAACAGAGGTATTGGTTCCATGGAGACTAACTAAAATTATACGTAATATAAATAATGGACATTTGATCTTAAAGAGATCGGGGGTGCAACTATAAGGAAAAGTGTCTGATAGGCTTTAACTTGGCAAAGCCCAGAGCGATTCTTGCAAGATTCTTGCAAGTACACTTCAAGCAGCTCACCGCCTTCCCGTAGCGATCTTGGGCACTGGAGCCAAGACAGCCGTCTTAGGATCCAGCTAAGTTGAGAAGGTGAAAACATATCTCTCTGTGTGAGGTTGTGCGTAGGGCTTAAAACCCACCACGTAAAAAACGTAATAATGAATACACGTAATATAGCCTTAGATACAACGTTGACGACCATGGCAAACAAAGTTAGGATAAAGATTTGAGAATATGCACCAGGTGCCTGGTAAACGCCCACAAGAAATGTAACGCTGATATCACTGCTATACAAGAAATGCGATGGACAGTACAGGGCTGTTTAAGAAAAGCAAACTGTGACGTGTACTATAGCTGTGATCCGCACCAACATATGTTTTGTTGTGGCTTTGTGGTTGGGCCCAGCATGAGATCCCTGGTTTCTCGATTCACACCAGTAAGTGACCAACTTGCCACAATCCGAATGCAAGCGAGGTTTTTTTACATCAGCCTAATCTGTGTGCATGCACCTACAGAAGAAAAGGACGATACGATCAAAGATGCCTTCTACACGGAGCTCGGACGCGCCTATGACCGCTGTCCGACCCATGACATTAAGATTGTACTTGGAGATTTCAATGCCAAAGTCGGTCAAGAAGGCTTTTTTGCTTCTACTATTAGACGGAACAGCCTGCATTCAACAACCTCAGGCAATGGATTCAGGTTAATTAATAGATCACAACGTGGTGATTGGTAGTACAAGATTCAAACATCATGACATTCATAAGGCTGTCTCCTGATCAATCCACTCGGAACCAGATTGATGACATCATAATTAATGGAAGGCATGCATCCAACATACTTGATGTACGGAGTTTCCGTGGTCCTAACATCGACTCTGAGCACTACCTTGCCAGTGTCAGAACCCGTCTAACCCGCTATGAAGCATCTAAAACACTATAAGGCGGCGGCTGTTGATGGCCTTGCTGCTGAATTGTTTAAAGCCGATGGCAATACGCTTGTTAATAACATGCACAAGCTCATCTGCAAAATATGGATAGCTGAAAACATGCCTGACGATTGGAGACTCAGCTTACTATGTCCTGTACTGAAGAAGAGTGACGGGACCATTCGCACCAACTATCAGGGTATTAGCCTCCTTCCTATTGCATATATCACGCGTAGTTTGTGAAAAACTGAAGCCATTTGCGGAAGCGCTAATTGGCCCCTATCAATGCGGCTTCAACAACTGACCAGATATTCACACCACGTCAAATTCTTGAAAAAACCTACGAAAATCAAATCGGCGCACACCACCTCTTTATTGACTATGACAGCATTTAATAGCCCCAAACGAGATTGCCTGTATACAGCCATGTCTCAACTTTGAATCCCCGCAAAATTGATTCGTCTCTGCAGCATAACGTTGACTAATACGAGATGCTCGATCAAGATAGGAATTGACATCTCAACGCCTTTCGAAACCTTACGGGGCTTCAGACAAAGTGACACTCTGTCATGTAATCTCTTCAACTTCATTATGGAGAGTGTACTAAGGAAAGCAAAAGTACATATGTCGGGCACTATACTAACAAATAAAAGTCTCCAGTTCCTTGTGTACGCCGATGACATTGACGTAATTGGGCGTACTAAGCGTGATATAACAGCAGCCTTTAATGCAATTGAATGAGAGTCGGTGAAAGTAGGTTTAGCAGTGAATGAATGCAAAACGAAATTCATGGTATGCTCTAGTAGAGTCGCTTCGTCTTGACTCTCAGCTGACGGCAGGTACCTATAATTTCTAGGTAGTCAAGGACTTCGTATATCTTGGCTCTATAGTCACCAGTAAGAACGGCACCAGCATGGAAATTAAACGAAGAATAACTCTTGCCAATAAATGCTACTTTGCGCTCAATAGGCAACTGAGTAGTAGAGCCCTCTCTCGTCAGACAAAGATAACCATGTATAAGACACTCATCCTGCCAGTTCTATTGTGAACTGGTTGTATTGTGCAGAATCGTGGACTTTGTCTCAAACCGATGAATCAGCCCTGGGGATATTCGAGAGAAAGATTCTTCGAAGAATATTTGGCCCCATTCGTATTGGCAATGACTACCGTATTCGATGGAATTACGAGGTGAATGAGCTAAACGATGACATTAACGTCGTCAAACGGATTAACGTGGACATGTTTTTCGTATGGATGAAGATGCTCCACCTCGTCGTGCACTAGACACGGTAGTGGCTGGGCGTAGACGGTAAGGAAGACCTCGACTCCGGTGAAAGGACCAAGTGACGCAGGTGCTGTCAAACTTGGGAATTCAGAACAGAAGGTTGGCGCAAGACAGGAATGCGTGGAGGGTCATTTTACGTGAGGTCGAGACCCGTTAATCGGAATGTCCTGGCCAGTTCTGTGGTAAGTATTTTTATTATTTCTTAAGTTAAATAAGTTTTATGAGCGATTTTCTGCTCAGACCTCAGTATATATCGACGTATTTCTCCTTGTTGACAATTCCTTCTATGCGGTATATTGGAGCAATCCCATTCCAAGAGTAATATACCCAACCATTGAATTTACCACCGCCATGATTGACGACAGTTGACACATACCTAGGATCAAGGTCTGTCTCTCGCCGTTTTACATATTTTCTACCATCTGGACCAAGGCGGTTGAATTTCGATTCGTCAATCCAGACCACATACTTGCATCTATTGAGGTTGTAGGATTCGATGAAGAAATTGAGAAGCAGACTATTGGCGAAGAGACGCGTAATATAAATTGTGAAAGTGGTGAAAATGTAAATAAAGCGTCTGCTTTCGCCGATTCGACAATGACGAAATATCCACCGTTTCAACAAGTTAATAACAGCAATTTGAGGTGCTACATTAAGGGGTATTTAGATGACATTTCAAATTACCAAAGCAAGAGGTTGGAAAGTCAAGAGGAACGCCTTGAAATTTATGGAAATTTTATGTTTTTTTTATACCAAAAAATTAAATTATTTGCGAAAATGCAAAAAGTAGTAACCCAAATTAGAGCAGCGATGCTAACTTTTAATTTGTCCTTTGTGCTAGTTTCCGACAACTTGTCGTTGTCGTCTCGTTGTATTTAGGGAATACCGATTTACGAGTGAAATAACAGAAAGAGGACTTTTAAAATATGAACGCAAACGGGCCGAATATCAAAATAACGAACACCAACTTCACCACTTTTTGCCAACGCACAGTGGGACCAATGTCGATCTGGTGGCACTTTATCAATAACTTAAAATGAACTAATTCTTGGTTTGAATTTTTTTATATATTGTAAATAAAATAATTTTTTTTGGTTTTTTTTTTTAATTTTATAATAAAAAATTTTATTTTCCACTAAAATAAAATAAAATTTAAAAAAAAAATTATAATTTTATAATATAATAATTTTATTAAAAGAAAACATAAAAACACTATTTCGAGTCAAAACTGTAGGATATTGGGCTGGCAAGTACCTAATTCACATCAGAAAGCAGTTGTTAGACCTCATCATCTATTTTAATGTACTTCTTAGAGCTCTTTAACGTACTTTTTGACTTAGATGTTATAAAAGGGTCCTCCATAGTATTTAGTTCGAAGTTATTGGAGTGTGATTCAGCCTATAATTGCGGAAGTCTTTAGTTCAGTGAGTGGATGGAGGCATATAAAACCAGTGATATTCAGCTGCCACATGTACTCTACATGTACCAACAATGTACGCAATTGTGCGTAAATTACGCGGTCTTTTAATTATTTCCAATTATACGCCAGTTACAATGGAAGCTAAGGTCGGCTGATGGAAAAGCCATCTTGAAGTATTTCCGTTGTTTGTGTTTATTCCACCCACTATTGGAATGTCCACCAATATACATATTTGCTTTCTTAGTGAGTGGCGATAGTCGAAACTCATATAAATGTTCCTGTGGCTTTCTCAACCGAATCAAGTTTAAGTTTCGGAGTCGCACCAAAAATTCCGCAAGATAGTGACGATGACTCTGCAATGGCATTGAATATTTTTCCATCTATCATTGTCAAATTTAATTCAAGGCTTATGTGAAGTAAATTTAATGTTGTTGGGACGATTTGTTCAATTTGTTTCTAAACATTTTTTACCTCAACTCGAACTAAGTCTGCTGATTCCTTTTCAACAAAGATTTTAATTTTGAGGAAGGCCGCTTATTTTGATCCTTTTTGTATTTGTAAGATCACTATACATCCCTCAAATATATGTTCATCAATTGTTCCAGTTTCGGGAACACTAAGCCATTGTCGGTATGTAGAGTGGGCGCTACTACCATCACAACCACATTCGTGTATTGCTTTTATACAATCATTGCTATTACAGTCGCTCTCAAAAGCTGTATTATACTCTCTATTATACGTTTAACAGTATGGTCACATTGTATGGGACATTGTAAATTTACTCCAGCTGAATATTCAGATACGTTAATGCCACTGGGATAATATTCCTTTTTGGTTTTTCTAAAACATCATAGCTCGGGTTTTAGTTTCGTTCTTTGGCACCATATTGCATAATTTCATAAGAATGCTTTGTGTAGCCTCCATCTAAAAAGAGTGCTAAAGCTTTCTCAGGTGTATAGGGAATAGGAGCTTTCGCACCTAAGTCACTAACTTTAAGCATCATTGAAGTTTCATCTGAATCGGAGCCCAACTTTGAAAAAGCCTGAGAAACGCTTCTTTTCCCAGAGTTATAAAGAAAATCACTTTGCCCTGCAAAAAGGCGGGAAAATATTTTATGCATTTGCTAAAACATATGATAACTTTGAAAGCTTACAGCTGGGCGAATATTAAGAGTAAAAGAAGGTAATTCCTTTTGCTAAAACCTCAGTTAAAAATAAAATTAAAAATAAGAACGGGTAAAATTAAGCGACATCCTTCGGTTCGCCGCGCTGCGGCAAATGCATTAAAAATGGTAAAAATTCGGAATATTAGCGACGTTTCGGGTGTTAGCAATGATAACAGAGATGACTCAAATCTATCTGACTCTGAGTTGCGGCGGGTTCCTATTGATACCCCATACCTACATGACAACTGTACATCAACTACGATAACAACAACAACGACAAGTGTCTCCAAGTATATAGTGACGCATTTAAGCGCCTTACCTGAAATGTACTCATTCGTTGATTTGCAGAGTCAACTTTTGACTGGCGCTGCCCCGGTGCCAGCTGTTTTTTAGCACAGTCCCGATTTGTACCACAACTGCGATTCTTGTGCTCAGGTGTACTGGCAGACGGCTGCGTCAAAAAGACCACCCAGTCCACTTTCCCGTCATGGTAGGGTAAAGAAGGGGAAAAGGGGGTCAGCCCAAATCGTGGAATCTTCTATTCCTCTGGAAAGTCTCAAAAGGCTCAAATCGCTTTGCTCTGCTATCTGACGCTGGGAATGAGGCTGAGACAACTGAAACACTTGCCGAAGCCGAGAAAATGGTCATTGACGCTGTTGCTTTGCTTGAGGGAATTGATATTCAGTACTCTCAGTACCACTCGCAAGACTAGAGAACCACCCCCTATCAACATTGATAATGTGAGCAATGCTCACCTTTTGGAACAGGAGATGGCTCTGTTCTCCGGACCAAACAGTTTCTCGCTTAAAGTTATGAGAAATGATACTGTAAGGGTCTATAGTGAGGATTCCGAATCGTATCGTATTCTGGTTCGTTACCTAAAAGAGCGTAACATTAAACACTACACATACCAGCTTAAGGAGGATAAAGCTTTTAGGGTAGTTGTTCGCAACCTGGCCAGCACCACCCCCACACCATTATCAAGGAAGTCTTTTATAACAAAGGCCACAATGTAACCGGAGTGTTTAATCCCAACCCCCGCAAGTTAATCACTATGGTTAATGGAGCAGACACTGAAAAGATGGTACCAAACAACTTCTTCTTCATCAACTTTGCCAAAGCGCCTAGCAAAAAGGAGGTACTGAAAATTCAGCATATAGGCGGGCAACGTGTCCTGGTGGAAATTCCAAAAAAGAACCTGACTGTCATTCAGTGCTATAGATGCTTTGGATTTGGGCACACCAAAAATTACTGTCTGCGACAGTTGATTTGTGGAAAATGTGGGCAGAACCATATCACCACACAATGTTTGGCTGTTTGGAGGACCTTTGCTGCATAAATTGCGATGAGAAACATGCTGCTTGGAGTAAGGACTGCCGAGTTTTCAAAAATAAATTAAACAGCCTAAAACCCAATATATCAATTTCGGCGCGTGACAGCAACAGGGAAGATTCTATGAGAAGAGTGAGTTACGTCCCGGCCGTAATGGTCAAGGGAGACACCTCATATGCAGACACACTACGTGCTGGTTTGCATATAACTATCCTCCGAAGAGATCTTGCAATGTTAACAACAGAGCTGTGCATCTACAGAGCTGTGCATCCACAGACCCCTGACAGCATTAGCAGGTTAGAGCCTGAAATAATAGCCCTCACAGCAAAAGTTTACACAATTACATTAATGTTTAATGAACTGAAGGAGAGCAATCAGATCCTCAAACAATTATGCCTCAATTTCGTGAATGCCCGTAAATGATGCCCTGTCCACTCAGCCTTGGATTGTGGAATGCTCATGGAATTTCTGGGCATGTGGAGGAGCTTAAGCATTTCCTTACCGACCATAACATCGATGTGTTGCTCATCACTGAGTCAGGGCTGCAAACTGGAGTCCAGATCTTTATACCTGACTACAACATTTATTGGTCAACTGTAGACTTCGAAGATCTTTTAAGCAATCTAGGAAGAATGCTTCTCATAAGTGGAGACTTTAACACCAAAAGCAGATTCTGGGGTAACTTTAGAGTGGATACAAGGGGTAGCTGCTTACGGGAAGTTGTGCAAAACTCAACAGCTCATATCCTGGCAACTGGTCAAGCGACCGTACGCCCAAAGACACACCCAGCGCTATTGATTTGTTCATTTATAATGGGCTGCGTTCCGCCGAATTGTCTATCAGGACTAAGTATCAACTCTCCTCCGATCATCTTCACCTTATGGTTGATTTTGATTCCGCTCCGAAGATCAAAACAATAAAAGGACGACTGCTGCCACCTGGAACTGACTTAGCTGCATTTCGCTAAGATCTGGATGAATCTCCAAATTTAAACTTGGAAATCCTGATGCCTGAAGACACTGAAGACGCGCACTCGATCTTCCTAAATAAGGTGCACCCAGCTGCTCTCACTACCGCCCCCTTAAATCCAATACATGGCTCAAGAGTGCATTCTGGACTTCCCCAGCTATTAAAGCACCGCTGCTTGGCTCCAGGTGATGATAGACTGGACAACTGTACACTGAATGCCGCTAAAAGCTGTGCTATTTCTGATCCTCATTTTTAACTCAGTGCGAGTGGAAGAAGAGAGTGGAAGAAGGCGAGAATTTGCATGATTCATAAGGCCGGCAAGAGCCCCTACATCTTAGAGTCTTACAGGCCAATTAGCCTGCTACCCACTGTAGCAAAATTGTTTGAACGCTGTTTGCTGACACGGATCCTGGACTTAAAAAAGGTAAAGCAAATAGGTCCTTCCACGGAACTCCAGAGCAGCTGAATAGGGTGGTTAACTTTATTCTCGAAGGATTTGAGGCTAAAGAGTACGTGGTGGCAGCGTATCTTGACATAAAGCAGGCTTTCGACCGAGTTTGGCACGACGGGCTATGCAGTAAGCTCAAGAATCTCTTGCCGCCTCAACTATGGTTAATCGTGCGCAGCTATCTTGAGAACAGGACCTTTTCAGTGGTACTGGATGGTGTGGAGTCTAGCATCGAGGCTATTTGCGCAGGTGTCCCCAGAGTAGCGTTTTGGGACCTACACTCTATACCCTGTTCACTCATGACATGCCCACTGGGTCAGAAATACCACTGAAGGATCCTCTGGATCTGATCATTGCCATGTTTGCAGACGATAAGGCCATCCTCGTCACAAACAAGTTCATTTACGAAGCCACGGACTCACTGCAGCAATACTGCATATTTCGAAAACTGGACACGACGTTGGAACATTTAAACAAAACGTCAGCCTTGCTGCCGGATTTCGGTCAGGTGGCACTGCTGGAACACCATTCAGGTTACAAATACCTGCGTGTGTATTTGGATAGGCGGCTAAGTTTCAAGACGCATATTTCAAGTATCGCGAAATCCTTAAGACAGAGGATTCGTAAATCGCATTGGCTTTTAACTAGCAGGAATAAATTGTCCTTGGGAAATAAGGTGAACATTTACAAAACCATAATTGCTCCTGCTTGGCGATACGGTTTGCAGGTGTATGGCATAGCAGCGAGGTCAAACATCACGAAGGTGAGAGTACTGCAGGCCAAGACATTGCGTATGTTTACTGGTGCCCCTTGGTTCATTCGAACGGCGGACCTTGAAAACGACTTAAAAATACCGAAAATTGGCGATGTTATAAATCGTCAGGCCAAAAAATATATAGAAAGGTTGAAAAATCATCCAAATAAACTAGCAAGGCGCCTTTTAAAACGACGCAGAATGGGAGGAGTTAGGGTGGCGAGTCGGCTGAGAAGATCGCACCCTCGCGACCTACGTAATAGACCCTTTTAATACACTATACTATATCCCCACTTATTATTTAAGTTGTTTTGTTAATTTTTGTGTATGCAATTTAATTGAAGTTGTTCTAATAATAACAGAAAAATTAAATATAAAGGAAAAAAAAACAAACAAAAAAAATATGAGTAAAAGAAAATAAGAAAAGTATGCGAAAAATTGGTTGGAAAAATCGAAAAATCAAACAATTTTGGAAGGATTCGACAAATAAAAACATTTTTCCCAATGTACAACGCCGGGCTCCAATAGTGATTAACCGATCCCTTTGGTGGGAAAATATTAAAGTATGGTCTTAGAAAACACTATATTACAATCTGTGGTACACGCAATACAAATAAGCAAACCTATCACCTTAGGTGTAAAGTGTCCCTACATAAAACAGCATTAAGGTATGACCAACGAACATATATGGGGTCATATAAAAGTCTCCGTGGTTTTTGTGGTACATTTTTGAACAACAATTTTCTTTATTCAAAATGAATTTCTGTTTTTGTGGTTTATTCAGCGCCTCTTCGTTTGGTCAATTTTTTTACTATGAAGAGAGTATTGCAGAGACCGAAACAAATTGTAGTCAGAGGGGCAAGGTCCGGGCTATAGGGTGGATGTTTCAAAACTTCCCAACCAAGCTCCGTCAATTTGTTCCGGGTTATCAAAGATGTGTGTGGCCTAGCATTGTCATGACGGAAGACAACTCCCTCTCAGTTGGCCAATTCTGGTCACTCTGTCTTGATTGATTCATTCAAACGGTCGAGTTGTGCACAGTAGAGGACCGAATTGACCATTTCGCCACGTTCTAGCAGCCCATAATGGACTCATGGACACCAACACCATCTAGTGGCAAAAACCACGGAGACTCTTTATATAACCTATTACATTTGATTAAATGGTAGTTAACTTCCAACACTAACTGGAAGTACGAAAGAAGGCCTTTTTTGCATATGATTTGTGAGGTAGAAGTAGTTACAAAATCTTAGGTATTATTTTTCGAAACGGAAACGGAAGTGTTCGGTTTTCTCCGAAATTCTGCTTTGTAAGCTGCCGTAAAACGACTTATTGAAGTACTCAGTGCAGTAACTAAGAAGCTAAAATAACAACTATTGCGATTAATCTTAGAAAAAAGAATTTACTTCAGAAAGAAGTAAGTATTCAATCTGATTATCCAAGCCTTGTGTAAATCGAAGAATTTTTTGTCTTCCTCCATTGGGATTTGAACTTCGGTCTTTGTATTTTTAGCCTAGTCCATTCACTGTGCCTTCGAGGCAGAATTAAAGCTATACATAAAATACTGTACATTAAGATTTCGACGCTACAAGTGCATGTATTCGTACAACGAATATAATATATTCATCATACGTTTAACTTAAGTGTCACAACTAAAAAAAATGAAATTTTCAAACGCAAGAAACTGTTTTGGAGCTCATGAAGTTTTTTTCTGAAATAAATTGTGGATTATTTAGAAGCAAATACTGACCGAATATGGTTTTAACACTCGTAATAGATTTCTTTTCAAATTTGGTAGAAAACACATAATTTTTAGTTGTGACTATTTTGGTGATATAACTGCAGTTTTTAGTGTAACATTTTTGCTGAAATAAAATTCAAATTTTCTTTCTTTTGCTTTGCTTTTAAGCGGTAAAATAGTTTGTTAAAATGAAAGCAGATATTTATTAAGGAAACAAACAAAAATATGATATCCATTTAATACATATACTACATATAAGTAAAGGAAAGTCAAAACAAAAACGCAAAATTCAGGTTCAACAACTTTGAGTGTAATTGATGTAATGTAATGAATAACGTATTTTAAAGATCAATGGAAATTTACATATTTAAAGAGTAGATGATATATTATTAAGTAAGAACACGTTTATATTTTATAATAATTCTTGGGAATTATATTTTTCTTAATGAGTTGTAAAATGTCTGTCTCTTTTTATCCGGTAAAGGCAGCATCTCAGAATAAGCTTTTATTAAACTGAAAGTAGTAGTAAAGTATTATTTACAAATCATAACCCAAGAAATACAACACAGTTTGTGGGATCCACAAAAGAGCGAAGACGGGACAACGACACTAGACAAATCAAAAATCAAAAATGCAGCTGATATATTTCCATGGCTTTGAAGCCCTTATCTTTATGTTGCGCACATTAGCTTTGTAGAAACTTTCGTTCTTGTAAGAACTTTTATAATAAAAGCATTCGGGATTCGCAGAACTTTTATATCGCGCCATATAATTTTGACATTAAACACGCAAGTACAAAATTCAACCAATACAAACCCACAAGATCTAAAAATAAAACGTAACCGTAGTAAGCTCTTTCCCAACAACACTTCCGAACAAAATAAAAACAGTAAAAAAAAGTAGGATCATAACACAAAGAACAACACAAACAACACTGTAAAAATACTGGCTTAGCTTGCCAAATACTAATGACAGGTTCGAACTCCTCTCACTAGACAAAACGATTGGAAACGGCAGTGGTACAAAAACAGCTTTTAATGCGCCAAATCTACTCCGGCGCACCTAATAAAATTTAAAAACCACCACCAATATACGTGCAGGACGTAGAACAAATCAACGTACAAAACAAAGCTATGAAAAACACAATACAACAAAACAACATTTTAAAAACACAAAAACAACGAAGTATGCAAGTTAACAGTATTGCCTCCACAGCTTTTTTACGCCAAATGTAAACATTTTTAAGTTTTCTTTTAATGATTAATCCCAATAACATAAACAATCTTTGGTCAAAGCTTCTCAGATTTCAACATAAACATTCTTTGCGTAAGCATTAATGCAAAGAAACTTCTTTTAATGTAAACAAACATTTATAATTTCACAATAACGCATCGCAATGCAGTAAGCCAATCTTTGCTTCTGGCACTATAAATAGTCGTAAGTTTCACATCAATGAGCACTCCTTAAAGTTAATCATAAGAAGACACACAATCTTTAATAAAAAAGCCTCAAAGGCTAATAACAAAAATAAATTAAATTAATTACTGATATACAGCTGTTCATAAATAAATTATCCTTTTTTAAAAATAATTCCTCAACACTGAAATTGTTAATTTGCATACAAACAAATGACTCGTCAAACTACTCGGCGGTGGTTAAGATGTTTAGGGAGAACAAAACTAAATACTACACCTTTAAGCCGGAAGAGGAGCCGGGGATTCAAGACACTACTTAGGAATCTATCGAAACTAAGCCACGATGTCATTAATATCTACAACGTACAACAAAAAGTCACCAAAAAAATCCCTGCCGCTATTTTTTATAGAATTAAAAGCCAAAGCGAATAATAGAGAAATCTATAATATCACCACATTCCTATGTACCAAAGTCATCTTTGAGCCACCACACCACAAACGCACGGTATCTCAGTGCTCTAACTATCAAAAATATGGTCACACAAGGGATTTCTGCACCAAAAAGCCGATTTGTGTCAAATGCGCCGGCAAGCACAAGACTATTGATTGTAAATTAATAGGTGCCGATCAAATTAAATGCGCTTTTTGTGGTGGCTCACACACAGCCAACTATAAGGGCTGCGAAGTGTACAAACACCTAAAAATTAAAACACTTCCCTCACTAAGAGAGAAAAATATTAAAAAAGATGACCATCAGGAAGAAGAACAACAATCAAACAAAGCTAAAATTGATTAACGTACGCCCAAACAGCAGTAAGTAACCACATAAAATCCCACAAATCAGGTACTACCACTATAAAAAGATGAGGAACACAATAGAAACGAAACCAACAAAAACGAGACTAGTAAAAACGCAGAAAATAAGACTGAATTCTCAAACGATTTGGCGGAAATAAAAGATATAATAAAACAACTCGCGTAACAAATGAGTAAGCCAGACAATTTGTCAACAGACAAATATAAAAAGCCAGACCTTATTGACTTCTATATACTCAAAAAAAATAGACTTAAGTAAATGTGTCATAACATCAAGGCTGGAGCTCTCGTCAGACCATACACCTTTACTACTAGAACTTAATTCAATTAAAGTGAACATACAAGCATACCACTGAAATCACCCGACAACGTATAATCAGCTATAGTTCACCTAAACTATATCATTGAAAAGGCAGTATTGCTAGCAACTCCGGACAAGTTAATACAACATGTAAAGCGATACACACCCCCCACGCTTCGCAAATTAATATGTACAAAACAAAAATTGAAAAAAGCATGGACCATTTGCAGATCCCGCGATGTAAAAAAGAAATATAACAAAACAACTAAAGAAATTAGAAAATATCTCCAAAATCAAAAAAATTACGAAATCACGAGTTATTTACAGAGGCTAACACCGACAATAATATTTTCAACGCGATAATTAGACTAAATTACTTTCCTAAAGTATGAAAAGTGGCTGAAGTCATTGAAATTCCAAAACCTGGTAAAGACGTACATAATCCAGCATCTTATAGACAAATTTGCTTACTTCCAGTGCTGTCAAAAATATTCGAGAAGGTCCTGTGCCAGCTCCTGTACACACAATACCTGAGCACCAATTTCGCTTTCGACGAAATCACTCGAACATACAACAAATTCATTGTGTGACTCACAAAATTCTAAACGATCTTGACGACAAAAAATTCTGAATATGAGTTTTTCTAAATGTAGAAAAGGCATTTGACAAAGTCTACCGCAAATGACTAATATGCTAGATCACAGAAAGACATTTTTTTCGTTAAGTACTCTGACGAATATTCCATATTAAGAAAAATCAAAACAGGCGTATACACTATCTTTACAGCGGACACACCATCACCAAATGATTGTTTAAAGCATGATGTCATGATCGGTCGCGAAATATTGCACCTTGGTAACGGAGATCGATTGCGAGGTGGAAAATATTTTTCCAGTCTTGACATGGCTAGTGGATTTTACCAGATACCTATTCACCCAAACTCTATTGAGCGGCCAGCGTTTGTTACCCTAGAGGGACAATACGAATTTCTAGCTATACCATTCGGGCATAGCATGATTCGGATGATTTGCATCGTGATCTATACATTCCAACAGTGACAGAGGAGATTACAAAACTAAGTCGTATCTAGCAGATGAAGGTTACCCAACACTCAAATGTTGATGTCAACCTACCCAATACAGGAACTTCAACGCAGACGCAGGTTACAGAGGACAAAGCCAGTGGGTCTGGTACAATGAATTCTAAGCTATATACAACAAATGTATCAATACCACTGTTTCTTTTTCTTTTTTTCTTTAATGTTGCTTATTTTTGTATTTTATTAATATTTTTTTTATGTTTATTTTACTTTGTTTTGTTCTATAATTGTATTGATTTAATTTAAAATTATTTTATCGATCGCAGATATGATGGAAAGTACCCTATAAGCGGGATTTATTAGGGATATTCCTGGATAATTCGAGCAGCACATTGGGTCCCCTCTCTTATGAATGGGAGTTATGACACTTACATTCTAGTCTTTGGGCATGCTCTCCTTAGTCCATATTCGGCAGATGATCCTATGCACGCGCCCTATAATATTAGTGATTCGTGCTTTAAGCAGCTCTGCAGCAAAGCCGTCTGAACCTCCTGCTTTGTTGTTTTTCAGCCGTCTAATTGCAGCTTCTACATAGACGTATGTAGGTTCTGGGACTGGGTGCTCCGGGGTGTGGGTTGAGTACCTCCGCGGTGTCGGTGATGAGTTCCCCATTATTGTGTCTAAGGGCATTGAACCCAGGTTTGAAACCGTTTGTCAGCTGCTTGGTTTTTCGAAAGAAATCCTGGGTCTCGCCGTTAGCGTGGCTGGCTTCCGCTTTCTCTAGCTCGGAGTACAGTAATGCTCTTTTTTTATCCTGCGGAATAGGTAGCATTCTTCCCGTCTTAGTTGCCTGTTCTCCTCCTTAATGATCCTCCTTATTTTTTTTCCTAAAATAATCTCAACGCGTTCCTCATCACAATGGGGCGAAACCAATGATGTTATCCGCAGTAGGTTTGATCAGGTTACAGCATTGATTCCATTCATCGTCAATGCTGGCGGAGGCAGGGTTTGCACGGTTGCTAGTTTGGTTGATAGACAGGCCAGGTTTCTAACTTGGTACCACTGCATTCGGTTTGATCAGGTCTTTCTCAAGTTAGATATTCCAGCTCTGAATTTCGACATGACCAGAGTCGGCGTTAGCCTCTCGAAAACTACAGACGTCTACTATGCAGTTGGAGTTATGTCCGTCTATCATCCATGTGGTCTGGTCGATTTGGTTGTTGGTTCGACCATCGAGATGTCGCCAGGTTGCCTTGTGGATGTCTTTATGCGGAAAGTTGGTGCTGTTGATCATCAGGTTATTTGATGTCGCAAATTCAATTAGGTGTTTGTGGACTCGTCATGCAGGCTATGCGAGCCGACTAACCCGCAGCCACCCCTACCTAATTTCGCATTGAAGTCACACAATACGCGTTTGACATTGTATTACGGACATGATCTAAGGGCCTCATCTAGGAGATCATAGAACTCATCTTTGGTGGACTCTTCTGCGTCTTCTGTAGGAGTGTGCGCACAAACAGGGATGATGTTCTTAAATTTGCTCTTGATAGGGATTCTAGCCAGTCGCTCGCTCTCTTTCGAGATTTCGATTATTCTCTGGCGAAGCCTCTTATCCACAATAAATCCGCATCCTTATATGTGGATTGTGGCATGACCGCTGTAATATATATCCACTTTCGGCCGATGGATGGTGTAACTTTCCGGTGGTTGCCATCTCATCTCTTTGAGGGCGATGATGTCGGCGCCGTAGTCAACTAGTGTCTTTTCCAGGTTTATAACTGCACCTGGCGTCTTGAGTGTTCGCACTTTCCAGGTGAAGATATCGATGATTACAGTTACCTAATTTTAGGGGGCAAGTCAGTACTGGCGACGGATGTCACCTGTCGGTCATTCAAAGTCAAGATTCGCTTTCTGCAAAGTTTGCTTCTCAATTCATTGATATTCGGCGCAGTCTCATTCGAAGCCATGGAAAAGCCTCAGACAGTCTTAGAAACTGTGCTTTTATTTTGTAAGTCACTTGGTACGACAACTTGGCCTTCCGGACATTCGTCATCCGTGTCAGTTACATTTTCGTCTGGATAGTATTCGTATTCATCATTCGCTGGAAAGTCTAAATCATCTTCGCTTTCCAGACTATTTTTAATTCCAGCAATACGCGATGAAGATAACCATTTTGTTGATATTATATCTGCATATGTATAAATAAATATTATAAATAAATAATAGATGACCAGCAACTTATGTAAGCTCAAGTGAATTTTGAATGCAACATAAGATGGACACATATTTAGATAAACACAAACAGGAACACAGATCATATCCAATACACAATGTATTTGCAGTATAAGAATAAAAATAGTGCAAGAATAAAAATATGAAATCAGCATTCAATTAGACGAACGAACACAAAACAAAATGTAAAAGTATTGATGGTACACCGTCGGCAACAATCATACCCGTTCATACCCGTAGCCTCGCGCTTCTCTTCTTGACGAACACGGGTTGAGAGAAAGAAATTTACAGTTGAATTGACAAATGTAATACAGGTCACGTTTCGTGAAGACCCTGTGTTACCGAATATATTAGATTTAATATGATGAACAGTCGGTATCGGTCGCATTCCTCTAAGGTGCTCTCAGAATTTCTCGATAAAAATTTGTGAGTCACTATTAAATCGTTGATCATTGAAAAATTCTTCGGGTAGATGTAGTGTCGCAACATATAGAAGTTCAGCGGGTGATGCTTTCAGATCTTTTTTGAAACTTGCCCAGTAACACTGATGGTATCAAGTCCATGGTATATGAGCTGTACACAACAAAGCGACTTTTATTTTAAAGGGCGGTTCATTCGTTCCTCTTCGATTTCCAAATATTTCACTCACAATTCCAGTATATTCTGGCGGATTAGGTAATGTATTCTACCTTTGAACATTGGTAGCCTTGTTCTTTGCTAATACCTTTGAGCAATTTAGTTTTTAAGCTCTATACTGGTATCAGGGGTTGTAGCAAAGAGTATTCATTCATATAGAGGTTACATTTCTCTCAAAAGCTTTTTGAGCTTTGTTCAAATAAGTAGAAGCTATGCGAATATATTACTTTTCTGCTATTAACATCGAAGTAGCAGCGCAGCCGCTGTTTAGCAACGTCATTCTGCTAACGCGAGCATTTTTTATTGACTGAATTGACCCCTTTGAAATTATCGTTCTTTGTTTTATTCATCAATATGCTTTTCTTTACGCTTATTATACATTCAGTTGGCAAGAATAATTGTAAACAACAAATTTTTATGATGGCGTTCTTTCTTTTATTATACGAAAACATTGTATTGCAGCTCAAAGTAACCAGGCAAACATAAATTTAAATACGGGTGCCTGTTGCGAAATCGAAGCAAGTGCTTTTCCCCGTCGGACTGTGTCTTGCTCAAATTTGGCGCGAATTAGCATGAAAAGGAATTTCTGTGTATCACCTTTGTTTTGGTTATTTTAATTGCCGTCACCCATTTTTATTTTGATTGTATTGATATTGTTGTGGGAATGATATGATAGCGAAAAAGGAACATGGATAGGTTTTTTTTTTTTTTTTTTTTTTTATTTCCCATATGTTGTGTACATATGTCTTTATTTTTTATTAAGACTATTAGTACATGGTTTAAAAGTTATTTCTGGGTTGTAACTAATTTATGTGAGCAGATCACAAAAGTTTTTTATTTTTGTAAGGATGTAGGGGAAAAAATCAAAATAGTAACAAAAATAATATACATTTAAATTAAATTAATACAATTATAGAGCAAAATATAGTAAAGTAAACATATATGTAATAAAAATAT
>JAWNKX010000473.1:0-52700 GCA_035041755.1 Cacoxenus indagator
ATTTCCAACATGTGATAAGTAGCAACTTCCTTACGGCAATTAAAGTGCTCATAGGAGGTTGATATAATGAAACTGAGATTTCTCTAAACATTAGTAAAGACATTAACAAATTAAATTCAGGGAGCACATGTAATGCAAGTTTAGAGTATACTCAGTTCTACTTCAGATATTCAACAAAATATTGTAAAAACCACATAAAATAAATTAAACACCTGTTGACCCATACCGTAAAACTGTTTTTTCGATAGTTCTCGGAGTTGAGAAAAGGTGTGGAGGCGATGAAAGTGATTTGTTTTCGGATGGACTGTACTTTTAATTAATTAAATTTATTATTTCACAAAGTAAATATGTTGCGCATAACGCAGATTAACTACTCCTATTACTCGAGTTTAACTTTTACTATTGCGACTAGCGTGATCTATCTTCTCGGATTCTGTCACAAGACTGACTGCAGGTTTTTTCTTGCGTCCGCTCCTTACCAATTTCTAGGTGTGAGCGCTCTGAAGAAAGCCGTCCGCTTCTATTGTGTCTCGCTCTGTCACAGTGCAGTTGATAGTTCTGTAAGAACTACTATTTAATCAATGGAGAGAGCACTCCAAAGTTCTGTAAGAACTTTCACACTCAAAGGGAACCGTCTGTTCCCACTAATCTGTGATTGCAGCTGGTGGCTCTGTAAGGGCCTGGGCCACAAAATTATTAATCAGCTAACGTTGGATGTACAAATAAGTTTTTGAGTATTTATAAAAGTATTTATAAACATTATATAGCATGGACAGTCATCTTCGTTGAGTGTTTCATCAGCAAATATTTTTTCATAATAGTTCGCTAGCACTGTCGCCTTGTCTAGGTTCGTTACTGCCCATGATCCATTGTCCATTTTTATAGGTGCATTGTTTTATTTGTCAGTTTTTTTGTAGATTTCCACAGGGAGTAGTCGGTACAACTTGTCGGTGTTAGCCTCTGTAAATACTTCATGATTTCGTAATTTTTCTGATTTTGGAGATATTTTCTGATTTCTTTAGTTGCCTTGTTATATTTATTTTTCGCATCGGGGGATCTGCAAATGATCCATACTTTTTTCAGTTTTCGTTTTGTACATATTAATTTGCGAAGCGTAGGGGGTGTGAATCGCATTACATGGTGTATTATCTGGTCCGGAGTTGCTTGCAATGCTGCCTTCTCAATGGTATCGTTTAGGTGGACTATAGCTGATTCTACGTTGTCAGGTGATCTAGGTGGAATGCTAGTATTTGAGTTTGTGTTAATGTAGTCGCGATAGGTATCCCAGTAAGTTTTGTTGTTGTGCTTTAGTTTACAATTGGTTGTGTTTACTTCAATTGAATTAATTTCTGGTAGTATAGGTGTATGGTCTGACGAGATTTCCAGCCTTGATGTTATAACACATTTATTTAAATCTATGTCTTTGAGTATAGAAAAGTCAATGACGTCTGTCTCTTTATTTTTGTCTGTTGACCAATACGTGGGTTCGCCGGTACTAAGATGTTTAGCTTTTGCTAACAGCAGTGCACGCTGTTGTTTTTTACCTTTCTTGTTTGATATTCTGGAAAACCAGTCTGTATGCTTCGCATTGTAGTTGCCTGCAGCTATAAAGCGTTGTCCGAGAGTTTTTAAGAAGGCAAGGTATTGCGACTGTAAGATATTGTGCTTTGGTGGGCTGTACACGGCTGTTATTCTTAGTGGTCCGGATTAGTCGAAGATTTGTATGCTTGTCGACTCGATATAGGTTTCTTGGAATGGAAGCAGTACGTTATGTTTAATGTTTTGTTTAATAATGATAGCAGTCCCACCGTGTCCTGTAATGTCGGGATGGCTTGTATGGTACATCTTGTATCCACGTATGTTCAAGTGCTGGTTACTTGTATAGTGTGTTTCCGATATCAAAGCTATGTCAGTTTAGTTGTTGTGTAGGAAAAGCTGTAGTTTCAAGTGATTTTTTAATCCGTTTACATTCCAAGTTAAAATCTTTATTTTAGTGTCCATTCTTGTTGTCGAGTTTTGTCAATAGTACTGTTATGATGTTCATCATATTACTCATTTGTTGCGCTAGTTGTTTTATTATATCATTTATTTCCGCCAAATCGGTTGAAAATTCAGTTTTTTTTTCTGTGTTTTTACTAGTCTTGTTTTTGTTGGTTTCGTTTTTGTTGTGTTCCTCATCTTTTTGTTGTGGTTGTATCTTATTTGTTTTTTTTTTAGTTACTTGCTGCTGTTTGGGCGTACGTTATTCCAATTTTAACTTTGTTTGATGTCTGTTCTACTGCCTGTTGGTCATCCTTTTTAATGTTTTTCACTCTGAGTGAGGTAAATCTTTGAATTGTTAGCTGTTTATAGACTTCGCAGCCAATGTAATTGACTGTGTGTGAGCAACTATAGAGAGCGCATTTAATTTGATGGGCACCTATTAATTTACAATCAATAGTCTTGTGCTTGCCGGCGCATTTGACACAAATCGGGTCTTTGGTGCAAATATTTTTTGTATGACCATATTTTTGGCAGTTTGAGCACTGAGCTACCGTGCTTTGGTGGTGTGTTGGCTCAAAGATGACTTTCGTGCGGAGAAGGGTTGTGATGTTGTATATTTCTCTATTATTCCCGTTGGCTTTTAGTTCAATGAAAAATAACGGCAGTGGTTTCTTTGTCAGTTTTTGTTGTACGTTATGGATATTAATAACGTAGTGGACTAGGTTTATCTGTATGCGTACTTCGTTGTTTTTAAGTGTTTTTAAAATGTAGTTTTGTTGTATTGTCTTTTCAGAGCTTTGTTTAGTACGGTAATTTGTTCTACTTCCTGTACGTATATTGGAGGTGGTTTGTGAATTTTAGTAGATGGTCGGGGTTGATTTGGCGCATTAGAATTTGCTTCTGTACCACTTCAGCCGTCTTCAGCCGTTTCATCTTGTGAGAGGAGTTCGCATCTCTTATTAGTATGCGTGTTTGATGTATTTTCTCTGATCAGTGTTGTTGCCAAAGAGAGTCAGCAAACTGGCATTGTAGCTGAGAAAGTTGATGTGGTGGTTGTTGTAATGAGTGAGATAGCACCAGATGTCGGCGTTGTGGTTGTTGTTGTTGGTTTGAAAGAGGAGAGTGGCGTCGTTGGCGAAGCGCATTGTGCACTCCACGGCAGAGGCTGCATATTACCTGCTGCCATGGAACAGCTGACAGTTAGTTGAACGGTAGAGCGAGAGATTGTCTTTATTTGGGTTGATGATCCGTTATTGTATTCACTTTATGACTGTGTAACTGTTTGATGTATTGTGGGAGAGCAAGAACGCGCTCCCCGAAACTAGAGCGAAGTAAGTATTGGTGAGACACACTGATGTTGATGCTGTTGTTTGAACAGATTGTTGATGTGCCAAGGTATTCGTTGTTGTTGTTTATGCGGACAGTTGTTTGAGCGTGGAGTACGCTCATGCTGTTTTTTGATGGATGATTTTGTTTTTGCGAGCTGCGCCCAGTCAGGGGACTGCGTTCAAGAGGCATCTTTGAGACCAGAAGTTGTGATTATCTTGTCCCTTGATTTACTTTTTATATTGTTAAATTCGGAGAACGAAAGGAGACGACTATTCGACTTGACAGTGCACTTGCGAATGACGATTGACAGAGCTGTCGTTAAAATTTTAAATTAAGCCAAATAACTAGGATTGTATATTGACAACAAACTCAACTGGAAATACCATATACTTAAAAAACGGGATCGAATCAAGCTAAGGATTAGTCAGTTATGTTGGCTGCTCAAATCAAAATTAACATTACAAAACAAACTACTGATTTACAAAGACTTTTATAAGACCAACCTGGACGTACGGAACACGAATTTGGGAAACGGCCAAAAAATCAAATACAGACATAATACAAAGACAACAATCAAAAATCATTCGTATGATCACCAAGGCTGGATGGTATATAACTAACGATGATCTGCATTGTCATCTGAATATTCCAACAGTGACAGAGGAGATTACAAAAATAAGTCGTATCTACGAGACGAAGCAAACCCAACACTCAAAGGTTGGTGTCAACTTACTTCCAATATACGAACTGCAATGCAGACACAGGTTACAGAGGACAAGTCAAGTGGATTTGGTACAATAAATTCTAAGCTATATTAAACCACATTTATCTTTCCACCGTTGCCTCATTGTTTTTTTTCTTTTTAATATTGTTTTTTTTTTATATTTTTTATATTTTATTTTTTTTCTCTTATTTGATTTTGTGTCTATTATTGTATTAATTAAATTTAAAATAATTTTTTTGTTTACTATTTAAATATTTTCCCCCTACACCTTAAAGAAAATGCAAAACTTTTATAATCTGCTCATAAAGGTTATAACTGTAACTATAGTTATAAGGAATCATTGAAACTATGTACTAAAAGGAAAAAAAAAATTATATATATAATTTTTGTCCATAGAATTGTTTAAATTACTTCAAATTGGCTGTGCTGTGGTATTGAATTCGATATCCTTTTTTCCTGCTTTCTTCTCCCTTTCAATTTGCTATTTTATTCTGTTTCTGTATTCTTCTCGCTCTTGATACAGCAGTTTTTATTTTCGATTAACTGTATTTTGTCTTGGCTTTCTTGGAAAGTTTTACATACAACACTAATAATATAATACAGTAAATATAAAAATACACGTCAATTTTCTCTTTATTCTTTAATTTCTCTCAAGTTGAGGGTGTCAACATTCGAGCTTGACTTGTTGTAATTGTGTTGCATCAACAAAGACAACTTTAATGATGAAAAGCTCAGAGGGTGCTCTCTTAGGATGTGCGATAACTGGTGGTGACCTTGGCCGCCTTTACGGTATAGCTAAACCTTCATATAGTGGCATTAGGTGGTCTTGCCCTACTTACTTTAAACGCCAGGGCTACTTATTTGCGATGTATCTCCACATTCGAAATATATACCACAAATTAAAGAAACTATTCACTGAGATCATCTCACAGTCTTCCTCTATTCAACGTCCTACTACTGTAACTTCAGTTTCATTTCTTACAAAAGTGTTTAACTCCCCCAGAACTTCGACGCCCATTAAGAACTCTTCGCAGAACAATACAGACTGTACTCTAGCGCCGCGTCCTTTGAAGATGCTGGAACCTCGTAAACAGGTTTTTATTTCCAGATTATATAAGGGGACAACTTGGACGATGTTGCACGCTATATTTCATATAAAACATGCAACCTTGCAAATATCAATATTCATATGCCCTAGAGAGGGCTCCTCCTTCCAACTTTCAGCTTTTGTGGAAGTATTTTCTGTCAGATGACGTTTTATCTGCAGTCCTATATTTCCTACGTAGACATTAGCGTTGGTATTGCATGTTCGCCAAAGAAATTAGCAACAAAACCAGCTGACCCTAGTTACTAAATAACGGGGTGGATTTTGATTCCACTTGGGCCTGTCCCATGTGAGGTCAGTCATCGAACTGCTGAACACTTCACCAAAACCTACAATGCAGTTTAATCGTACCCGCTTACCGCAATCATTTCGCTAAGCATGTTTGCAGGTGAAATGGTCGAGCTCTTCCGCAATACCCTCCACTCCACGATAATCTTTCAGAAGGTTGTGCGATCATACCATTATTACTTTGCCTATCAGTGTCGCTTAAGCAATTATGGCTTCCAGAAATTGGCCGACCTTATGGTGGCAATACACGGAGTAGCTTAAGTGGAGCTAACCAATAATGAGGACAAAGAGATATATCTCTCAACTCTTGTGGCGCTGCTTGTTTTTGCCTAACGATGACGATAAGCTCTATGTCCGTATGTCCCCCTTCATAAATTTCTTCATATTCAATGTTCTGTTGATAGACCAGCATTCCACTATATTTCTCCATGAGATTAAATGCGCCTTAGATTGTGCAATCACACTAACGTTTGAGTATGGATATCCAAATATGTATAATTTTATCGTCGCCTCCCAGGTATTTTAGCTCTTAACGAGGGTATCTCTAAGGAGCGCAGTCATGACTCCGAATTGTGAATTACGCCAATCGCCTTCTATCACCAGTCATCCTCCCTTTGGATCTTTGAAGCTCATCTATGGCAAAGGGCCACGCGCAACTCTCTCACACCATTGGCCGACAAGAACGGTCGCCAGTTAGCCACACAACACAATAACGAAATACCTTATGCTTTAAATAAGGACGCAGCTAGTCAAAGGCCATATATGCGACTTTGTATTTATTTTCTAATGGTGTTAATTGGTCTCAGTACTTTTCATATTAGTGTTGTAGCATAGTAAACCGCCGTTGCCGTTGGTGAATAAACGTTATCATGAACTTTCGCTTATAATATTTGCTGCAGGACAGGGGGCAGTCAACGACGTTCGCTAAACTCTCTCTTCCAAAATCATCATCAGTTTAGCGCAGTCGAAAAAGAACTCACTCTGAACTGTGCAGGCGAAAAAGTAGAACGCAAAGCCAATCGCTCTGGGATTATATTTTTTTCCAGAATAAATTGTTAAACTTGTAAAAACAAGCGTTGGTTGTGATTAGTAAAAAAGGCAAACCAATTATTTCGTAGTGCGACAAGCGCATAAGAATGCGACGCCAAGTCACTACCCTGCGCCACATTCCCAAGGGGCCCCCGTTGAAGGAGTCAACGAACATTTGGCGACATGACAGGACAAGGAACGCACGAGCAGCTAGGCATCTCCGTCAGTCAGAAGTGCAAAGGACAGCGTGACAGCAGAAGGGGTAAAGACTACATTCTTCCCGGGATCACCAATTATCGAGTTTAGGCTTATAGTGGAAACAGTGAAACTGTGTGCGTTGCAAATGTTCGACGATCTTCTACAGTGGTCGGTCGAGTTCGCTTGTTGGGATGTGTAAGACGTGTGATGGCCTGAGATTGCGATTTGTCTGAATTCTATTGACTCGTCGGTATACGTATGATAAGATTTGTAAAATGCGCATCTATGACGAAGATATGCATATGATATGGTCAATTGGTGATTGTCTCTGAGGCGAGTTTCGATGGGCGCTCTTTCTGATCATGAAGGAAGTCTGGTACAGTGAATCACATATTTCTAGACAGATCTTATGAGCTGCACACTTTCGATACAATGTCCGCTGGATTTTTGAGCGCGTACATGGTACATGTTATGCTTCTGGAACTGGTCTGGATTTCCGATACTCGATTCCCAACAAAATATTTTAAGGATTGCATTTTTAACCATTGAAGTACAATTCTGGAGTGTGTCCAGAACGTGACTCGACGCGTGTAGGGTTGTGTGCGAACTTACGCCACGTTCGACACAACAAGAGCGCTGCGCAAAGCCGAGGCAAAAGTTGCGCCTTAACTGGAGCAACCTTTGACTTGGATATCAAAAGGCTTACCTTCACCCCAGTATTTATGTTTGATCGAACATATATATAGCACCCATGTTCTCGTTCCGAAGCGTCGGCAAATCCATGAATTTCACAACCGTAGGCGGTGGAAATGTTGACGAAGCGTGGAATTTGTAATTTTGACGTGCCCTGCAAATCCAGATTCGGAATTAAGATTATCCAAATTATTACCAGTATTTTCATCCTCTCCCGAGAACCAATAGACCGATCTCAGAATGGTTAACATTTTCGGAATCCTTTCGAATGGCAGATTATTTGTTAGAGATCCGTAGATTGAGGTGTCAGAAAAATTAACAGAAAACCCGGAAAACAAGAAATCTGGGATTTTTGGTTTTTGTCGACATCTCACGGATAAGTTCGGAAAAGCCCGGATCCGATAGGAAATTTTACGTGCTTACTAAGTGCTGAGCAATTCACCTGTACTAGGTTCATTTTAGTTGAGTCCCTTTATACTCAGATCTTGGATGAACATTGTGCATTTAATGGTGATTGGACTAACAAGTCCTAATGGATCAAACAGTTGTGCGATTTTAGACAAGGTCGTGCATATGAAATATGACAAAGCCAAAATGGCTTTTGGTTGCCATGCCATGCCAAGAGCTGTCCTCACCAATTCCTCGTCTGGGATGAGGATCACCTCCTCGACTGATTGCTGTACGAGCTCTGCTGAATTACTACTGAGCTTTGCTAGTTGTAGGACTGCTTCAGAAAGTAGTGCAATAATTTCAGTCATTTTGATCCGCAATTTTTGAGAGGATCCGCTTCGGTTAGCACATCGTCGACGTATAACTCGTGATGCAAGACATCAGATCCTCTAGGGTATTTATGCATCCACACATCTGCTATATGCCGTAAAGTACGAATAGAGAGAAAAGGTGCTGATGAAAGTCCGTACGTCACGGTGTTTAGCTGATATGTTTGAATACTATCTGTGGCATTTGGTCGCCAAAAAATAAGTTGGAAGTTCTTCTCTTGCTAATTGACTAAGAACTGCCGATACATATTCGTGATGTCACCCGTCATTACGAATTGGTGTAACCAAAACGACAAAATTGTTGTTGTCAATGTTTGCTGAATCGTCGGAAGAACCACTACTATGTCGTTCAGTGATTTGTGTTACGTGCTTTTGGCCGACGCGTCAAAAACTACTCTCAGCTTCGTTGTAAGATTCTGCGGTCGCAAAACGCACTTATGTGGAATATAAAAGTGAGGAATGCTCAAATCTATTTCGTTCAGTATCGAATATGCCCAAGTGCAACGTATTCGTTCATGAAGTCCGTGTAACCAGACAACCAAAGGGCCAATAATCGCCATTTTGCTGTCTCATATGTATGTCCCAGTACACATGGGTCTTTATTAAATGGGAGATGGACTTGGATCCGCCCATTTTTCTGCAGCTTGAATGTTTTTACGAAGTGGTTCCCGCCGCATTGGTCTTCCTCTGTCAACTGATTTAAAGGTACCTTGTAGTCTTCAAGTTCCCATAATCTCTTTGTTGACGCATCTAGTGGAGTCCATTCTTAAAATAAATTGCATCGATATACTTGTCTCTTTGCGCTTCTCGTTAGATTGCCTCCTACAATTCAACCGAAAGCAGTGTAAATATGTACGGCATATCCGGGCAGAAGTAAAACTTCCCGCCCCGTATCGCATCGAAGAAACCATCAGTTTCTATCAGCATAGAAATTTTTATTGCTGACACATCGTGGATCAGCCAACTCGACACTCTCGGGCAGGTTCTATTTTGAAACTTCTGGGAAGGCCTGCGGTTGCTGAACTGAAATTGTTTTACTTACTTCGACGTTCAAAGACCATTCGTAATTAGAAACTTGTGATTTTACCATAGTGAAAACGTTGTGCCGTATTTGTTTGTGCGTGTTGGCTATTCCGCTTATTTTCTGATGCACCCCCTGCCGGGTCAATTGTAACCTATTTGCCGTTTGCTCGGTCAAGAAATTAATTCCTGAAAAGGAGCCTAACACAACCCGAACCTGGTAAAACTGATTCTGTTTATCTCGAACCAGTGCTGCAGCCGTAAGAATGATCCCTCGTATGTATGTCAGACTTATCATATGATGCCAAGTTCCCAGCAATCCTACCTCGGAGTCATCGGTTTACCCGTTTATATATTGAGTTTCTGTATCGATCAAACGCTGGACCAAAGGTCCTAATTTCATTGTTGCGGAAACGGTTTTGCTTCGTTAACATACGGAAAATAGTGAGGAGAGTTGTTAACGATTGCCTTCACTGTTTCCACTAAAGGCCTAGACTTAAAAGGCAAATAATGGGACAGTTGCCAGCAGACCGTTTCCGAAAACAAGGCCCGTTTCCAGTCACAGGTCTTCTGCGGCCCGTTTCCCACATGGGGTGGAAAGGGTGAAGTACGCCCATACAAGACGTATGCAGCGATTTTTATATGTTTCTCGTCGAAGGCAGTTTATCAGGAATTAGTCACAAAATTGTCCACTAATGCATTTCCCCTTCGAAGGTTTGTATTTCGGTGTGGTTTACCACAAACCGTATATTGAGAAACAACTGTTGTGTATGGACGAGATCGACTTAATCCAGTCATATAGCGCGTGTAAAGGGTTCGAGTTCAGGTTTATCCACCCACGAGCACCACACTTCGGAGGTTTTTGGGAAGCAGCTGCGAAATCCGCAAAGGACCTTCTTGTCAAGAATATGGCCGAAGCACATCTCACTTATGAGAAGCTGGCCACTGTGCTTACGGAAGTCGAAGCAGTGCTAAATTCAAGGCCGATTGCATCACAGTCTAATGACCTCAACGACTTAGAGGCAATAACCCCAGGGCACCTCTTAATAGATACGTCTCTCATAGCGGCTTCGGGGGCCCAAGTCAGTGACGATGAGCTCATTGCAGTACGCCATTTTTACCGTTGGCAGCGTATCACAAAGCTAAAACAGCACTTCTGGCGTGTGTGGCAGCGCGACTACCTCCATCATTTGCAACAACGTACGAAGTGGGCGAAAGAAGCAGCAATTGAAAGAAGGGTAACTGGTCATCATACACGAGGACAACGCACCGCCTCAAACTTGGTTATTGGCACGGATCATATCAACATACCCGGCCAAGATGGGAAGGTCCGCGTGGTGCACCTGCAGACAAAGAAGGGCACCATCCGACTTCCGGTCCAAAAAATTCCTCTAGTTCCGAACACTTAGTTTAGTTTAATTTAGTTAAGTTCATGCTTTCAACAGGGGCAGGATGTTGGAGCAGGACAGGATGCAGTCTGGCAACGACATTCGCTAAATTTTCGCACTCTCTCCCAAAATCATTATCAGTTTAGCGCAGTAGAAAAAGAACTCTTTCTGAACTGTGCAGGCGAAAAATGAGAACGTGAACACCAATCGCTGTGGGATTAAAATGTTTTCCAAAGTAATTGTTAAACTTGTAAAAACCAGCGTTGGTTATGATTAGTAAAAAAGACAAGCCAATTATTTCGTAGTGCGACAAATGCATAAGAACCCGACGCCAAGTCTCTACCCTGCGCCACATTCCCAAGGGACCCTCGTTGAAGGAGTCAACGAACGATATTCATTTTTGTATCGAGGACGGATTTCGTTAAAAAAAATGTTATTAAAAGCACCTTAATTTAGATCTAGTTTATAGTAGAACACTACGGATGACTAGAAATAGTACAAACATTAATGCGATGTTTTCAGATTTTGCAACTAATGTAGCTTGTGATGTTCCTGTATCGTATTGAAGTTTCCAGAAACCTATTGTTACAACATTCTCTAATAACATTGCAATTCACGAAATTATTAATAATGTAATATAATTAAGCCTAAGGGTAAGTGCACTAGCCTGCTATCCCAGAGATCGTGGGTTTGAATCACACTTAGGGCATTATCCCCACACTTTTTCAGTGTCTCTCTTCCTTCTCATCTTCAAGTTATTTTCTACTTAAAATATGGTCATATTGTTGAGATATGCACAACAACAATATAACAATAAAAGAGAGGATAGCACGCAGTTATCAGCCCTATCGGCTGGACTCGACAGCAGCGGGCCAATTACCTGTTCTGCTGAAATATCTATCGATTAACATAACCAACACGAGACGACATTATTCAATGAAAGGTTAGAATTCTAAACGAACGACTAGCGCAACTCGAAAATAAGATGAGTTGCAACAATCTTCTCACGCAAAGACATCCACAAATATATCTGGACATTGCCAAATTAGCTAACTCGACATCAGATCGACCACATATAAATCAGAAGGCAGTGGCGCCGCCCCCGGTTGATGTACGTAATAAAAGAGGGGCGTCTATTGGTAACGAACACGAGTCCATCATTGCAGAACTATCGAGCAAGCAAGAAAATCGACACGTTAGATTTAGTGGACAAGCCTACCATAAGGTTCCCTGCCTCCACCAGCACCAAGATAACAATATGAGTGGCCGCCCGCTGTCCATGGCCCACGAAAGTCTATGACGTTCCAACACTAGATAGAATTGGGAAATCTTTACGTCTCGGTAGCCAGTGCACTTGGCACTGGCGTCGATTTCCACGACGGACATAGTCCCCGCACTTTTCCAATTTTTCCTCTTCACTCCCATTTCCCAAATATTATCTACTACTCCCACTCAATTAATTAATTAATTAATTAATTAATTTAATAAATAATAAATATTAATTGGATTAATAATAATTAATTAATTGCCCTCAAAACTCGGTGTGATGTTTCTACATAATTTAATTGTTGGTAGTATCTATTCTCCTGTTTTGTTTGATAGCATAACCCTTAACATTCATTCCAATTTCTATTGTTTTCTGTAGAAATACTTATCTGCTGCATGATCCATTTAGTATAACCTAATATCCATCTCTAAATAATCGTCTGATAATTTAAAATCTGTCCTATTATCTTACCTCAACACATAGTAAATAATGTTCCCTTCAATAAACTCACAGTTCTCACACATGTAACGTCGTTTTAATTAACGTCGTTGAATTAATGCTAGCTTTATTTGTTTAAATCTTTGTTATGGTATGTAATGAACTCTAAGTTGAATCTTAACTTTAGTTCGTTTTGCATGCTTATCTGTTGGAGGCTGATGATGTTCTTGTCTGTAGCCAAATACATAGTTTGTAAACATTAGCTTTAGTATCGCATGTTCAACAAAGAAATAAGCATTTAAGACTAGCTGAGCTAAGTCTACTATGTAACTGGGTGATGTAAGGAGAATTTCGAGGAGATCAGCCAGGTGCCAGCAATACCTTAAGGAACCTAGACCAAAACTATAGGATAATCAAACAACAGGGCGCTAAGAATTTCCACCTCAGTCCCCAACAACGGAGAAAACAGCCACACTATCAAGAAACTTAAAGCCAACAAAGCAGAAGACGAGGACTGACTTCCAGCGAATTAGCCCAATTAGACCCCAACTGGATGGCTGAAATCCTTCATACGCTTATATCCAGCATCTTGTCCTCAGAAACCGTGACTCCCTCGTGAAACAAGGAACAATTGTGAAATTGCCGAAGAAATTCGATCTCACAGACTGGAACAACTGGAGACGGATTCAGGCGACAGAGGACCAAGCCAACACCTTACGCGCAGTAATCGAATGGCGGTCACCGCTATACATCATGTTGATCGACTTCAAAAGGTATTCGACTCAATAAATAGCTTGGCAATCTGGCAAACTCTGTCGAAGGAAGGAGTACCGGTACTGCACAGCGGATAACTTAGTGGGCCATTTCAGATCATCATGCAAGAATGCTTATTTTGGCCACTGCTACTCAACGTCTTGCTTGACGGAGTAATTCAACGAATAAGTATCACTATTACCGGCATAATGTGGAACTTCTCCAAACACCTCGAAGACTATGTGGACGACATATTTGAAATGCAGGCGGAGGTCAGTGTCCTTGTGTGACATGCCACAAAAAAAAGTATGCGGTCGGGCGACCGCCGTCAAGAACGAAATTCCTGGCGCCTTTTTACATATAAATTACAATGATTTTTCGTGGCCTTTAACTTACTCTCATTTCTTGATGTTTAACTTAAAGTTACACTTTCGAGAACTGCGCGATTGTCCATTTATGTGATCCTTTACATTACTTATGTAATGCTCTTTAGTTATATTATGATTTCTATTTGTCAACTTCTACTGCAAGCCAGTAAGCTTTTTAAATCCCATCATATTCTACCATGGTAATTAATGGCTCATGGTAACTATAATAAGCTTCGTATGCTTGAGATTCAATTTTATCCAAATATCTTGAAAAAACAGAGTCAATGGTAGTACGGTATTTTGTTGCGAATTGCGCTGGATCATTATTAATATGTAAATCAAATGTATCTAATAAAAAGGATTATAATTCTTCGAATTATTCTTTTTATTTTTTTATTGAAGTTTTCGTTGTAGTCTCCATCCAATATGAGTGGAAGTTTATAAAAATTTTGTTTAAGTAATTTTCTAAACCCTCGGTATATTCAACAATGATCGATGAATGAATAATGTAATATCATCAATCTTTTGATTTGAGGATATATAAATAGCTACAATAACTATAGCAATAGCGTTTCCTATTTTACAAATAACTGAACAAATGTCTATGATGAGTGTATAATACTAAAACCACTAATGTTTGACAAAAACGATCCCAATACAACTTACTGAGCAGCTTTTTTGCTTTGCTTTTAACCAACCGTTGTTGAGCAAAACTCCAACCAAACTCTAACTATAATGTTGTCAAAATCTAAATGCACTAACTTTCCTGTCATACCATTACATAAGCCATCTGATGTATGAATATTTGTTGTAATGAGATACAATATGTCTTTTACAAAAATAATTTCCTATGGTAAACCACCAGTATCTGTAACTAACTTTTTATGTAACTTTACTCAAAATCAGCACTTTGTTTATGATTTTTAGATCCTGTAATTGAATCAGTGACTTTAGATATAATTTTGTCTTCGAATGTTGTAGAACGTAAACATGATCCTTTTTGAAAAATAGGCGAATCACATTAGGGCACAATTTTTGAGTATGGATTTTAAACAAAAAACATTAGTTCTATGAACTCGATTTCTTGTTTTTCTAAGATCCTTCTGTGTGGTTGTTGATGGCACCAAATCTTCTAAAAGACAAATCTGCGCTGGTGTCCCACAAGGAAGCGTACTAGGACCCACTCTCTATACCTTATATACAGCAGACATGCCAACACCTAACTCTATATCTTCTGTTGACAGGAACAACGTTCTCATAGCTACATACGCCGATGACACCGCTGTCTTGACTAAAAGCCATCTTATTTGTCATACTGCAAGTGCGCACCAGGAGTATGTACACAGTTTTGAGATGTGGACCAAAAGGTGGAATATTGGCACAAATTTAAACAAATGTCCACTGTCACATTTACTACCAGATCAGCGGCTTGTCCAGCAATTTCTATGCTGGGTTTCCCAATCAAACACGAACCAGCACACAAATATTTGGGAGTCTTATTAGACAGACGGCTCACTTTTGTAAGACATACTACTATGGTAAACCAAACAGTTCCCCCAAAAACAAGCTTTCTCTAGCCAACAAAGTAGCCTAATACAAAATTATATTGAGTCCGATCTTGAAGTATGAGGTGCAGGTCTACCGAATTGTGGCCAAAACCCACCTATACAAAATACGAGTGGTTCAAAGTAAAATATTAAGGAGAATTTGTAATGCTCCATGGTATATGCGTACATGGGTTATTGAAAGGGATTTAGGAGTCCCTAAAGTCAGTGAAGTTCTTCAAATACAAGCCAAAAAATATTTAGAACGGCTTAGTTCTCACGCACTAGCCAGGCGTCTTACGGGAGAAAGGCTAAGAGCTAAAATAAGAAGATTAAAACGATGCCACCCAGAGGATCTTCCTCACAGATCTTAACATATATTTTTAAGTTAAAATGTAAATTTAAATGCATGTTAACAATGCTGTTAATTTTTTAATTTACTACTTTTGTATAGTCATTAGTTTTTTGTTTGTTTTTTTACATATAATTAGTTTAAGCTGCCATTAAAATGGGTAGTGAATTAGTAGTTTAAGAAAAAAATTGTACAAATTATCCGCGCCTGCTGGACCAGTCAAAAACATTTGTAAAGGTGCTTGATATGGAGTTTGTAAATGATAAATAATATGCATCAATAAACGAAACCCGCGAATGAAGATAAAGAATAAAATGTGTGACTGTGCTTAGCACTCACGAGCTTTTGATGTGAAACATATTCAGTATATAACTGAATGAATAAATATGTAAATTAAATAAATATCATTTAATATTAATTATTTATTTCATTGAAACCTCTTCATTGCGAGCAGGAAGTTGTATCTTGATGTGTTCCGAACAGAGACTAAACCTAAGTTGCTTAAGTTTCTAACTTTACACTTAGCCTAGCCCTGATGGTGCTAACGTCAGCTTACCACGATACATTAACATTCTGGTCTACGCTGCAGTTCTTGCCATGGCTCTGCACGTGTATGGGGTCGAATGTGTGTTAAGTGTTAAGTGTGTGCTGTCTTCTTTGTCTCCATTGGATCGTCTTGAACACAAAATATCAGCAAACTATGCTGGCTAAGCAGTCGTGTTTGTCGTTAAATTTTTCTTTATTTCCCCGATGTCATGCAGATTGTCAATGTTCATTTGGTGTAGGTAAGGCAAACTCAATAATTCCTAATGGCCGGTGATGTTAATAAGCGCCGAGGTTACAGTAGCTACGGTCTTTTTCACAAAGCTGTTTAGATTCGTATAGGTTGTTTCATTAACAGGAATCGTATCGTCAAAGAAAGCAAATAGGTACCAGTTAGGGTCTGTTCCGGGAAGTTTTTCTCTTTCACCGTAACTGTGTCATTGGTGATAATGATGACTTATAGTGTGTTATATATGTTGAATATAGTTGTTGAGCACAGGTAGCAGCTTATGACTCCTTACGGAGCAGGAAAGATACACATTTTCTTACATACTCTTAGATTTTGGATATTTAATTATAAAATGTAAAAAATCGTCATTTTGTAAAATTCTTATCTTAGATACTTATTACATATTAGCAATTATTTACATTATTCTAATATTTGTGAATTGCTCATTGATTATTGTTTTTAAATGGGTATTATCCAGTATTGTGGGGTTTATTACATTGATCTCTGCAAGTGTTAAGGAAAGCATTAATTGTTCTATTTCGCTGATTAGCATTCTGTTTCTAGCTAAAATGATTTCGTATAGGTGGCCAGAATCAACTTGGTCTTAACGAGGAACTTTTCTTCTAAACGGAAGACTCGATTTTCCATTAATACTTTCTCTTGTTTCTGATTTCTTCCTGGTAATCAGGAGGAGCCGAATGAATTATCTCGAGAGGTTTTTTATTCGGACACTTCTGTTATACTCAGTCGTTGACTGCCAGATTAACTCAACGGTATCGTCAATTTTCCTTTCCAGTTTTAGGCAACGAGCGATTTCCAATAGCGTGCTATTAAATCGTTCAACCTGCCCATTGGTTATGCTATAAAGAGTGGTGTGTTCGAGATTTGCACCTCATAGTGGTTCAAAAGAAGTTACTTAATAGTTTCAGAGTTCAATGATGGTTCATTATCGCAAAATACTGTTCTTGTATTTGGATAAATATTTATTAACTGGAGAATTCTTGGTTTGACATAGAAAATTGTCTGTGAGGGTATTGGCTGGACAATGTCAAATTTCGAAAATTTATCGATGCAGGTTGGGAAATGTTGTCTGTCTGTTGAAAATTTGTCGATATGCAACATTTCACCCGCATAAGAAGGAATCGGGGTTTAGCCCATTATATGTTTTTCCGGGTGTCTGTCGAATTTCGATGTAGCGCAAATTCTGCAGTTTGCGGCGGCTTCGTTCGCCATTCTGATCATCTTCGTAAAGAAGTAGTCCAATAGGGTGTGCTTTACATTTTCTTGGACTGCCCTATGGGCACGATTATGTCTTTTGTGAATATGTTAATGACGAATTTTTCAGTATACCAAAATCTAGTTGATGGGAAAGCCTCAATTACTCTAATCGATTCATCAACGGGTGTAATAACAGCTGCGTGTCTATCGACTGCGAAATACATCTCGATTTCAACCGTTCAGGCTGCGTCCTATCTTCAGAGTCTCCTGCGAGAGTTTGTCGATGTAACAGTACCTGGGAGGAAGACCACCAGTAGTAATGAGGTATGTCATTATATTGAAACGAATGGTAGTCCCATCTCCGATCGACCTCGACGTCTCGCAGGCGGAAAATTTGCCATCGCCAAGGCTGAAATCAACTTTTTGATTTCTGAGGATATATGTCGTCCTTCAAAAGCCATTGCATATGGTTACAAAGAAAGATGGCGGTTGGCGTTCCTGCTGTGATTATCGCAAACGCAATGCAGATATGTGCCTGACGGATATCCGATTGCCCATATCCACGACTTCACTGAGCAGCTGAACGGTAAAAAGGTTTTTTCGAAATTGGATGTGAAAAAGGCATATTATCAAATCCCGATGTTGGAAAGCATTCCTAAGACAGCGGTATATACTTTGGATTGATTGAGTTCTTGTACATGCCTTTTGGTTTAAAAAATGCCTCGCAGATGTTTCAGAGCTTTATGGATAACATTTTCCGCGTCATCGATTTTGTTTATTGTTACACTGACGATATATTAATCATGTCGAATTCAATTGCAGAGAATGAGCAACACTTACGCACCATCCTGCAAATCCTACGCACACGCGGCCTTTGCATCATCCTGAGTAAATGTCAAATCGCACAGCCTCAAGTTGAGTTTTTAAGTTATGTTGTCAACGAACACGGGATTAAGCCACCCACGAGTCGCATTGATGCGATTTTCAATTATGCTCGTCCGGACACAATAAGCCAACTGGGTCGTTTTCTCGGTATATTCAATTATTATCGGAGGTGTATACCGTATTCGTCGCCTTTGTCTGAACTGCTAAAGAATGTTAAAAAGAATGTCAAGCGGAATGTTGAATGGACCACGGAACGCATCAACGCATTTGATGCTTGTAAACGGAGCGTGACGCAGTATTTTTATCTCATCCATCTTCAAAGGTGAAGCTCACCTTGGCATGTAATGCTCCCGATGTTGCTATCGGAGCCGCTATGGACAAATTGATGATGTTTGGCAGCCACTTGGATTTTTTTCTAGAAAATTAAGCAACGCAGAGAAAAACTACAGTGCCCCCTCAATATTTGGGGCCATTAAGTACTTTAAACACTGGATTGAGATGCGGCCGTTCATCATTAAAACTGACAACAAACCTCTGGTGTATGCATTCAAACAACGGCCTGAAAAAGATTCACCTCGTCAACTTCGCCAGTTGAGCTACATTTCACAGTTCTCCACTACCATTTTGCATGTAAAAGGCACAGACAACACTGTCGCAGACGCGCTTTCTAGACTTTGTGAAATCTCCATACCCATGGCTATCAAATTAGAGCACATCCAAACAGCTCAAGCAACCGATCCAGAATTATCACACCTGTTGAAAGGGACAACATCTCTTAACTTAGAGAGACGACAACAAGGTTTCACTGTACTGCAATGTATCAACTGGATACGTGCGGCCGTATATACCCGAGGGTCTGCGAGAAAAAGTTTTTGCGTTCGTTCACAGGTTACCTCACCCGAGTGGTAGAGCGTCGCTACTTCAACTACGACAAAAGTTTGTTTACCCATCTATAAACAAGGACGTTATCAGCTGGTGCAGGGACTGTTTGCCATGTCAGCAGACATAATCATCTGGTGGCTTATAAAATTATTGTTCAAAATGGCAGATTCGATCATGTTCTTCTAGACATAGTAGTCATGCCCCTGAAACGAAATTTCCGGTATTGCTTAACCATGATTGATCGTTTTTCACGTTGGCCAGAAGCCATTTCGCTTAGCAACATAAACGCTGAGACCATTGCGCAGGGATTTTGTACACATTGGGTTTCACGGTTCGGAGCACCTAAAACTATGACTACGAATCAAGGCACTCAGTTCGAGTCCGCCTTGCTTAAGGAACTAGCAAATCTCGTTGGAAGCAAGCACATACACCCGAGCAGTTATCACCCGCAATCAAATGGTTTAAATGAGAGGTGGTATCGGTTGTTTAAAGCTGCGTTGATGTGTGACCGTGATACTCCGTAGCCACAAATTCTCCCGGCTGTACTTTTAGGACTTCGGACATGCTTTAAACAGGATATACAATCATCCGCTGCTGAGATGATATATGGAACACCGATTTGTTTGCCAATGATATGGATTCTACACCATCCTCTTCAGATTTTATTAGCAGCTTTCGTGAACATATGCAGAAAACTCGTCCAACTGCGACTTCTCATCATACCAATCGGAAGATATTTATTTTAAAATGTATTGATACATGCTCACATGTGTTCGACCGCTCAGACGCAGTCAAGCGTCCCCTCGAGGCTTCTTACACTGGGCCTTACAAAGTTGTCCACAGGCAGAGCGACCGTGTCTACGAAGTTGAAATCAACGGCAAGAAAGTTGCGATACCTGTAGACAGACTCAAACCAGCTTTCCTGGCAAACGATGACGCACAAGGAGATTTGCAGCGTAGCAAACCACGTACGTATGAGAAGCAATACCGATCTCGTAATCCTTACGAGAATGAATAATACCAAAACACCAAAGCGGACTCATGCGGAGTCAGATAAAACTTCCTACAGCCAGGTAGCAAGCAGTATCAAAGTTTGTTTTATCCCTACGGGCTATTCGAAGAAATCTCTTACTGTTGAGCATATGGCACAGTGAGAACTTATTCATATAGAGCTTACATTTCCCTCTTAAGTTTTTTAGACCATTTTTCAAAAGTCAGGCGCTATTAGAATCTGTTATCTTTCAGCCATTAACATCGAAGAACCAGCGCAGGCCGCTGTGTATCAAACTCATTGTGCTAACTACTGAACTGAAGTAACTAGGCAAACAGAAATATTAGATGGTGGATGCCTGTTGCGAAATCGAAGCAAGCGCTGTTTCACCTTCTTGCTGTTTTTTTCTTAATTTGGTGTTCATGGCGCTAATTAGCGTGAAAAGGAATATCACCTTCGTTTTGGTTGTCACCCATTTGTATTTTGATTGTATTGATTTTGTTGTGGGAGTGATATGATAGCGAAAAAAGAACATGTATAGGTTTGGCGCAATTTTTTAATGTATGCGGAACAAGATTTTTTTTATTACAAATCCCACAACTACTTGTATTGATTTTGGTGGGACTTTTAATGAATGATTCCCATTATTGATAACTAAAATTGATTTAAAATGCATATTTTGCGCTATGTATGTCAAAAAATCGAAGTTGAATACAGCTAATTCTACCTTTACTGCTAGGCAAACAGAAAAAACAGCAAGAAACTGCAAGTGTCCCATGTCAAAACGAAATCAAACCAGCTGCGCTACTGCGAATACAGGAAAGACAAAGAAATAAAATTTGCCGTTGACCGCCCAACAACAAAGTGTGTGACATTTGTTTTTTCCTTATTTGCCGAACATAAGGGAAGACAAAGAAAAAAGATATGCCTGCGTGAATATGTATACTCTTTACGTTCACGCAAATTTGAACTCAACAACGAAACACGCGCTCGGGGCCTGAGCTCTGATAAATTTCGTACGACAATCCGTCCGGTAATAAAAATTCCTCTTTTTTGCTACGCTCACGCAACAACAAAGTCTAGACCATTTGTTTTTTTTTTCTTTATTGCTGATCACAAGGAAACAAGAGGAAAGAACACAACACAAAGTAAGGATGACGAAACTTGCTTTGCACGATTGAGACTCGAACTTCGCGGACTGTGCGTATTCCTCGTAGAGTCAACATTCAAATCTCGAATAATTATAATGCATAACAAAATCTTAAGTTATGGGGATATTCCAGTTATAGGAGACGTATTGTATTGATTTTTCGCTATAAACGCATGCAATTCGAGTCATGGAGATATTCGACTTATAACAGTTTGACCTATGAAAATTCGACGGTAGTAAGAAATTTCACTTTGGCTATTCAATAAATGTGAATTCACTGTACTTGCTCTAAAAATTGATTTTTTCTGCCACAACCGAAAATTATCTTCATGAAGTTGAAGTCAAAAATCAAAGCTTGCCATTGTGTGGATGACCTTGTTGTGTAGGTGTGGTACGCGTATGAGATTGTGTTTGTTTTCATTATCTTGCTTGCGTGCGAAATGTGCTAAGTTTGAGTGTGTTGTGTTGGTATAGTGCGTGTATAAGATTGTTTGGTTTCTTATTGTGTGTATCACCCGGAATATTTTAGTATGATTTTGTTTTACGATCATGCCTTCTTTTTTGGCTGGTCGCCTGGTATTTTAATTTCATTCATATGAATGAATATAGGCGAACGATTTCATAAATTAAAGAAAACTCCACACAATTTGCTGAATATTTTCGAAGACCATAAAAATAAAAAACTTTGAAAAAAAATCAAAGAAAGGAGACAGTGGCTCTGATTTTTGTTTCTTTCTTTCTTGTGTATTTATTTTCTTTGAATATCATATTCCAGCCCAATTTTGTTATGCAAACCCAAGCAAACCAACAGCAATATGTGACGCTTCATAAGTTGAACAGCCAACAATTCTGTTGATGTACACAATCAGTATCCGATTCTATTCGTGCCTGACAAGTCTCTCTCGCCTTTTTTTAAGGGAGTAATTTAACCTCTATATGAATGAATACTCTTTGATATGACACTGCTGCAAGAAGCTGTCTTGGAAGTTGTCGTCGAAAAACCTGATGACAACCTCAAACCATAATTCGAGGCATGTGTCCCCCGAACCGGCTGGTTGAAGATAATTCGTTCTACGATGTCCACAGCGACATGGTTAAGGAGCCACCCGGGTCGCTTTAAAAAAACTGCTCAATTTATTTATTTCTTTTTTTATTTCCCAAAAGAAGTGTACATTGTCTATTATAGAAAAATAAATCGACTATTGTACAGATTAATATTTAGGACAAGTTTAGTTTGTAAAGTCGTGTTGTGACTGGAATTTAACAATACATGTATTTTAACAATAAATAAACAATTAAAGATAACACCAATTAACAATTATTAGTTAGAAGTAATGTGTTATGTCAGGTCAACTGGTCTCACCATTTTTAGTCTACGTTGCCGAGTTAGTTCATCTAATGGTAATGTATTCACACCATCGTTCGAATGCTGGGAAAGTTTGGTTTGGTATTTTCTGCTTAAAATGATTATTTCCTCATCTACTGTCGCCAATTCTTAGGTCTCAATTTAGGTCCGTGTTGGTGATATACCATTGGGCTTTGGTGATGGTGCGAATAATTTTTGATTGTTGCCTCCTGAATAACTTTATATTTGATTTTTTGGCAACTCCCCATATTTCGGCTCCATATGTCCAAATTGGTTTAATAATTGTCTTATAGATTATAAGCTTGTTTTCAATTGAAATGTTTGTATTTGGTTTGAGCAGCCAGTGCAGTTGTCTTACTTTCATTTTGATTTGATCACGCTTTTTTTGTATATGGTGTTTCCAGGTTAGTTTACTGTCAATATATAATCCTAAGTACTTGGCTTCTTTTTGAATGATTACGTCGTCTCCGTCAATATTTATATGGATTGGTGTGAATCTAGTCTTAGTAGTGTATATTACTTGTACTGTTTTGTTTTGGTTATGTGTGTTTTATTAAAGTCTACTTGCAACATGGATGTTGCAGTATTTATGTTTTTATGAGCACTTAGGAGTATTGTGTCATCGGCGAAAGTTGCAATCATCGACGAATTGTGAGTGGGACATGGTATTTCTGCTGTGTATAGGGTACATAATAAAGGTCCTAGCACACTTCCCTGTGGAACTCCTGAATTTATTTCTCTAAAGGTTGATTATTCGTCTGAGTATTTAACTAAGAAGTATCTACCTGTGATATATGATGTTAAAAAATGTACTATGTTTTGAGGGAATATATTGTTAAGTTTTCCTTTGAGTCCTTTATGCCAAATTTTGTCAAAACCTTTTTCCACTTCAAAGAAGAGTCCAATACAAAATTTATTATCCTAAATGTCATTTAGAATTTTGTGTGTAACTCTGTGCACTTGTTGTATCGTTGAGTGACTTCATCGGAAACCAAATTGGTGATTTGGAATGATGTGCCTGCGTTCTAGTAGTGGCAATAGTCAACTTCTTAATAACTTTTCGAAGATTTTTGAGATTACAGGGAGTAGACTGATTGGTCTATAAGACTCTGCTTTTGATGCGTCTTTGCCTGGTTTCCTGGCATGCCTGGATGGCAATAATCTCAGCTACTTTCCAGACTCTCGGAAAATAGTTTAGTCTGAACATAGCGTTAAAGATGTAGATATTCTATAGCTTTTACAGGTAGTTTTCTCAGGAGTTTCCCATTTATTTTGTCATATCCAGACGACTTTTTTTCCTTTATGTCATTATTAATGTATTTTCTTATTTCTCCTATGGTGGTTTTTTCATTTTTATATGTTCTGAACCCCTGCTAATATCTGTGTACAGCTGTGGATCATCTGAGTTGGTGGCGACTTCTGAAAAAACCCTTTCGAAATAGTTCGCTAATACTTTATCTTTATCCAAGTTCGTCTTTGCCCATAACCCGTTTTCCATTTTTAGAAGAGGATGATGATTACTTTTATTTGTCCATCCTTTAGTAGCTTTCCATAAAGAGTAGTCCCTTTGACTCGTGGGTGTTAAGCTCTTGAGATATGATGTTAATTGTTTGTTTTTTAATACCTGAATCATTTTTTTAACCTCTTTAGTTGCCTTGTTGTACTGTCTTTTTGTGTCAGGAGATCTAGTGGTTGACCAGGTTTTCCGTAGTTTAAATTTTTTATTTAATAGTCGTCATAGTTTAGGTTGTGTGTAGAATGTCCAATTTTGCTGCTTCTTTTTTGGTGTCGATTGTATGACTCCTTTCGTAATAGTGTCATTCAGGAATACTATCGCAGACTCCATGTCCTCATATGATTTAAGAGGGATGTCGGTCATTAAATTAATGTCAATGTATTCCTTATAAGTATGCCAGTCAGTTCTGTTGTTGTATAAAAGTCTGTTTGCATGTGTAGGCGTAACGTACGAGTCATATATTAATTCTACAGGGTTGCGGTCTGACGAGAGTTCGAATCGTGATAAGATTTTACATTTCCGAATGTCAAAGTTCTTTGTGATGAAAAAATCTATCAAGTCAGGTGTTTAATTATGTTGGTTCGCCTGTACTCAAGTGTTTAGAGTTTGTGAACTGCATAGCGCTGAGGAGATTTATGCCTTTTTTGTTCGTCCCCACATAGTGTGTTTCGCGTCGTAATCCCTGGCTGCAATCAAGCGTTGTCCAAGAGAGTTGAGGAAATTCTTATATTCTGTGTCTGTAATATTATGCTTTGGTGGGCTATATACAGCAGATATTGTGAGTGGTCCTACGAGTTCATTAATTTGTATGTTCGTCGCTTGTATGTAGTTGTGCTGATAAGGCTCAAGCTCGTCGTGCTTTATGCACTGCTTGATAATTATGGCTGTTCCACCGTGGGCTGTGCCATCGGGGTGGTTTGTGGTATACACTTTGTACCCTCTAACTTGTATGAAGTGTTTGTTTGTGCAATGTGTCTCCGAGATTAGGGCTAGGTCAATGCTGTTGTCATGAATAAGTATTTGTAGTTCGTCAATATGGTTTTTCACTCCGTTTGCATCTCAAGTTATGATCCTTAATTTAGTTTATATTTTGTTTGTCCATCTTCGATATGAGAATTGTTATAACGTTTATCATATTTGTGACTTGTTGAAACAATTGTTTCAACAGGTCTTTCATCTCAGTAATATCAGTTTTTATGTCAATGCGTCTACTTATGTATTCATTGGTTGGATTTCTGAGTTGTTCCTTCTTATTCTTTTCGCCATTATTGTTGTCATTCTTATCCTTAGCTACTTGAGTGTACGATAAACCGGTCTTAATTTTGTTTAAGTTTTGAGTCTCGATTGGAGCTATTGCTACTGTCTCAGCCGGAACTTGGTGGCTATTTTCTCTAAGGGATGGAAATCTTTTTATTTTCAGTGCCTTGTATATCTCACAACCTTTGTAGTTTGCAGTGTGTGCAGCACCGCACAATGCACATTTTCTTGACCGTTGGCTGCAATTTTGCACTCGATTTTTTTGTGTTTACCGGCGAATTTGACGCAGATCGGGTCTCTGGTGCAGAAATTTCTCGTGTGGCCGTATTTTTGACCATTTGAGCATTGCGATATTATGCATTTATGGTGTGGGGGCTCGAAAATTTTCGTGCAGAGCAGTGTGGTTATGTTATAAATATCTTTGTTGTTTTTATTGTTTTTCAATTCAATGAAGAATAATGGAAGCGGTTTGTTCGTGACTTTTTGTTGTGCATTATGGATGTTTATGACTTCATGCCCTAGGTCGCGAAGTTCATTTTTTATTTCGTTAATGTCAGTGGCGTGGTGCATATTCCTGAGCACTACTTTAAATCCACAATCTTCCTTCGGTTTGAACGTGTAGTATTTCGTTCCGTGATCTTGCAGCATCTTAATAACTGTGGACTAACTGTTAGAATATTTTGCTTGTATACGCACCTAATTATTCTGCAGCGTTTTTAAAATGTAAATATGTTTAATTACATTTTTTAGGGCATTGCTAAGAACTCTAATTTGTTCGACGTCCTGAACATAGATTGATGGTGGCTTAACTGATTTGAAATTTTTTTGTGCTGGCAAATTTGTTGCATCGGAAACACTTTCCGCACCACTGTTCGCTTGATTGTCATCGTCTTGAGAGAGGAGAGCGAACCTTTTGGTTGTGATTGGTGCGCTTAGCCAGTATTGTTGCAGTATTGTTTGCGTTCCGTTACATTCTTTATTTCTCTTGTTTTTGCTTGTGTTGTTTTGTTCAACACTGTTATTCGGAGATCCTTTAGGCTGGACTCTTCAGTGTTGTCGTTGTTTATGTTTTGTGTATCGTACTGCTTACTTGATGTTGTTGTTGTACTTACTGTGGATATAGAGGGGAAAAAAATAAATAATAATAATAATAATAAAATAAAAAAATAAAATAAAAAAATTTTTAAAATAAAAAAATATAAAAAAATTTTTTTTTGGTATAAATTTATAAAACCTTATAAATTAATTAATATATCAAATAAACGATAAGTAAGCAAAAATAAAATAAATAAGTAAAATAATAACAATAAAATAAACTTGAGTGAAAGTTTTTTTAAAATTTATTTTCATAATTTATTTGTTAGTATCAACACACTGTCCAAAAAAAGCACAACGACTTAAGCCCGAATTTTGACACTCTCATTCTAGACTAGACAGAAATAGAATTGCAAAGAGAAAAGTAAGGTGAATAATAATATTTTCTTAGAGAAAAATGAGGAAGTACAGTTATTTAAAAATAGTAACTACTGTATAGAGACCAAGAAGGAAACAAAAAAAGACTAAAATAGCATAAACTATTTTAAAGGGAGAACAACGCAGGAAAAAGAGATTGAACTCAATACACAGGAAACCCAAATTTAAGCGTTCTACTTGCCAAAAATAATTTAACATTGATAAGTACAAAATTTATACGGGTGAAATGAGCCATACACGACAAATAAATTCACTTATAAATTCACTTAACACCGGAAACAAAATTAATTGCCAAATGCTAATCAAAATCATAATGCGGGGCAGATTCAAAACACGACTGTTAAGCATAAGCAACCACAAGCTCTGACACCAAGATCGACGCAAGCCAAGGAAAGCCGACAATCGGATGCAGGCATTCAAGAAGCCACTAAGGACTTACTTAGCGCAAGGTTGATGACCCTTCTGGCGAAAACGAGAAATCTGCAGGAGCTGATGGTGCCCCCAAGGAGAAACATAAACCAGAAGCACAGCGATATTCTGGTTGATATAGTGGCACTCGGCATTCATGGCTTGTCCAACTTCGAGAACTCTGTCGACGCTGTCACGCTCAAAATGAATGTAGCCACACAGACGTCCCCAACATCAAAAAACCCCTTCTTTGCGACACCAAATCGTAGCAGAGAGAGTTAGGCAGGTAGATCATCGCGTAAAACGCCACCAAAGCAGTCGAAGGGTCTGCTGGCCGTGTCACTAAGCCCATCGTCTTTGTGAAATTCCCAGGGGCGACACGGACAGTAAATCACAGGGCCAAGGCCACTTAAACCAGCAAACCACCATCTCAGAGTGGCGAGAACCAAACATCAACTACAAGGAAGAAATGGCAGAAGGTAGCGTCGAGAGCAAAAAATGAGTGAGAGTGAGACCGGATGCGATCTTGATAGAGAAATCGGGCGAGCTTTCGTACAGCGAAATCCGAATGGTAAAGAGTGACGGAAACCTTCAATGTGCTGGCGACAGTGTGAGGAGAATCCGCCGTTCAGCGAAGGGCGAAATACTCCTCGAGTTAGATGGGTCAATGAAAGAAAATAACCAAGTCCTCCATGACGCAGGAGGTTCAGGTGGGGATTAAAAATTTGGACGATGTAACAACAAAGGAAGAAGTATTAGCAGCTGTTAAGGCATATCTGGGGTGCGATATGCAACTCTCAGGGAACTGCATTAAACAGCTTAGACCCTGGTGAGCTGGTACTCAAATAGCTATAATCAGCCTACCGGTTAAACTCGCGACCAAGCCACTTCAAGCTGGGAAGCTGAAAATTGGCTAGGCAGTATGCCGTATTTAGGAGCGATCTGCTGTAAAAACGTTGCTTTAGGTGCCTCGAATTTGGCCACTTGGCAAGAGCTTGCCAGAAGAGCGTTAACAGAAGCGGATGCTGCCTGAGGTGCAGACGATCGTGTCACAATGCGATATAATGTAAAGCTGAACCTAGATGCTTCATCTGTGAAAGAGTAATGCCAAAGATAAAAGTCATAAAGCGAGTAGCCGTAGGTGTCCTTTGGATATCAAGAAGCGAGGCAGACGTATGCAGGATTAAGTTTCTACAGCTTAACCTCAATTGTTACCACAAATAATGTGCGAACTGGACATAAATGTGGTGTTACTCAGTGAGCCATACACACGCAAAAACCCTAGTGTATGGTGCTCAAATCGGGAGAACAAATCTGCGATGCTTGTGTATAACACTCTATTTCTGAGACTTGACTCCGTTCATTCTGCGCGTGGTTATGTAAGATCGCAAACTGGTGCACTGTCGTTTTATAGCGTATATTTGGCTCCGAGTACCAACCTTCCGGATTTCCGGGCCTTTCTCGAAGTCCTGGTTGGAGATGCACGCCGTCATTTTCCCGTCGTCATCGCTGGGGGTTTCAACGCATGGGCAATTAATTGGGGTTTCCATCCGACCAACTGTAGACGATGCACGCTCCTGGAAGCCTCTTATTGATGTTATTCTGAGAAATACCTTATCTTAACACACATTCAGCAATAACAGGGCTGGCTCCATAATCGACCTTACAGTCATAAGTGGCTCACTCTTCAGCTCGATCTCCTGGTCCGTAAGTGATTGCTTCACCGCAAGCGACCACCGAGCCATCGTTTGCACCGTTGGTGCGAGGGACTCTAATAGGACAGAGATTACGTCAAGACGAAGCTATAAACCGGAAACCCTAAACTCGGTGGCATTCATGTCTACTATGCCACACTTCGAACTCACGGGGAATGTTTACGAAGATATTGAAAATGTTATGCAGTCGGTTCAACGGTTCAAAGTTCAAGGTAAATCCTCGGTAAAAAGAAGGTAAATCCTTTTGCAGCCACTGCTCCCCTGGATCAAGGGCCACGCTTTTTCCCAATCAAGGGACACTACCCTCCTGTAACCTGGGAAGTGATATGCCGGTTGATCCAGTCTGCGAGGCTGACGTTCTCTCAGCGTCAAGGAAGATAAATGACCGCAAAGCACCTGGCCCAGATGGCATCCCCAACAACGCACTCAAAATGGTCATTGTAATTAGAACGGAACAGTTCGCGTAGCTATACAGCAAATGCCTCCTAAGCGGAGTTTTTCCAATACAATGAAAGAGGCAGAGACTTGTCTTGCTCGCGAAGCCAGGTAGACAACCCGACATTCTATCGTCATACCGGCCTATCTGTCTACTGGATATGGCGGGAAAAATCCTCCAACAGATCGTTTGCAAGATAATTGAGGCAGCAGTGGAGCAATCAGGTGGCTTGTCGCAGTTAGAGTTTGGATCCACCAAAGCGAAATCCACTATAGATTTGGGACTAGATCTAACGACGACTGCGCAGAAGGCAATTGAAGGCACTAGATGGAGAGGTGGTACTAAAAAGTATTGCTTAGTTGTCAATTTGGATGTGATGGACGCCTTCAACACGGCAAACTAGCAGGAGATTCTAGGGGCACTTAGCAACTTCGGACTACCAGCGTACTTACGTAAGTTGATCTGCAGCTACTTCGACAATGGCGTACTGCTATACGATATTAGCGAAGGACAACAATGCCACGGTGTAACGGGCGGGGTGCCCCAGGGCTCAGTCCTTGGACCCCTTCTCTGGAACATTATGTACAATGGCGTGATGCAATTGAATCTGCCCAGCAATGTTAAAATAATTGTTTTTGCTGATGATATTGCTATTGTGACGGTGGGTAAGGATGTCCGCGATGTGGAGAGCCCGGCAAACGTGCCAATAGATAGTACCCAAATTTGGCTGAGGTCAGTTGGTCTCAATCTGGCCGAGGAAAAAACAGAGGCACTCCTATCAAGCCGAAAGAGCGTGGAGCACGCGACGGTATTAGTAGGCGGAATATCAGTTGTGTCCAAACGAGCGATAGTGTACCTAGGTGTCACCCTGGATAACCGACTCTCTTTCAAGTGCAATTGTCAAATGGCCACGAAGATAGCAAAGGGTCGGCTAAGGTCCTAGGGGGGCACCCTACGAAGCACTGCTCATCGGCGGTACCATAAGGTAGTGCGCTCATGTAAGATTAAGCTGTTTTCCATAATAAAAATAAAAATAAAAAAACATACACATACACACTTGCTTGCTATTCTCTTCGGAGTGGATGGCGGGACTTGAAAGGTCCCATATGCCCAAGGAAACCGTACTCAGACACGAGTAGGCACCGTCCAAAGTGCCCAATACTCTAGAGGGCCAACGTGGGAAAATATCAAACACCTGACAGTAGGTCGATACTGTCATCTAGACTAAGACCGGTAAGGTCTAGATCATGGCAATATTAAACTAAATCTAAGACTTAATATAGAATGATATTGACGATTCAAAAAAAAAGTTTAGATTACAAGTTTAGAAAGTAAGCTATGCATTAATTCAACGACGCCAATTATATAGATATGGAAATTTCAGAGATTAGAACATCAGGGCGAAGCAAAGTCTCAACGAAAACAATAATGACAGAACTGATAGAAAAACTTCTAAGATAAAATGAAGATAATTTACACTTTAGCCCTCTAACATTTTGGAAGTGTAGTGTTAGTTTTTTGGAGCATTGGAAGCAGAAGATGAAGCTGAAGCAGTGACTGGTGAGGTTACCTGCAAGGACCTAGTTTTTTTCCTAGGAATAAACTCAGGGACCACCATATGGTCAGGCCAGAAATTAGCACCACAAATGACAGAAAATACTTCCATAGCAACTGAAAGCTTGAAAGAAGAGCCTTTTCTAGGGCTAGAAAAATCAAATTTATAAATATTAATATTCGAAAGGTTGCATGATTTTGATGATATATAGCATACAACGTCGTCACAGTCTTTCTCCTTATCCAACCTGGAAATAAAAACATGTTTACGAGGATGCAGCACCTTCAAAGTACATGGCAATGGAGTAGAGGCAGTGTTAGACTGTGAAGAACTCTTTGGGGGAGGCAAAGTACAGCACGAGCTAGAGACTTTAGTAGAAGGTGGAGCAGAAATTACAGTAGTAGGACAGGGAATAGAGGAAAATAAACAAGTAGTGGAGGGAAAGTTGAAAGCAACAGATGAAGTAGTAGTAGAGGGGATAATGGCTGAAGGAGCTACTGGAATTAGAGGGGGATGGGACGATTGGGCAGATATGGAAGAAAGCTCAGAAGAGTAAGTGGGTAAAGGTTGGGAAGCAGTAGAACAAGTTGTTGGGAAATGACAAGAAAGAGGTTGAGGAGACGAAAACTGAAAAAGTGGCGCTGTGGTAGGCGCAAGATTGTGAGGGGAAAATGGCGGCATTTGTACTAGATTAGTCGTTGGAGTCTAGTCAAAAGAGTACTCCATAAACATTTTGGGCCCAGCATCAAACTCTGAGGCGAGCTCAGTGAATAGTTTTTTAAGTTTGTGGTATTTATTTTGCATACGGTGGTACATCATTGAGAAGTTTCCCTGGCGTTTGAAGCAGGTGGGGCAAGACCTGATGCCACCAGATGCAGGATTAGCCGTACCGTAAAGTCGGTCATTGTCACGACCAATCAACCCAGCGCACTTAAGGTGGGCAATGCTATCGCACATCTAACAAGAGACCCCTCTAAGCTTATCTTTATTAAAGTTGTCTTTGTTGGTGCAAGCCCGAATACAGCAACTCATTTTACACGAAATATTAAAACCGTAGGTAACAAATTATAAATAAAATGAAAGCAAAATAAAACAAATAAGATAGCACAAAATGAATAAATGAAATGGATATAAATGGAAAAATAAATAAATTTCAAATATATATAAAAAATAAAAAAATAATTTTTTTTTGGATAAATTGATAAAACTTAAAAATTATTGAATATATCAAATAAATAATTTAACGGAAACGTTTTTCACGTTAATGCTATCGCCAGTCCCATCCTGTTAAAACCATGGCAGGTCTTTTAAAACGCTCAACGATCGTTTCCACTAAGTTGGGGCTACAGGCTCGGATGTCAGAGTACCCGACTAGCTCCGATCCGGCTGTGAACACACTACCCAATGAAGGTGTGCGTCAATCCTCTCATGGCCTCACTGCTCGCAAAGACAACTCTGGTATCAAAATACCAGAATAATTTACTGGTGACAGTAAAACGACCAATGACAGCGGCTAAGAGTGGGGACTCAATAGAAAAGGAATAGAAACCAAAATCAAGAGGAGGATGTAGAGGATGCCTTCAAGGTGAGCTCGAAAACATTGAGGTCACCAAGGTAACAGGCACAGACGAAGAAACTGACTGAGGAATCAAGAGTAAGTTCACCAAGTAGCGCTCAGGAGGAAGAAACTGGCTGGAGCATCGACCATGACGCCCCAGGTCTAAATTCTGCGCTTGCGGACATGAAGACACGCCTCGGCGAATTTGTCGCAATTTTCAATGATACGGAAAAGAGGCACATCAACCACTCGATGCGTAATAAGATAATGGCTATCTCTGCTCTTCAAAAGAGGGTAATGAATCTGTGCGACACGCAACAAAGGATAACCAGCGCAGGTACAAAGTCGGAGGCGGCCCTGGCGGCTGCCGCTTCGATTAACACTGGCACGCTTAAAAGAGGTCTTCATCAAAGCAGAGGGAAACACCACCCAAGAAGGTAAAAACGACCGTTGGCCAGCAATCTACGGTAGGTAGTGAGAAGCTGGAGAAAATCGAAAAATGGTAAGCAAATAGACTCGGCAACACTACAAGATGCTTAAGTTGTGAGGGTCCAGAACAAGTGGCAACAGGTCGGTCCAAAGGCAAAAAAGAAACCGAAAGTTCCCCCTAGACGAATAAGACCAGAGACTCTGATCATCCAGCAGACGAGGATCTCTCGTACAGTTATATGCTCCAAATGGTAAAGAAGGATGAGAGAATCAAGATTGTTGGTGAGAACTTAAGTAAGCTGCGTAAAACACGCCTCTCGACAGGGAGGCGGGTCCATCATAGATCTCACATTCGTAAATGCATCGATAGCCAATTCCATGACTTGGTCCCTTAGCGAACACTATACTGGAAGCTATCACCTGGCTATAATGTTCTCGATTCACGAAGAGGTAGGAGAAAGTACGCAGCGCCAGACCCGTTACCAAGTAAGGTACAGGGTGGAGATTTTCATTTTCCACGAGACGCTGAGCACAGAGATTGCCAAGGAGCCCATGAATGCTGGTGTCTTGATGACCTGGGCCCAAGCCGCCTGCAACGCCAGCATGCATACCAAGTATAAGAGACATCATGAAGCAGCCTACTGGTGGAACGACGAAATAGCAGTGGCACGTGAGAGATGCCTGCGAGCACGGCGACTACAGAAAAGAACTCACGAGCAGGATAGGGCATTCGAGATGCAGCTTTTATTCAAACATAGGCGGTAACCGATTTGGTGCCAAACCTCGTAATAAAGGCGGCTTTATATCTGCTCCCGGACACTTTCAACAGAGTGTACACACACTTCTGCGCGACGGGGTCTTTCCGGCAAGATGGAAAATAAAACAACTAGTGTTGATTCCAAAAGCGGACAAGGATCCAAGTAAACCATACTCGTATCGGCCCATCTGTCTCCTCGATTCCGAATCTCGAGAGAATTATATGTGACAGGATCGAGGCAGCAGTGCGGAATTCTGGTGGTCTGTATTTTATGCAGTTCGGGTTCACTAGCAACAAATCCACTGTAGACGCTATTCAGGAGTTAACCAATACAGCTAAGGCAGCAATCGAAGGTACGTGATGGAAGGGAGGTACCAAGCAATACTGCCTTGTAGTGATCCTAGACATTAAAAATGCCTTTAACTCGGCGAGAGAGCTCTCTGTTCCTTTCGGGTCCCTAACTATCTTATTGATATCATAAGGAGCTACTTCAGCGAAAGCATACTCCTTTACGACACAGACGAGGACGTCACACAATATAAGGTAACCGGAGGCCTGTGGAACATTATGTATGATGGGGTGCCCAGAAAGCATCCAGCGCACACCAACACTGGAATCTGCAGACGCCAATGCAAAGCGCCCTAATTAATGGGAACACCCCCTCATCGGCGCCGCTTAGATTATATGTCGCTTTTAATTTTGAAATTAGAATCGCCCCACCCAGCGGCGATATAGGCGTGAAGCACTAGGGATCATAAACTCAAAGATCTCAAAACTAACAAAGCTAATGTGCGTACAACTACATATTACTATACCCATGAATGGCACGGTAGGCGATATAGCCAAAATGGCGAAAGAGACAGAGGATTTGTGTTATGTACCCGCGCCGCATCGCTATTGGACGGTTTTTATGCAACAAAACAGAAGGTCAGATGAAGTTCAAACGACAACAACTCCGGTGGCGGTCACCGCAACAAGAAACACAGTAAACACGAACAACACTTTAACAGAACATCCGGCAACCAAGAGGCTAATTTCAAAAAAGCGACCTTTAATAAGGGAAGAAGCAAGGCGAATGCCGAGAAAGAACGCCATCAAATCTCCACACCCAAAGAAAACAAGGTATTAAAACCGAGAAACGAAGATGACAGTGGAGGTGGGCAACAAGCCAAGGAATCAAAAAAGAAGAAGGGTCAACCAGTACCACGCCCCCCGAGGTCAGATGCAATTGTATCGCTACAACTGACGATATAGATTATAGCGGCATCGTGAAACTTATTAAAAGAGATAGCGACCTAAAAGGAGTGGGCGGGAACGTAGCCAAAATACGCAAAACCTTTAAAGGGGAGTTGCTCCTGGAGTTTGACAGCTCCAAAAAGGATGACACAAAGAAACTCAGGCAAGAGATAGCAACAGTCCAAACGCCAATACCAAAACTCTAACTCAGGTGATGACAATCGAGATAAGAGATCTTGGCGAAACGCTGACTAAAGAAGACGTCTCTGCACCATACAGAAACAGCTTGGTAACGTGAAATCCATTAATATCAATGCAATTAAGCCGGGCCTACTCAGGCACCCAAACATATCTTACACACAGAAGGGAAAATATAGTTCAGCGCCTAATTGCTGCCGAAGAAATAAAATTAGGATGGTCCAGATGCCGCCTAGGTGAGAAGATATCCCCTTCGAGAAGCTACAGAGGTCTCGATTTTAGACATAGGGCAGGAAAGTGCAGAAATTCCGACAGAACTCACGGCTGCCTAAACTGAGGCATCCCCGGTTACAAAGCTAAGAACTGCTAAAACAAATCCCATTGCGTGCTGCGTGAAAATGCCTAGCTCAACGACACCAAATCTGCAGCTGGCTGTAGCAGAAGCCCTGCTCTGACTAAAGTGGCGTTCCACAGAAACCCAAGATAAAGATTCTGCAGCTGAACTTAAATCACTGCGAAGCCTCACAAGACCTACTATCACTAGGTGCTCTAGAAGGTGATCGAGAAAATTATTTGTACACGCTTAGAAAACGCAGTCAAATAATCTGGCGACCTCTCGGAGCGTCAGTACGGCTTGCGGAAAGGACATCCAAACTGTAAGCCACAGCCAGCAGGGATATCGAGAGCAAGTGTTGGAAAGTAGGAGACAAAAAATACTGCCTCGTGGTGAAGTTGGACATCATTATATCTCAAGGAGATAATGCCTAACTACTTTGAAGGCCAAATACTCTTCTACGATACAGACGCAGACACAAAACTCTACAAAGTGACTGCAGAAGTCCCGCAAGGATCAGTGCTCGGCCCAGAACCATGAAATGTGATGTATGAAGGCATCCCTGCCAGGAAACACAACACTGATAGGCATTGCGGATGACATTGGCCTGGTCATGGTTACCAAAGACATTCGCGACGAGAAGAGACAAGCATGCAGCGCTATCGTAGTCATTCAGGATTGGTTGACTTCAGTCGGTTTGACACTAGCCAATCAAAATACCGAAGCAGTCCTCATCAGTAGCCGCAAAGCAGTGGAAGTAGCTACAATAAACGTTCATGTAGTGTCCATAACAACAATGATAGACATCAGACTATGTTTTCGCTAACACCTGCAATACACGCACAAAACAGCAGCTAGTGCATATAGCGCACTTAGTCGGATTAAGAAGAAGAGGAGGGGCCCGAAGCAAACTCGCAGGAAGCTCATTTTTCTGTGGTTAAATCCATCATCATGTATGCAGTACCTATATGGACATAGTCCTTCAAAATACGGTCGTATAAGCGACAAGTAGAGACAATATACAGATTCGGTGCGCTCCGGATCTGCTGCGCCTACCGTACCGTATCGCACGAGGCGGCGATGGTAATCGCGGGTTGCATACCCATTGATATCCTTGTAAAGGAGGCGGCTGAAGTGAATAATGGCCGGTGATAGAGGGGACAAGAAAGAACGGCAACAAAAAGCCCTAGGAATGAGCCTGAGTCTCTGGCAAACTCAATGGCAGAACGCAGACACCGACAGATGGACACACCAATTGTTTACATACATTAAACAAGTGACCGAGAGAAGGCATGGTGAGGTCAACTTCTACCTCACCCAAATGTTAAGTGGTCATGGATGTTTTGATTGGTATCTACATCGACACCGACAAGAAGGACGTGCCGTGCTGTTCGGACTGTGCCTTGTCCACGATCGAATACCCAGGACATATTTTCTTTGACTCTCCGAGATTCACACCAGAGTGTAGGGTGCTAAACTGGATGAGGATGGGAATAAAAACAGTACACTGGGGAACATAGTGGAATGCCCTGATAAATGGGACGCTGTCAGCTTATTTTCAAAGACAATTCTGATGACTCTACGTCAATTACAAAGGGCTCGTAGGACTGTGTCCGATCAAAGTGTAGGCCACTAAGGCAATATCCATTTCTATGAAGTGATGCTGAGCTTTAGTTCCATGGGATGTATACCAGTGGAAGTTAAGGTTTAGTGGGTAGGAATCCCACACTCCTCCCTACACGCCAGGGTCTTATGCAAGATTCCCCCTTCACCAAAAAAAAAAAAAAAATTCTCACATACAGGGAATTGTCACGAAGTCGTTGGCTAAGCGTTGCTTGTTGTTGCCGTTTCTGTGAATCAAGTGCGGGACAAAAGACAGCAGAAGTACTTATAGTCGCAGTTTTTGATATATCTTTATAGCGTCGAGTAATGGAACACGGTGACTTTATGGCCGCAAAAAACACCAATGCCCATTTGCATCAGGCCAGGGAAGGTGTTTACGAACCGCCCAGCCCTGAACGGACGTATGCTCCTACGGAGCCAACCGCTTCGTTCACAAATGAGTGGGAACGGAAGATTCCCTTTGAGAGTGAAGGTTCTTACGGAACTTTCGCCTCCACTCTCACAGATCAAGACAAGTGCTCACAGAACCAGCAATCACAGTGTGACAGAGTGATCCAGAATAGAAGCGGACGGCTTCTTTGGCGAAGAGTTCCTACGGAACTCTCGATATAGCGCACATACAAAGAGAATGGTAACCAGCGGATGGCTACCTTGCTGAGTGTAGCGCGTCGAAAAGTTCCTAGGGCACTTTCGCCCTGCGTCTTCATCGACTTCCTGAAGAGAGCTTCGAAACCATGCAGTCAGTTCTTTCCTGGTTACCAGAGATAAAACACGCGCTACGCGCAACTTAAATTCGTTCAACCGCGCTCTATAATATATTAAATAAAGTGAATAAAAACACCGAAATCAAGTGCTGCTTCTATATCGCAAATGAAGAGTGTGTGTTCTCTTTCTAATCTTTTAAGAGGCGGTATATGCACCGGATGCCCGACGACTTGTTCTGCCTCCAGCCAACTCTAACCCACCGTCCAACGTCAGCAGCCTCACCACCACAACAAAGGTAAGTGCAACTGTCTATTTTATATACAGACCACCCCACATACATTGGTCCGTCAAGCCGGATCCAGCCCGCGTTACCGAAACCAACTCGCAACGGTTACCTACACAATGACTCCAATAAGGACTGATAACACGTTGACGACTTTTGGCTAGCATACTCGGACTAAGATTGTTTCAGGAATGTGGGGCTAGTCCTTGACTCTCAGAGTGAAGGACCTTAGAACGCCAGATACCTTCAAGTAGAGCATGAGTTTCTGCGATATAAACTGGACATATTGGGAGTAAGCGAGATAAGATAGTTAGATGCGGGTGAGTACCAATCCCCAACGCGTAACACTGTATTACTCTACTCCGAAAGACCAACCGGAAGCCCCCGGCGATATGGAGTTGGACTGCTGTTAACCCCTACAATACACAGATGCCTAATCTCCCGGCAGACGAATGGTGATAGGATTTTAACGGCCAGATTCTGGACGATAATACATCGCGTCACTATTATACAGTGCTACGTCCCAACGGATTCGTTTGAGGAAGAAAAGTAGATTTTCTACAACCATTTCGGAGCTGTTTACAATGCAACACCCAACGGCGACATTATTATTGTAATGGACTTTAATGCCAAGGTAGGCAGCGACAACGAAGGGCTCAAACATGTTATAGGACGGTACGAATTATACAACCGCAATAACAACGACGAAAGATTTGTTAACTTTTGCAATGCAAACCACTTTGTCGTAGGTGGCACCATGTTTGAGCAAAAGGCCTGCCATGAAATCAAATGGTTGTGAACTGACAGGCAAGCAACCTCCAACCAAATCGACCATTGACTATCAGTTGTCGTTTTAGAAGTAGACGTCCGAAACAGACGAGGAGCAGACATAGGGTTGGTACGTGATCACCATCTTATGATAGCTACTATAGAACTACGCACTGCTGCGGTTCGAAAACCTAACTACACAAGAATACTCAGTCTCGACATAAACCGACTGAGATTTCCCATAGTGCGCCAAGAACTAAGGGATCATTTCTCACGTGAAGTGGAAACAATCAGCAGCTGCACGCCACCATCCAAAACCATTGGTGTGTTGGGAAAGCTGTTTTCGCCTCAGGTGCTGGAGGGATAGTCGGTCGATCGCAAAGTAGCGATGGGACAAGCGCAATCACATCCATGCGCTGGCCACTAAAGCAGAAGAAGCTGCAGTGGGGTGCGACAACAGAATCGGTTATAGGGTAACCAAAGAGCTTATAGGTGGCCGAAACTCTACTCAAGACCCAGTGAAATGCTTAGAAGGTTCGTTGCTTCTATCGGATGAGGATGAACTGAAGAGATGGAAGGAGCATTTTGCTTCGGTTCTTAACCGAGTATTCAGCAATATGCACCCAAATCAGACTGAAATGTCCGTAGAAAAAATTTCTCGAATTCGCACCAAAACCCCCATTAAGGAAGGGATTATTACAGCTATCAAAACATTGAAAACCAATAAGGCGGTAGGACTTGACGGCATACCTGCAGAGCTGTTACGAGCTGCGCCAATGGCATCAGCCGAGCTACTGTTTCCACTTGTCGGGAGAACAAGGGAAGCCGATAGTTTTCCGGATGAGTGGGAGAAGGAAATTATCGTCAAGCTCCTGGTCGTAACTTTAACGAACAGCTTTATAAGAGGATTGACCATGAACTTATAGGCACAACATTACGACGGATTGGTCACACACTCCATTGCTAACTACGCGATGTAATAAAACCCACTTACTCCGCTTACTCAGGATGGCAGGATACGCGGCGGTCGTAGGAATACGTGGCGCAGAACAGTCGAGAAGGAAGCACGGCAACTGGGAAAAGGTCGGGGAGAGCTGAAGCACATTTAAAGAAAGAGAAATCGATAGCGCGTAGGCATTGTAGAGGCCCTCGGACCCACAAGAGGATATAGGACATAAGAAAGAAAGAAAGGTCCAATCTTCAACAAACCCCGAATGCTTTAGAGTTTCAGGAAGAAAACTTAAGCTAAGTTGGGGTAAACTTCCGTCAGCATTCGATGCAGCAATGGCGGATATTCCCGAAGAAGGAGAATATGCTAATGAAGTGACCTGTCGACTCCAAGACCGGTATTTTTTTTTTTTTTTACATTGACATAGTAGGTACGCAATGACCACACACTGATCTCACATGGGGCAGGCCCAAGTGGCATCAAAATTCACCCAGTTGCTAAGTTCTTTGCTAAGTTCTTTGGTGAACATGCGATACCAAAGCTAATGTCTACGTACTAAATATTTGGCTACAGGTTAAAACATCATCAGCCTCTAATAAACATGCAATATTAAACTAAATCTAAGACTTAATTAAGAATTCAATACCTAAAATGATATAGACAATTCAAACAAAAACTTAGACTACAAGTTTAGAAAGTAAGTTATGCATTAATTCAATTACGCCAATAATGTAGAGGTGGAAATCTCTGAGTTTAGAACATCACGGCGAAGCAAAGTCTCAACGAAAACAATAATGACAGAACTGATAGAAAATCTTCTAAGATAAAATGAAGAAAATTTACACTTTAGCCCAGCCCTCTAATACTTTGAAAGTGTTGTGGAAGAAGCAGAAGATGAAGCTAAAACAGTGACTGATAAGGTTACCTGCAAAAGCCTAGTTTTTTTCCTAGGAATAAACTCATGGACCACCATATGTGCAGGCCAGAAATTAGCGCCACAAATGACAGAAAATACTTCCATACCAACTGAAAGCTTGAAAGAAGAGCCTTCTATAGGGCTAGAAAAATTAAACTTGTGAATATTAATATTCGAAAGGTTGCATGCTTTTGATGATATATAGCGTGCAACGTAGTCACAGGTTGTCTCCTTATCCAACCTGGAAATAAAAACATGTTTGCGAGGATGCAGCACCTTCAAAATACATGACAATTGGGTAGAGGCAGTGTTAGACTGCGAAGAACTGTTAGGGGGAGGCAAAGCTCAGCCCGAGCTAGAGACTTTAGTAGAAAATGGAGCAGAAGTTACAGTAGTAGGACAGCGAATAGAGGAAGATAAACAAGTAGTGGAAGGAAAGTTGAAAGCAACAGATGGCGAAATATTAGAGGGTGTAATCGTAGGAGGAGCTACTGGATTTGGTACGGTATGGGACGATTTGGTACATATAGAAGAAAGTATAGAACAATAAGTGGGTAAAGGTTGGGAAGAAGGAGAAAAAGTTGGAGAAGTTGAAGCTGAAGTCATGGTATTAGGATATGGAATAGAGGAAGACGAATAAGTAGTGGGGGGAAAGTTGAAAGCAACAGATGAAGTAGTAGTGGAGGTGATAATGGCTGAAGGAGCTACTGGAATTAGAGGGGAATGGGACGATTGGGCAGATATGGAAGAAAGTTCAGAAGAGTAAGTGGGTAGAACAAGTTGGTGGGAAATGACAAGAAAGAGGAGGTTGAGGGGACGAAAAATGATTAAGTGCGCTGTGGTAGGCGCAAGATTGTGATGGGATAATGGCGGCATTTGTACTGGATTAGCCGTTGGAATCGAGTCAAAAGAGTACTCCATAAACATTTTGGCCCCAGCATCAAACTCTGAGGCGATCTCAGTGAATAGTTTTTTAAGTTTGTGGTATTTATTTCGCATACGGTGGTACATCATTGAGAAGTTTCCCTGGCGTTGGAAGAAGGTGGGGCAAGACCACCTGATGCCACCAGATGCAGGATTAGCCGTACCGCAAAGTCGGTCATGGTCACGACCAGTCAACCCAGCGCACTTAAGGTGGGCAATGCTATCGCACATCTAACAAGAGACCCCTCTAAGCTTATCTTTATTAAAGTTGTCTTTGTTGGTGCAAGCCCGAATACAGCAACTCATTTTACACGAAATATTAAAACCGTAGATAACAAAATATAAATAAAATGAAAGCAAAATAAGACAAATAAAATAGCACAAAATGAATAAATGAAATGAATATAAATGAAAAAAGAAATAAATTTCAAAAATAAATAAAGAATAAAAATATTATTTTTTCTGGATAAATTTATAAAAGCTTAAAAATTAATGAATATATCAAATAAATAATAAATAAGCAAAAATAAATATAATAATAATAATAATAAACTTGAAAGTGAAAATTTTTAAAATTGATTTTCAAAATTTGTTTGTGAGTATCAACACACTGTGCAACAAAACAACAACGACAACAGCTCGAATGTTAACACTCTCAGCTAGACAGAGATAGAATTGCAAAGAGAAAAGTAAGGTGAATAATAATATTTTCCCAGAGAAAAAGGAGGAAGTACAGTTATTTAAAAATAGTAACTACTGTATAGAGAACAAGAAGGAAACAGAAAAAGACTAAAATAGCAAAAACAATTTAAAGGGAGAACAAAGCAAAAAAAAAAAAGAGATTGAACTCAATATACAAGAAAGCCAATTTTAAGTGTTGTACTTGCCAAAATAATTAAACAATGTTAAGCACAAAATATATTTATATTATTTGTATATATATAGTAAAGACCTATATAGTAAAGATATATATAAAAGTAAAGATCGAAAACGACAATAGACAAATCAACTGCCAAATGCTAGTCAAACTGCGGAGCAGATGTAAAACAAACATGTCTGTTAAGCACAAACACAACAAGAGACTGGTATGATCAATGCTTCGACGTATACCTGCGCTGTGGAGCAGCCATTCGGCAGGCAACTACGTTGCGTATGTCGGAAAGTCGAGCGCGAGCATTCAACTCAACAACCGTGCATTTGGTGCGGAGCTCAAACCCGGGCTTTACTTTACCCCCACGTGATACGCAAGTTTTCGATGGGGATTAAAAATCCTGGCCTACGTTCCGGAATATGTTCAAGGCCATTTACATGGACAACTCCCTATCACAAGTGTAAAAGCTGTACCACTTGAACCAGAAGACACGGGGCGAAGCCAAGAAAATTGTGCAGCTGGTGCCGTTGACAGGTGATGGCTTCGAGGTCGCCCCTCGAGGGGCTACAACGTCAGATCACAAACTGCATATCGGTACTGAGCGCTCATGGTGTAAACATTGGGACATGAGGCCCCAACCTGATATTTTGGTGTACTTCGGTCCATCCGAAATCCACCCTAGCCTTGAAGGCAAGGCCCGACGAAAAAGGGCAAACTCCGAGGAAGGTACAAGTTCATGCCGCACGGGTGCCGCCCACTGGAAGTACATGCAAGACGTGCCAAGTCAGAGGACACCAATTGGGGACCAGTAATAAATTCCGGAACTTATGCATTGTGGAATGAACAAACGAGGTGAAACGGCTACGCCTTTGTTTCAGCTGCTTGTCACCGTCGCATTCAGTGAGGTATTGCATGGTGAAGGCAAGATGTGTGAAATATGGCCGACGACACCACACATTTATCCATGGGAACAAATAGACTGCGAGCTCATTGGAAACACAGGGGACCACAGGCAACGGAACCAGGAATCATGGCGGAGTACATCACAGGTAGGGAATCAGGCTATATATAGGAGCAATAGCAGTAAGCAACGAGCAGTCGTGTTTTTCGAGCAACTCACGGGGCGTACTCTTGGGGACAGCGATCGTCAACATCCAGCACCGAGGAGTGAAGTATTCGGCTCGGGCACTCATCGACTCCGGATCTGAATGTACCTATTTCTGGGGAGTTACAAAGGCGAAATGGATTGCAGGTAAGACCCACTCAAGCACGGCATGAAAGAGACAAGAGGCACGGATCCGAAAGGAATGATCATTCAAGTTGCAGTCACCACGTGACCCAAACATATTGATATCTGCGCAGGGGCTAATCCTGCTGAAAGTCACAGGGAATCTCCCGACCAGTCCGATTGACCCCAACATAATTCGAGCTTTTCCAGATCTGCAGGTTGCAGGTGTCCGTTTCTATAAGAGCAAGCCAATAGACATTTTGATAGGTGCGGACTTATATCCTCAAATTGTGAATGGAAGATTTCAGAATATGGTATCCGGGACACTTGTGACACAAGAGACGGTCTTTGGTTGGGTTTTGACAGGTTCAATGGACTCCTCACACATCGGTCTTCGGTCCAAAGTTCGAATTTTTCGTCCGCAATGCCGGACAGGGGTATACTACTCAATGATAGATGCAGCTCAATGCAGCGGTAGAAGGAAAAAGTGTGAGGAGCGTAACCATAATAGGTGTCCGCGTTCCCAGGGAGTTCAGATGTTTAACCCCTCTGGTCTGTTAAGGTGTAAAAGTTCCTAGCCAATTAGAGACGAAAACTAGGAAGTTCAAGCAGTGTTCGGGCGTCGTCCGTCTGTTTACGAAACCACGAGGAGTGAAAAGAAGCGAAGTCCGCCAAATCTGCTCATGCATTTTTGGGTCATCCAAAGTTCACTCGTAAGTAAAACAGTCCTCATCCGTCCGTTTATATGTCTGGATACCCCCGCTGCAGTTCTACGAGCGCGTGAGGAGATGATGAACCAGTTCAGTGGACCGCCTTACATCGTTGCAACTGTTTGCTACGCGTGCCGGTATGAAAGGAGGATTTTCAGCAGCAGTCTTCGTGATGGAGGAACTGGAGGACTGGAAAATTGGCGGTTAACTTTAATATGTCAACAGGCATTTCACCCATAGGAATATCGTCGTTCTACGGCTAAAGAACAAGAAAATACAAGGACCCCATTCATTACATGGATAGTGCCTCTCGGCCCTTTCCCGATTTGTCACCAGGCGAGGGTGCCCTAGCGAGTTACATTCCCACAATGGCGCCAAGTTTGTGAAAGTGTCCCGAGTGTTCCAGTACGATATCAACAATTATATGTCCCGAATTTAAAAGTTGACCCAGCCTATCACAAATTCCATTGCCTTGAACTAAGTACAGCCGCAAACTATTTCAGAAAGTTATGTGTTGTGGTGAGCCAAGATAGCGTGCAACCAACCTAATGATGCACGGGACAATAGTAAAGGCGCACTCGGGGCTGACGGAATGGTGAGAGTGGCGGAGCTAAGGACAAGTCGCGGTTGTGTAAGCCGTCCGGTGACATGATGTGTAATCGTTCATTCTGAAAATTAACAGTCGTTATTTTCAGAACAAGTGCGTAACGAATATCCACCAAAAAAGATCCCAGTATACCAGAGTGGGCACAGAAGCGAGAGTGGGCATGGGATGCTTAACGTAAGGCGGTCGCTGAGCGATGCCTCTCGGCAGCAATTATCTAATGCCTGTGTGATGACAATATCGCTCTTGCACCACAATTAAATTTTTCTTAGGTTATGTTTGAATTGTACCGCGTCTGCAAGAGGGGCCGAATTTTCACGAACCGCCCAGCCCTGAACAGACGCATGCTCCTATGGAGCCAACCGCTGCCCTCACAAATGATTTGAAATGGAAGATTCCCTTTGAGAGTGAAAGTTCTTAGAGATAAATCACGGGCTACGCTCTACTCAAACTCGAGCAACCCGCACTACGCGGTGTATGTGTCAAATAGTGTCACTAAATAAAGTGAATAAAAACACCAAAATCAGGTACCGCTTCTATATCACAAATCGAGTGTGTGTGTTACCTTTCTCAACTTTTCAGCTGCAGTATATGCACCGAATGGCAGACTGTTCCACCTCCACCCAATTCCAACCCGCATTCCAAAGTCAGAAGCCTCACCAGCATAACCAAGGGTAAGTGCAAGTTAGGAATTTTGTACAGTACATCCCACAAACAGAATGCATGATTAAATCTCTGGTCCGTAACAAGGAGTAGCCTCTTTTAAGAATTTAAAGATTTAGAGATTCAGAGCGAAGTCCAGTAAACTAGTGAAAATGCTACCGATTTCGATATCAGGCAAAATTTCGAAGAGGTATATTGTGAAGCAAAGTCAAAGATCTTGGGTTGTTTGTTTAAGGCAAAAAGTCACTCAGGTCTGCTAGAGCAAACGTTACTGACTTCGATGTATAACTATTCTCAAAGTGACAGGGCAGCCAGGCTAGTCAAGTAACCGTTGCCCAAGTTCTCTGGTAAGTTTACAGAATGGACTAGCTAGTCTAATACTTTTGAAGTGCTTGTCGACAGCGACTCGGAGCTTGACAATTTGTACACACTTATACATTTGAGGTCGTGTTTATCGGAAGCCGCATTACATACTATCGATCGCCCTGAGGTTAGCGGAGATAAATATGATCATGCATTCAAGGTTCTTAAGGATCGTTTCGAAAACTAGTCGATTATATTTCAAGCGTACTTCCGTGAGCTATTTGAGCTAAAAAGAATAAGTCAGCTGGAGCCACATTCGCTGCGCACATTGGGTGACCATGTAAATTGCATATTGCAGGCGTTTATTTTTCATCTGATACTCATCAAACTTGATGAAGAAACTTTGGAGAAGTGGGACAGTGAATCGGATAGCGTTACACTGCCGTCCTGGAAGGGCTTATCAAAGTTTTTGGCAATACGCCATACCAATTTAGCGAACAGAGAGGTGAGGCGGAGCAGTGCACATAAAGGGGCAAAGAATAACGCAGTGAAAGATGTAGGTAGAGCAAACCTAGCAGTTGCTGTAAGCATAAGCAGCGGTGTGTCTTATATGTGTTCTTCAACGCACAAGTTAACGGGTTGTCAAAAATTCAAGGGATTATCACCAGTGCAAAGGTATCAGGAAATAAAGAAGCGTGGATTATGCTTAGTCTGTTTCAGCAAACGATATGGTACGAGAGAATGTTCTGTTTCTCGCTGCAACATTTGCTGAAAATCTCAACATACTCTATTGCACAGAAATGGTGAGATGGTGGATGGCGCGCCGACTGTGGTCGCAAGCAAGACATTGCTGGCCGGGGGTTCGAAGGAATCTTTGCCCTTAGTTCGTTGGGCCTCGTTGCTATCAGGTCAGTGTCAAAGCTTCTTAGCAACCGCCATTGTTCTAATGCAGGATAAACACGAGAGCTTTCGAGAATGTAGATGTGTGTTACATTCAAGAAGTCAGCTGAATTTTGTCACGTCAAGCAAATAAAGTTGACAGTTGATATTAAAGAGTTTATTGTTTGCTAAGTCTGAAATTTTGGGGCAGGTTGATGCCAAGGCTCGGTTACGACTGACAACTTTCAGTTCAACGATTCAATTTTGTGTCTTGTCCGAAATTACTTGATACGAACCGAATGTCCCAGATGGCTGATCCTAATTGCTGCATGTCAGATCGCTCTCGGCAAGGATCTCTGACTCTTGCAATAATTTTTACTGGGGTAGATTGTCGTTGGAGAATGCAACCAGAGCCAGAGTTTGTCGCTGTGTGTATCGCGTGATTCGGCCAGATAGTCCCAGGACCAAATTAAGACTTGTTTTTTATGCGTTCTGCAAGTTTAGCAACGGCCTTTCGTTAAATGACTTGCTGCTTTGCAACCAACGATCTTCGTGATTGTTTAGAGGAGGCACCGAAAGTGCCACCTTAGTTTTTCAAAATATGTTACGAAAACATGAAATAAAACACCTAAACAAAGCGCGTGTATTTTTAAGACAATTATTTGCTGTTTCGTGCCGGAATCATCGATCGAGAGTGTTGTTAGGACGACGAAAAAATATTGATAAAACATAGTGTTGATAGTAGTCAAAAGTAGTGTGATCGCCTTGAAGGTAGATGGCGCTGTAGTTACCGCTGATGTGCCCACAACATATGGCTCTGCTCCCGACAGAGATATTATGAAGATTTTGTTTTTATAAATACGCACTTACTGCCGATATAACTAAGATGTATAGACTAGTTTTTGTGACAGAAGGAGATGTACTTACCAAGAGATTCTGTGGAGAGCTAAATCCTTCGACCCGGTACAGGTGCACGAACTCAGTACCTTACTTAGCATTACGGTGTGTTTGCTATGTGGCACAAATATTTTCAGATTAGTACCCGCGAGGAAGCAAGGCACGGAACGAACATTTTTACATTCATAATTTGTTATGTGGGGCGGATTCTTTAGAGCATATTTTTGGGAACTTGCTCGTAAATGTACCCTAATGTTCGAAGACTCAGGCGATTGGGATGAGTAGTTGCCCCCGATATGCAAATTCAATGGAGAAAGTTCCGTTTCGAGCTCACGCGAGTTGAGGAGTGCACTAGTGCTCAGCTACCTAAGCAGCGTAAATCAACGTTTTCGATTCTTGGGTTAGCCGTCAATGGATGCATGGACGTAGTTAGTGGCTACAAGTTCGCAAATTCATTTCTTAAATTATACCGAGTTTTTGGTTATATCTATCGCTGGCGCATGTGGCGCAAAGGTCAGGCTAATTTACGGCCAAGGGCGTAGTTAGTGGCTACAAGTTCGCAAAATTAATTTCTTAAATTAAACCGAGTTTTTGGTTATATCTATCGATGGCGCATGTGGCGCGAAGGTCAGGCTAACTTCCGACCAAGGGCATTGACGAGTCCCGGAATGATACGGGATTTGGAGTATATAATCTTTAATTACAAGGAGCATATTAAAATTCAAGATTTGGAAAAGAGAAGCGTGGTCAGATCTTTGCGAGTACAAAGCCTTTCTCCTTCTCTGTCGGAGGGCGAGCGGGTTCCCGTTGTGCGAGTCATATCCATTGTCGAGCACTCACATCGAGTCAACATATATGCAGGGGTACAAGCATTATATGCCTTTGTGCCTCAAAAGTATTGGGTTACCAATTGCAGGCGTCTGGAGAGCGAGACAGTTACGAGCTCTGTAGCTTGCTTCCGTTAGCGTTCACATTTGGCGGTGCAGATAATGGGGCACTTACCCACAGCGCGAGTTAGTGCAGGAGTACATCTGTTTTTTTTTTGTTTTTTTTTTTTTTAAATTGACATAGTAGGTACGCAATGACCACACACTGATCTCACATGGGGCAGGCCCAAGTGGCATCAAAATTCACCCAGTCATATAGACTGGGCTCAGCTGGTGTTAATTGCTAAGTTCTTTGGTGAACATGCTATACCAAAGCTAATGTCTACGTGTTAAATATTTGGCTACAGATAAAAACATCATCAGCCTCTAATAAACATGCAATATTAAACTAAATCTAAGACTTAATTTAGAATTCAATACCTAAATTGATATAGACAATTCAAACAAAAATTTAGATTACAAGTTTAGAAAGTAAGTTATGCATTAATTCAATTAAGCCAATAATGTAGAGGTGGAAATTTCAGAGTTTAGAAAATCACGGCGAAGCAAAGTCTCAACGAAAACAATAATGACAGAACTGATAGAAAAACTTCTAAGATAAAATGAAGAAAGTTTACACTTTAGCCTAGCCTTCTAATACTTTGAAAGTGTAGTGGAAGAAGCAGAAGATGAAACTGAAGCAGTGACTGGTAAGGTTACCTGCGAAAGCCTAGTTTTTTTCTTAGGAATAAACTCATGGACCACCATATGTGCAGGCCAGAAATTAGCGCCACAGACAGAAAATACTTCCATATAAACTGAAAGCTTGAAAGAAGAGCCTTCTCTAGGGCTAGAAAAATTAAACTTATGAATATTAATATTCGAAGTGTTGCATGCTTTTGATGATATATAGCGTGCAACGTCGTCACAGGTTATCTCCTTATCCAACCTGGAAATAAAAATATGTTTACGAGGATCCAGCACCTTCAAAATACATGGATGGCACTGGAGTAGAGGCAGTATTGTACTGTGAAGAACTCTTAGAGAGTGACAAAGTACGGGAGGAGTTAGAGAATTTAGTAGAAGATGAAGCAGAAGTTACAGTAGTAAGACATGGAATAGAGGAAGTCGAACAAGTAGCGGAGGGAAAGTTAAAGGCGATAGATGAAGAAGTAGTAGATGGGATAGTGGTTGACGGAGCTACCGGAATTTGAGCGGGTTGGGACGATTGGGTGGATATGGAAGAAAGTACAGAAGAGTGACTGGGTAAAGGTTGGGAAGAAGAAGAACAAGTTGGAGAAGTTGAAGTTGAAGTCACAGAAGTAGGACAAGGAATCGAGGAGGACGAACAAGTAGTGGATGGAAAGTTCAAAACGACAGATGAAGAAATAGTAGAACAAGTTAGAGGGGATTTTGAAGAAGGGGGTTGAGGAGACGAAAAATAAATAAGTGGCGCTGTTGTAGGCGGAAGATTATGAGGGGATAATGGCGGCAGTTGTACTGCATTAGCCGTTGGAGTCAAGTCGAAAGAGTACTCCAAAAACATTTTTGACCCAGCATCACACTCTGAGGCTAGCTCAGTGAATAGTTTCTTAAGTTTTTGGTATTTAATTCGCATACGGGTGTACATCAATGAGAAGTCCCCCTGGCGATTGAAGCAGGTGGGGCACGACCACCTGATGCCGCCACATGCAGGTTTAGCAGTACCGTAAAGTCGGTCATAGTCGCGACCAGTCAACCCAGCACAATTAAGTTGGGCGATGTTATCGCACATCCAACAAGAGACACCTCTAAGCTTATCACTATTAAAGTTGTCCTTGTTGGTGCAAGCCCGAATACAGCAATTCATTTTGCGCGAAGTATAGATACAAGATATAAAATAAAAGCAAAATAAGATAAATAAGATAGGAAAAAAATGAATAAATAAAATAAAAATAAGTGAAAAAGAAGTAAATAAAAACTAATAATAATAATATCAATAATAAAATAAATAAATAAAAAAAAAATAAAAATAAAAATTTAAAAAAAAAATAAAATTAAAAAAATAAAAGATAAAAAAATTTTAAGTAAGTAAAAATAAAATTAATAAATAAAATAATAACAATAAAACAAACAGGAGTGAAAATTTTTTTTTTTAAATTTATTTTCAAAATTTGTTTGTTATTATCAACACACTGTGCAAAAAAAGCACAACGACTTAAGTCCGAACAGACAGAGATAGAATTGCAAAGAGAAAAGTAAGGTAAATAATAATATTTTCACAGAGAAAAAAAAGGAAATACAGTTATTTAAAAATAATAACTACTGTATAGAGAGCAAGAAGGAGACAGAAAAAGACTAAAATAGCAAAAACTATTTTAAAGAGAGAGCAAAGCAGGAAAAAAAAGAGATTGAACTCAATACACAGGAAAGGCAAATTTAAGCGTTGTACTTGCCAAAAATAATTAAACATTGATAAGTACAAAATTTATACGGGTGAAATGAGCCATACACCACAAATAAATTCACTTATAAATTCACTTAACACCGGAAAGAAAAATATTATTAACGATAAACGACAATAGACAAATTAATTGCCAAATGCTAATCTGAATCAAAATGCGGAGCAGAATCAAAACACGTCTGTTAAGCACAAGCTACTAACTACTACTTCTATAGTGAACTTTGCTAGACCTATTGTTATGCATTTCTACCAACGGTGTTGTTCTACCGTAAAAATATAATTATGTACTGTTTTTTTATTAAACCAGAGCGTGTCTCTCTATTTAGCGATAGCGGAGTATTTATGGACTCTAAGTTGCACTTTGGTTCACACATTTTTACTTCCATCAATAAGGCCAGACGCTTATTAGGATTCATTAAACGTTAGTTCAAAGAGTTTAATGATCTTTAAACTACTAAATTCCTTTTCCCCCCATTACTTAGACCTATTTTAGAATATGGATCTTGAGTATGGGACCCACAGTTCGGAAAGTACAGTGATTGCCTAGAATAAGGTCAAAAGCTGTTCTTACTTTTTGTATTGCGTAACTTACATTGGCCTCCTAACATCCATCTTTCCATCATATCGATGTCGTCTAAAACCTATCCAACTATTATTATTATTTATGTTTATTATTATTATTATTATTATTATTATTATTATTATTATTATTATTATTATTATTATTATTATTATTATTATTATTATTATTATTATTATTATTATTATTATTATTATTATTATTATTATTATTATTATTATTATTATTATTATTATTATTATTATTATTATTATTATTATTATTATTATTATTATTATTATTATTATTATTATTATTATTATTGTTATTGTTATGTTTACGTTTACTATTATTTCCTTTGGACAAACGTTGGTTTCGTTATTCAAAATTTGATAAAGATCCGCACTCGGTGCTTTTACAGCATTGATATGGTTCATATAAAACTGAACTGTATCTGAGCAAGAAGTTTAGGATACAGACTGAGTTGACGATTCTATGAGACGTCAAGTGCAGACAAAATGAAATAGGAACGATAAAAAAAAAATTAAATAAATAATTAAAATAAAAGTGAAAAGACCAAATTGCGTCAGTCCAGCAGCAAACCAGCACAACAACTCACAATTTAAAAGAGATAAACGTATGTACATATATACTAAATGGCTAACAGGTTTGTCAGAGCGTCGACTGACTGATTGCTGTCGACTCCCAGCCCTAACTTCCTATCTCAATTCGAAATAATGAACAAGTAATTTTTGGGGGACGGACTGTGTAGAAAAATCTTAGCTCAGTTATAATCGACTTTATTCGAAACATACGACATTTAAAATAAACCAAATAATTTATAATTTTGCAAGTCACTCTCGCTGCAAAAATACTAATTGCTAAAAACGTGATTTATTTTGGAGCAAGGTACTGACTTCTTGCGGATTGACAGAAACGCCCCTTAACCAGTCGGTAAATTTTTTAACTTCATCAATGTTAATTGTATTATGTAATTTAGTTTGTTGTTGCAAAGAGAGGGCTTTGGGAAAGGGTTTGATTGCTAGCTTTGTAGAGTACCGACTTTGCTTTGTACTTATTCACAAATTGTGGAAATAGGTACTCGTATCATACTT
>JAWNKX010000475.1:0-252839 GCA_035041755.1 Cacoxenus indagator
CTGTTGCGAAATCGAAGCAAGTGCTGTTCCCCGTCTGACTGTGTCTTGCTCAATTTTGTGTATTTGGCGCGGATTAATATGAAAGGAATTTCTGTCTGTCACCTTTGTTTTGGTTGTTTTGATTGCTCTCACCTATTTTTATTTTGATGTATTGATATTGTTGTGGGAATGATAGCGATAAAGAACATGTATGGTTTGGCGCGATTTTTTAATGAATGAGGAATACGATTTTTGTTATTGCAATTGCCACCACCCACTTGTATTGGTTTTGGCGGGACTTTTAATGAATGAGGAACATGACTTTTGTTCCTGTAATATCCGCCTTCCACTTCTATTAGATTTGGCGCGATTTTTAATAAATAAGGAACATGACTTTTGTTCTTGTAATATCCGCCTTCCACTTCCATATTTTTAGGGCGAAAAAGGGTAATTCTTTGCCAGCATACATTGTGTGAACAAGTAAAAGCAGAGAATTTTAACCAAATTTTACAAATTTCCAAACAAAAAATTTTTTCCTGTGTTATAAATATATATATTGGAGTGAGTGAATAATTGTGAATAAATATTGTGTAAGAAAATATATGCATAAAAAGAAAAAACGGAATAAATATTGAGAATAAAATATATGCATATATAGTGGGTGTGAGCAAGTGTGAGTGTATTGTGAAATAAGTTATATGGTATTTTCATTGATAAAGGGGCAAAATTAGAAAATACTTATTTTAAATATAAACATATTTACTGTGGTTTGTGTGAAAAGTTTCAATATAAATTTGTGTGTCTCCAAAAATTATTATAAGGGATATATATATTAGAAAATGAAGTGCATTGTTAAAAATTGTCCGGGTGGTGGTAAATTGTTCGCGTTTAATGCTGTTGATGCCGACAAGTGGTGCGAAAATTTAAAAATCGACATCAACACATTAAAGAGCAGGTCATCAAGTAAGGTATGTAATTTACATTTTGAATTGGGGTGTATTGGGACAAAAAAGTTAAAGAAGGGGGCAATACCCACAAAGTTATTAGGGCACAATGATGGCCCGGTGCACGACACAGACCTTTCACCTTCCTTGAGCTCACTGACGAAAAATATTCAAAATTGCTGCGTCGTGGGGTGTAATTCAACAAGGCCACCCAATGTGATGTATGGATTCCCAAAAGACCCAGACACCAGAAAGAATTGGGCTCAGATTTGCGGCATTGAAGAATACGTAAAAAAAGTTTATATATGCAAGAAGCACTTTCACTCATCTGATATAATTAATACAAAGTTTTTGAAAAGAGGCGCCCACCGCATAATAATGCCAATAACATCAACGCAAACACAAAACAGTGCTCAACAGGTGGATGAGGTCAGTGATATTGACTTAGTGGTTGATACTACCGCAGTTTCCGCTGAGGCGGGGCCGACAGAGGTTTTTTGTCCGAATTGCGAAATGTTCTGCCGAGAAAACGAAGTTTCTTTTGGAGAAAACGAAGTTTCGAGTACCAGTCGCAAATTGAAAAATTAAGTGAGAAAATTAAAAAACTAGAAGAGCAACTGAACGACAGGAAAGAAACAGCGATTACAACTGAAAGAATTTTGAATGATCGTATTCTAGAAAATTACACGGCTTCGGCTCAAGTAAGCGCAGATGTTAGCGACGATGCGGTGGAATTTATAAATATATTGGCCAAAAGGAGACAGAAATGGTATACGGACAACCAGGAGCGTGTTCCACAGAACATAAACTACATATCCTCAAAGGCCTATGTGTTTATGCGAGAATCTTTAAAATTTAGTTTGCCGTCAACCTCCACATTATACCGATGGTGCCCAATTACGCGGCTTGAACCCGGTATTAATAGGATAATTGAGAAGAACATACGAGCTGCAGTTACTAATATGCCACAAAGTCACAAATACTGCGTGCTGTTATTTGATGAAGTGGCAATTAGGAAGGAATTGGAATACAACGCAGCATACGACCAAATAGACGGTTTCGAAGATTACGGTGACGGACAAAGAACTAATGAAGTCGCAACATCTGCATTATTCTTCATGTTTCGCGGACTAATCGCCCCATGGAAATACGTGTTTAGCTTTTACTTTGTTGGCAAAGCAATGGGCATGCAAAAATTGGCACCCTCACTTCCGGAGAACATAGAAGCAGCGGAACGGATTGGATTGACAGTAAAAGGATTAATATGTGATCAAGCACAACGAAACATGGGCGTTTTCAATAGAATGATGTCAAATGACGAAAGATGTTTCGTGACAAAAAAGGGTACGAAAGTATACCCTTTACATGATTATGTGCATGTGTTCAAATGTATAAGGAATGCACTACGCAAGACCTCCGTTATTACACCCGATCGGGAAGCATCGTGGAGTGTAATAAATGAAATGCACATCAAGGATTGTGAAAACCCAGTAAGATTGGCCCCAAAACTAACTGCTAATCACATTTATCCGACTGGCTATGCTGCAATGCGTGTTTCGTATGCCACGCAAGTACTGAGTGCCACAGTTGCAAATGCTATACAAGTGCTATACGAGGCGAATGAGTTTTCTGGAGAAAACCAAAGCAAAGGATTAGCAACTGCAAAGTTCCTTAAACATTGCAATGATGCCTTTGATTCGCTGAATAATACTTCGTTTAAGGACCCCAATAAAAGGAGACATCCGTATAGCGCGGCCAACAAAAAGGAAGAGGAATTAAATGAAATAGTGAAATATTTCGAAAAAGTTCACTTGGGAAATCAAGTCAGAGCCGGCAATTCATTGATTTCCACTATTAATTACATGATCAATTTGTGCAAAGATATGTTAAAAGTGAATGGAGTCACATACATCTCACTCCGCCGGCTAAACCAGGATTGCCTCGAAAACTTCTTTGGAACTTTAAGGTCGAATACGAATCCATCAGTCACGGAAATACAGTATTTGACTGCCCGACTGATGTCGATGAAAATATTGACTCATCCATATTTGCGGAGCACGAATTACGAGAACGATGAGGACTTCAGTTTGGATTGGAACTATCCCATTGAAGGTGAGATTGGTAATCCAAATGGTTGTCCCTCTGGCGAAAATATGAATTTGTCAAGTATTAGCGAGTTTATTGATAGTACTTCGGTGGAGGAAACTGGTAACACCGCCGAATTAGCAGGAAGTAGATACTTTTGCGGTTATGGGGTGGACAAAATGTTAAATAAAAATTTAAATTTTGAGTGTAGCACTTGTTCAGAAGGTTTGAGAAAGGTAGGTGAGGGGATAGATTTGCAAAATTTTCCAGGAGGACTTTGAGTCTATGCGCCACATGACATCGCTAAAAGCCAGATTATTAGAGAAATGCATAGGACACACCCGAACGACAAATCCGGAATGGTTCGATGAAATTAATCCTTGCTTCGAGCATCATATAAAAATTACGGATCACTTACTTGAGGTACTTCTGCGGAAATCGGCAAGATGGGTGTTGAGTGATAGAGCCTCATGGATCAAGGATCGACAAGCACAGGACGCGCAAGCCAAAAAGATGAAAATATGGAAGGAAAGCAGGACTTGATGCGTTGACTTGGATTTTATTCCATGCGCAAAACAACAAAAAACGGGCAATATTGTTGGAAAAATAACTTGGTGGGTAAGGTCAGGTTTTTTTGTGTGTGTTATTTATGGTATAAATTGATAGGTGATGAATAGGTGTTAGGTAGGTGTTAGGTTAGTAGTGCAGGGAAACATATTATGAGCCTGCTCAATGGGAGGGGGTAGGTTTAGTACGTATGCGCTTCAAGCAAGAACTCTATGCAGGCAGAGTTCTTGTTGGGCTACTTAGCCGGCGAATTGTGCAGGCTAACAGTACGGGCTGCTAGTTTCTATGAAGATTCCTACGTCCTTGGCGCAACCAAAAACAAAAAAAAAAAGAGTGTGATTTAATTAGTACAATTTTTTGTCTTTAATATAACTAAATAAATAACTCAAATTAATTTAAAATAAATTTATTATACCTTTTTTTGCGCTATGTATTAGAAAACTCGAAGTTGAATATAGCTAATTCTACCTTGACTAGCAGACAGAAAAAACATCAAGCAACTGCAAGTGTCCTATGTGAAAACGATATCAAACCAGTTGCGCTACTGCGAAAACAGACAAACAATACATTTTGCCCTTGACCTCGCAACAACAAAGCGTGTGACATTTGTTTTTTCTTTATTTGCCGAACATATGGGAAGACAAAGAAAAGAGATATTCCCGCGTGAGTGAATATATATACTTTTTGCGTGCACCCAAATTTAAACTGAATAACGAAGACCTGACCTGTGACAAATTTGGTACCACAATCGAAAATTGACTTGTGGACTGTGTTGTGAAGTGGGGCGCGTGCGGGAATAAAAATTCCTCCTTTTTGCTACGATCACGCAACAACAAAGTCTAGACCATTTGTTTTTTTCTTCATTGCCGATCACAAGGAAAGAGGAGGAAAGAACACAACACAAAGTAAGGGTGACGAAATTTGCTTTGCGCGACTGAGACTCGAACTTTGCGGACTGTGCGTATTGCTCGTACAGTCAACTGCCAAATCTTGAATCACCATAATGCATAACAAAATTTCAAATTATGGGGATATTCCAGTTATGGAAGACATATTATATTGATTTTTCACGATAAACGTACTCAATTCGAGTCATGGAGATATTCGGCTTATAAAAGTTCGAACTAGGGAAATTCGACGCTAGTTAGAAATTTCACTTGGGTTTCTTTGGCTTTTCAATAAATGCGCATTAACTGTACTTGCTATTGAAATAGATTTTGTTTTCTGCCACAACCGAAAATTGTCTTCAAGAAGTTGAAGTCAAAAATCAAAACTTGCCATTGTGTGGGTGATCTTGTTGTGTAGGTGTGGTACGTGTATGGGATTGTGTTGGTTTTTATTGTCTCCCTTGCGTGCGAAATGTGATAAGTTTGAGTGTGTTGTGTAAGTATAGTGCGTGTATAAGGTTGTGTTGGTCTTCTTTTTCGACCTTGCGTTCAAAGTGTGATAATTTTGAGTGTGTTATGTAGGTATAGTGCGTTTATAAGATTGTATTTGTTTCTATTGTATCACCCGGAATATTTTTGTACGATTTAGCTTTGTGATCATGCCTACTTTTTTTGCTGGCCGCCTGGTATTTTCATTTCGTTTATATAAATGAATATAGGCAAAATACAAGGCTCGATTTCGTTTGTTAAAGAACGATTTCACAAATTAAAGAAAACTTAACATAATTTGCCTAATATTCTCGAACACCTTGCAAATAAAAACGATTGAACAAAAGAATCAAAGAAAGAAGACAGTGTCTCTGATTTTTGTTTTTATTATGTCTTCCTTGTGTTTTTATAATTTTCTTATCATTCAATGTTTTCCCCTTTTACGGCAGGCCGTCCATTTGCTTGTTTACCTTAAGCAAACCAACAGAATATTTTACGCCACGTGGTTGAACAGACAAGAAATCTGTACAACTGCTTAAAATTAACATAAGCCAATCGTTTCTTAAAAGTCTCTCCGGCCATTTTTTTAAGGGAGAAATGGGAACTCTATATGAATAAGTTCTCTCTGAGCAGGCCCATGCCTTAGCGTATATGTTTAAATTGCACTTAAATTTTTATTTATTTTTCTTGTAAATAAGGCGATAATATTTATCTATTTACATACTGATGTAACTAGTAACTATTGTGTCCTTTGCACTAAGTAAATTTCTTAATAATTTTGGTTTCACCACTTATTGAGCTTTAAGTATGTCCGTCACCGATGACATTCAAAACGCGAATCTCTGCACAATATGCCGCAAGTTTATATTAATTTTTCAGTGATATTGATTTGCTTATTGCCATCATATACGTACTATGAAGAACAAGATGTATATTTGGAAAAACCTTGGAGTAAAGCATTTCCATTACAACGTCTCCCCTCTCATCGTCCCGACTAAAGTCTCTTCTGCCGCATCATCATTAGGTATCGTTGCTATAAGCAATATATATATTTTTTAATATTGATACTTTCGTGTAACTAAATTAGTAGACCAATAAAATATACAACACTGAAAAACTTCTACACAGCGGCCTGCGCTGGTATTTCGATGTAAGTAGCAGAAGTCATAGCTTCTGACTCAATTCAAAATCTTAAAAGAGAAATGTAATGCACCACATACTAAAGTTAGCAAAACAACGTTTGCCGGGTTAGCTAGTATAATATATAATGTACATAATGCCAATCAAAAAAGTCAATAAGTTGATGAATCAATGTATAGAACACCAATAATTACAACACATATCACATTATAAGAGTCGATAGGCCTTGGTAGACAACAACTTCATACTAACCCAATATCGCGCTGATGAAAGAAATAGACTAAACACAGTCCAAGTGAAAATGTCCCACCGGAGGCTTTACTTAGCCAAAATAAGATCAATTAATCAGCCCTAATCTTATACCACAAATATTGGAGGGTTAACAATAATAAACAACAATTGGTGAGCTGCACACAAATAATGAATTCAGATTGAATCGTATCCAGTGTAGATATATATAATGATGTTAACATGAATGAACCTCCCGTGCTATACTCGCATCGCCTCTGCTAATCTATCTATAATGTCTTCTCAAATTTACAGAGCCATATGAAGTTTTATATTCTACAATGAATAAAGATCAATGTAAATTCGAATTTAAAATGAACTAATTAAAAAAGACAACAATTTATGAGTGTGCTTAGCACTCACGAGCCCTTGATGTGAAACATATTCAATATGTAACTTGCTTATTATGCAAAGTCACTGCCAGCACAAGCGCAAAAAACGTTTCGTACGTTTTCTTGTTCTTTATGCTATGCTTCTTCGTTATTTTTGTGTTTGTATTTGTGAGTTGCTTGCAACCAACTATCGTACAAGAGTGGACAAATCAACGTTTGCCGTTTTATATGAATGAAATGAAAAAAAAGAAAGCATGATAACAAAACAAAATCATACAAAAATATTCCGAGTGATACCCACAATGAGAAACCGATACAATCTTATACACGCACAATACACAAAAATGTTTGGTTGTGTCAGCAAATAAAATATTGTTCAAGTTGAGTGTTTTTGTCTTTCCTTATGTTCGGCGAATAAGAAAAAAAAACAAATGTCACACGCTTTAATTTTGCTGGTTTGATTTCGTTTACAAATGGGACACTTGTAGTTTTGTTGTTTGCCTGGTAGTAAAGGTAGGATTAGCATTATTCAACTTCGATTTTTCGAAATATCTAGCGCAACAAAAAGGTATAAATGAAATTTAAATCAATTATAATTATTTATTTAGTTATTAAAAAAAAAGCAACTGCCCTTCCTCTTTTTATTGTTTTCGTTAGATTTCGTTTGTTTACAAAGAACTATAATGCAATGACGCGATGACGCTGTGATGTCACTTAAACTCGTAAAATTTTACTCTACCGAAACCAAAAATGTTTCACATCAAAAAAAAAATTGATTTACTAATCGTACAGTTTTTTCTAATTGTCTGTCTTCCCGCCCAAAGAAAATATAATTTGTTTAACGCAACACATTCTCAAATAATCTACCAAAAAATGGGCGCATTTAGCAAAAGTCATCACACGTCATTTTCTCGATAACTGGTTTGTTTCTGCTCGCAAATAGCCTTTTTAATTTCTACGTTAAATAATTTGCCAATAATTAACGTTCCATTCCAGTCATATGTTAAATACATATTAAGAACATAAATACATATAAACTTTTTTTTTTTTTTTTTAAAATTAAATTATAACATTAAACGCAGTAAACTGCATAAAACATTTGTCGGATTTAAAAAATAATGACGTGAACATATAAACTAAAATTAAATAAATAAATATCATTACTTTTAATTTTTAAAGCAACTAATAACAATACTCAAGTTATTTACTTTAAATGTTGTGTCTTTATTACTTTGTAAACAAACGGAAAACATCTGACTGAAATGTGATACCTTGGTTATCAAAGTATTTTTGTGATGAATTTTTAGCCAAAAAAAAGCATAAAAAAAGTCATCAAACACGTCTGCTGAAGGCGCCCAATATATCTTATAGAATAATTCCCGCTTAATTGAGACAGCGAAAACGTTAGGTTTTCGTTGCAATTAACCGGGGAATATCCGGGTATACGGATAATTGAGACATCGTTACAGTTAACTGTGTGTTTTTTTAAAATCGAAACTAGGCATTTGTATACCACCACTTTATCTTTTTTTTTTAAAATAATATATATTTATGTACACTTTAAGTGGTTGAAAAGAATTGTGTTAGTTTTGACTGTACGCGGTCCTTGCCCATGTTCTTCACAAGCGCAGCCCCAATTTTTCCAGATCATTTGGGAACTAATAGATTGGCAGAAAAAAGTCTTGGAGCAGTCCAATGGCATTAATCACTTTCGTGGTGGATGGGGCCGGTGTAGTGATTTCATCTTCCGCAGAATCTGACTTATGTGACTCAGCTATAATATGTTCGTCGCTTAGTTAATGGTCGCATTTTATAAAGGCCTCGAAACTGTATACTTCAAAATGGAGTAATACTTATGTATACAGTTCGAACCTTTCTTAACCGTCATTAAATATCATACTATATACATCTAATATTGCTACTTAATATTACTTTTTTTTCTGCAGCCCATTTTTCAACAATCACAAAAATGCCGGGATTTTTTCATACATTTACTATTTGACAGTTATTAGTATATGATTCAATTAAAAGAGGATAACAAATAAGCGTGTGTCAGCGGGAACCACTGTACAAATCAACATGCAGTCTAAGATCGCATAAGAGCAAAACTACAAATTAGCGAATTCTGCAAGAGTTATCAAGGGAGGATGAAGAGACACAAGCATGCTTAATGAATTACACCTAAGATGCATTTGTCATGTGACATTCAACGCTGGAGTTCCATTATTCACTTGCAATAACACCAGCAACAGATTGACGACAGGGAAGTATAACCAATAAATACACAGAAAACGGATCTGTTTACAAACACTGTAAACTTTTAATATTTAATTAATCAGAACGTAATGCAACAAAATGAGCACGTAATCTATTGTAGATGAACGTGCCGTAGTGTTGATGTGTGAAAATTATGAACCGTTGCAGTACAACCCATAAGGATCAGTCGAAATAACTGAGTTACGGCAAATTGTCGTGGCTAAGAAGCATGAGGCAGAAATCGATAGAAGAAGGGCGCCAAGTAAAGAAGAGGGCCATTTGTGCGAACTTGTTAAAAAGTAATTTTTGACAATCGTGTTTTGAGGTCAAGAAGTTATGATGGTGGACGAAATAACTAAATGAAAATTTTGAGGCGAATATGCTTTGGTCATAGTGGTCAACAAACACTTGCCAAGTTATTGCAATATTAGTTTCGAAAGTTATATATGTAATTAAAAAAGTTGGCGTGTACGTACTAATACATAAGGTACATAGACACACTATACACATTCACACATAAGCGGATTGTTGTTTTGTTTTTCACCATCTCGTATTTGTTGATTTCAATTTTGACAAATGAATTTAATGCGTGCGTAAAAACAAAAAAAGGAAATATTTTAAAGCAGAAAACTAATAATAAATTGTATTAATTTGAGTGTTAAATTTGTGAGTTTGAAGCAATACTCCTTTCACTTAATTGGGACACTTTTAGCAGTTCGCACATTGAGACATTACTCGCGATGTTGTTGTTTAATTTCGGTACTTGTGTAGGCAAAAGTGGAAAGTGTAAGCTCTATTACATAATACGACTTGTGGTCACACTACAGCTTTGAAGTTTTGTTGTTTTATAGAAAGCATATATATACCAGCGATTTCGAATTAAGTTCACACAAAACTGGATTTTTTTTTTGTACCTCATTGACTTAGCAGGTGTGCAAGGACCACACACTGATCTCTCATGGGGCACGCCCAAGTCAAATAAAAATGTACCCAATTAGACAGCATAAATTTAACTACTCGCTTTCGACTAAACTCTTCCGACAATGTAGAATCAGCTACAGTTCACCTAAACGATATCATTGAAAAGCAGTAGAAAGAAAAAAAAACAACATGCCGATGATCAACGAAGTAAAACAACTACTACTCTCTGCTCGATATGGACGTGGATCTATCATGCAAAGAGCAAAACGTAAAAGAATTTGAAAAACATCTGTCTGATACTCAGAATTTAAAAAATCCAGCTGCAACAACAACAGCAAACGAAACAGTTACAGCAAGTTCGAGTAAGGTAATAAGTGGGGTGGTAAATATAGGAAAAAATAACAAGCAAACCATGCAAAATTTAAAAACAACCACAAGAAAGTACCACAGACAATGACTCACGATATTGAAGCCAAATAAAAAATAACCAAAGGGCTAAAAATTAATGAATTTAAATTAAAAGAGAATAGTAACACAAAATAAGCTAATTTCTTAACGGACATGGACAAAGACATCAAGTCAAAACATTCTTAACCAAAACAAATGTCAAATACTTTACATATACACCAAAACATTTGAAGCCAAAGACATTATTATTAAAAGGCCGGAGATGGTTATGGAGGAACTTCAACAAATGCAAACTGAAACATTGAAGTTTATAAAAGTAAAAGTTACCACAGTGCCGAAACTGTCAAAGTTTCTTTCACAGCGCGGATAATTGTTGCATGGCGACTAAATGCGTCAAATGTGGTGGCTCTCATAGTAGCCGGGAGTGTACTCTGATCACCTCAAAAGAGGAAGATAGAGAGAAACTATTCTGCTTCCATTGCAACAAACATGGACATCCTGCATCCTATAAATGGTGTGAAAAATACAGGTTATTGCAAGAAAAAAGAAAGCTAAGAAAAACGTATTACAACTCAAAAAATCAAACGGTAAACCAAACTTTGTCAATACCAATTTAAGCTTCGCCAATATTGTAAAAAGAAATATTATGGAGCAAACGGACAATTCCTTCCCGAACACTACTAAGGATATGGAAAATTCGACCCTCTTGGAAATAATATATGCAATATTAAGTTCAACACGCCAAGTAATTTAATTTACAAAAACAACAACAATTGCAAGCTAATCGTTTAGATGCAATATACTCAATGTGGGAACAGGTATGAATGAGCTAAACATAATATCGTTATATGTAAACTCTTTAATTAGAGTATATAGAAAAATAGACTTAATCAATTTTTTAGAAAAATACAGGCCAGTTATTTGTCTTCTTGATGAAACGAAATTAAAGGTATTTCGAAAACTATCATCTCATACGAAAAGATAGGACTAATCAGCAAACTGCGCAGTATATTCCCACATAACGTATTATAAATGTTAATATTCTATATCACAGAAAGACAGTTCTTCGCTAACATCCAAACTGTAACAATATCTGGATACTACCCTAAGGTGGTTTGAAAAGTGGAAAATAAAAGTAAATAATACCAAAACAGTACAAGTGATATATACAACTAAGAGTAACTTCACACCACCTCGTATAACTATTTATATATTGACAACAAACTCAACTGGAAACACCACATACTTACAAAACGAAACCAAATCAAACTGAGAGTTAGTCAATTATATTAGCTGTTCTATTCAAAATAATCATTAGAAAATCAACTACTGATTCACAAAGCTATTATAAAACCAATCTGGACGTACGGAGCACAAATTTAGGGGACGACCTAAATCAAATACAGGAATAATTCAAAGACATCAATCAAAAATCATTCGTATGATCACCAAGGCTGGGTGGTACATAACTGACGCTGATTTGCATCGTGATCTAAACATTCCAACAGTGACAGAGGAGATTACAAAAATAAGTCAACCTACTCCCGATATACGAAATCCAACGTAGGTGCAGGTTACAGAGGACAAGGCCAGTGGATCTGGTAGAATAAATTCTAAGCTATATTACAAGACGTTTATCAATACCTTTGTTTTTTTGTCTTTTTTCTTTTTAATATTATTTATTTTTATATTTTACTAGGGTACACGGCCACGCTTTGCAGTGGCTCAGTCTAGTACACAATATTTCATGGCGTTGTGTTTGCATCCATGTTTGTGATCTATTCTCGAGATTCTGCAGGGCTCGTGAATATACCGCTTGAATTCTTTATGATGTATGCTTTTTAACAAAAAACAGGAAATTATAAATTTTATTTCTAGTTTTGCCTATCTCTTGCGCCAATTATAAAGAACATCATATACAAAAAGAACAAAACGAATAGAGCAATACTTTTGGACATGCTCCAAAGAGAGTATGCAAGTTAACAGTATTGCCTCCACAGGTTTTTTACGCCAAATGTAAACATTTTTAAGTTTTCTTTTAATGATTAATTCCAATAACATAAGCAATCTTTGGTCAAAGCTTCTCAGATTTCAACATAAACATTCTCTGGCCTTGACTTTAATGTAAACATTATTGTCATTGAGCGTGGCTCAGAACATAAACAAAACTAATGCGTAAAAACACTGTGGTTAATAACATAAACAAAGCTACAAAATTAACAAGAGACCAATAGCAATTCGTAAGCATTAATGGAAAGAAACTTCTTTTAATGTAAACAAACATTTATAATTTCACAATAACGCATCGCAATGCAGTAAGCCAATCTTTGCTTCTGGCACTATAAATAGTCGTAAGTTTCACATCAGGCGGTACTCTTAAAAGTGAATCACAAGAAGACACACAGTCTGTAATATTAATAATCTTAATTACTGAAAAAAAGCTGTTCATAAATAAATTATCCTTTCTTTTTAAAACACTTCCTCAACACTGAAATTGTTAATTGGCGCCCAACGTGGGGCAGCACACATCAATGTTCCTAATAATATAAAACGGAACTTGTGCTGTCAACTCAAAAAAATCCGCAAAAGGTCTCCTAATACTGGAAAACGGATCTCCGCGGTAAAAGAAATTTAATTAACGACAAACAAGTGAAGAAGGATCGCAGATACTAGTTCTAAAGGAACTAAGCGAAAGAAAGATAATTTAAACAAATGAACAGTTAAATAAAATCAGTAATTAATAAATTAAATAAAAATTTTAATAAGTGAAAAAGTGAAGACTAATAATAAAAATAAAAAAAAAGTAAAAAATAAATAATAAAATTCAACCGCAAAAACCAATAATAAAAAAGGAATTTTCTGCCTGAAGAAGAACATCCAGGGTAATACGTAAAGGACATCAAGGATCATAAGGCAAAGGACATTCGCAAAGACAACAGGACATCCTTAAAGAACATCAAACACCAAAGGACATCCTTAAAGGACATCAAACATCAAAGGACATCTGTAAAGGACATCAAGGACCAAAAACAAAAGTTATTCAGAACAACAAGCAACACCAAATACAGTAAGCTAAATAACAAATTATATAATATTATTAGCTATAGAATATTTGTGAATTGTAACAAAGTGGAAGAACTGATTAATCTTTTTTCCGAATTAAAAATTAAAAAATTTAATAACACAATGTCGAACGACCGGCTAACAATAGAACTAATTACCTCCCTAATAGCTTCCAACACAGTAGAATTAAGAGAACAAATAGAACAACTGAAATCACAATTAGACAATAATAATTTACATCCGTCTGAATATTTACCAGAAATAATAAATGACTCCAAACAATGTGACGAATCATTAGAAATAGTTAAATCCTTACCATGCTTTGCAGGACGATTAAATAACTATGTTAGTTGGAGGGAATCCGCTCACAATACAATGTCATTATATACAAGAGGTAGTAGAAAATATTTTGCAGCCTTAACAATATTAAGAAATAAAATAGTAGGAGAAGCAAGAGACACTTTGACATCCCACGGAACTATTTTTAATTTTGACGCAATAATAGCTCGACTAGATTTTGCCTATGCAGACAAACGCCCATTACATATAATAGAACAAGGGTTAAGTATCTTACGACAGGCAAATATGTCTGTATTAGATTATTACAATTTGGTTAACAAAAAACTCACACTGTTAGTTAACAAAACTATAATGACTCATGGTACATACTCCACACTGACACAGGAATTAAATAAACAACATAGACAAAATGCTTTAAGAGTCTTCATTACAGGACTCAACCCTCCGCTCTCACATATCCTTTTCTCTTTATCGCCAGAAGATTTACCTAGTGCTTTAGCCAAAGCACAAGAATTAGAATCAAATAATATGAGAGCAAAATTCGCTCTTAACTACTATCAAAATAATCAATCCAGAATCAACAACAATAATTATCAAAATAATTTAAGATATCAGACTAAAAAGAGTAATCCAAACAATAATAATGCACAACGTTATAATCAACCCAAATCAGAACCGATGGAAATAGATCAATTAATTAACGCGCCAACTCAAAAAGCTTTTACTGACCAAAAATATCAGTATAACAAACCCTACAAATATGCGACTAAACGACATAGGGACAGCATTCAATCTACACAACCTCAATAAAAGACTCAACGAATTAATAACATTAGTGAGAACCATTTTTTAGACGAGACAATTCAGAATTAGCCTACATCAAATTAACAGACAGAACCTCAGGTGGACAATTAAAAATCTTAATAGATACAGGGGCTTCAGGATGTTACATTAAAAAAGGAATATACGATAACATCAATAACGAATTGCGTATTTATAAAAGAGTGAAAACAATTTGCGGTTATAGTATTATTAAACATTATCATTACATAAACTTATTAAGAGTACGCCAATTATTTTATGAAATTTGAAATTTAGAAGCAGATTTGTTAATGGGCTATAGTTTTTTAAACAGAATTAATGCAATTATAAATTTGCAAGAAGGATATTTAATATATCATAATGAGAAGAAAATAAAAATAAATAGTATTAATAATTATACTTTGGGATCAAAGAATCCTGAAGACGCCGACGATGAAAATTCCGTCACTTTTAATAATTATAATTTGGGATCAAAGAATCCTGAAGACGCCGACGATGAAAAATTCCGTCACTCTTAATAATTATACTTTGGGATCAAAGAATCCTGAAGACGCCGACGATGATAATCCCGTCATAATTAATAAAAATACTTTGGGAACAATAATTCCTGAAGACGCCGACGATGAAAATACCGTCAAAATATATTAATAGAGCAATTAAAAAAGTATTAGGAACGATAGGAAAAATTATCAGAAAAAAAATTAATAGAATGCGAAATGCTATTATAGAAAATCATGTGGGAGTAAATACCAGAAAGGTTAAAAAATTCTCAAAACAAAATGCTAGTTTCCCACAACAAAGATAGAATAGATAAAAACTATTCAGTAGGCGACATCATATATGAAAAAATTTATTAAATTTACTTTACAGCAAAATGCTATGACTTACTTTGATATTCATACTCACTTCAACAACACTTATAAATGCAGATATTAACATTGTTAACTACAATAATGAGAACTATGTACTAATAGAAGACGGCACATGCGCAGTTTATGATTCGTACGCAGATCTTTTCCATATTTCAAATCTTTCTTATTACAACGAAACCATATTGGCAAAAGAACTTAAAGGAACAAGTCCTCAAGATTTAGAACTAGAATTAGAAACAAACCTAATACAATCACTTCTATTACAATTAAAACCTCATAGATATAAAAGAGCAATAAATGAATTAGGTACTATTTGGAAATGGATAACAGGTACCCCAGATCACAATGATCTTGTAACCATCACCAATAAAATGAATGAAATTATCAAGAATAATAATTTGCAATATGTTACAAATTCAGAAATATTTAAAGAAGTAAAAAGATTAACTGAAATAACTAACAACATAGCAGGATCTCACAGTCAAATTTTGAAAAAACATAAATTAAAATTAATAATATTTGAATTTCAAAATTTGTTACAAACAATTACACTTGCAAAGGCCGGTATCCTCAATTCTAACATTTTCCATATAAAAAAACTAAAAGATATTATAAAACATGAAAATCAAACTTTCACTTTGATAGATTTACTAGATGTAAGCAAATTCAAGATTTTGCAAAATGACGAAATAATTGTCATATATATTAAATACCCAATAATCACAAATTCATGTAAATAATATAAAGCTAGAGCAATAGCTAAAGAAGATGGCAAATTAATTATTGAAAACACAGTTGCTTTATGTAATGACAAATTCGTTAATATAAAAAATTGTAAAACAGAAATAAGCAATACGTTTTGCGAAATCTCATTTAATAAAACATGCTTTACTAATTTATTAAATAAGCATCAAGCACAATGTACTAAATTAAAAGAAAAAAATAAGAAAATTGACATTAAAAAAGATGGAGCAATATTAATATCAGGAGAAAATGTAGTTTCAAATGTACCCTTAAATGGAACATACTTAATTACCTTTGAGAAAACAGCAAAAATAAATAATGTAATTTTTGAAAATCAGGAAAGAAAAATATTAAATTATATAAAACACAGTCATGCAAAAACATACGATGTAATCGAATACTTAGAATCAGAAGATAGAGAAATTAAATTTCGGAACATAAATAAAATGGAATACTTGTATAATTCGTTTAAAGAAAGCTCCATCTACACTAAAATATTTATTATAATAATATTATTAATAATTATATATATTGCACCCAAAATTGCACATATTGTTACAAAAATAATTGTAAGCAAGAAGCAAACATTGTATTCTGAAAGACAGAGTGAATTATTCATAGATGATCGTATTCGAAATCTCGCACATTCCATGTTGAATCGGGACGATTCATCTTAAGAAGGGGGAGAGTTAACAGTATTGCCTCCACAGCTTTTTTACGCCAAATGTAAAAATTTTTAAGTTTTCTTTTAATGATTAATTCCAATAACATAAACAATTTTTGGTCAAAGTTTCTCAGATTTCAACATAAACATTCTCTGGCCTTGACTTTAATGTAAACATTCTTGTCATTGAGCGTGGCTCAGAACATAAACAAAACTAATGCGTAAAAACACTGTGGTTAATAACATAAACAAAGCTACAAAATTAACAAGAGACCAATAGCAATTCGTAAGCATTAATGGAAAGAAACTTCTTTTAATGTAAACAAACATTTATAATTTCACAATAACGCATCGCAATGCAGTAAGCCAATCTTTGCTTCTGGCACTATAAATAGTCGTAAGTTTCACATCAGGCGGTAATCTAAAAAGTGAATCACAAGAAGACACACAGTCTGTAATATTAATAATCTTAATTACTGAAAAAAAGCTGTTCATAAATAAATTATCCTTTTTTTTAAAAACACTTCCTCAACACTGAAATTGTTAATTTGCACCTGTACGTTTTCTAACAACTCACAAACACAAACATAAAAGCATAGCATAAACAACGAAAAAACGTACAAAAATTTAATACTAAAAATAGTATATTTATCGGTAAGAAATGCAAAAACTGATATAAAATTCTTGTTCTGGAATAATTTCAACGCAATCGGTGAAGAACTTTCGGAGATTACATTTTATTTACATTTTTATTATAATAGGTTTTATTTTGTTTCTGTTATTTTATTTTATTTCTATTATTGTACTAATTTACATCTTAACAAAAATGAAAAACTTTTAATATCTGCTCACAAAGGTTAAGTACTGCCATAAGAAATTATTAAAACCTTAAAGCAATGTACAAATAGTCTTAATAAGTAAAGGCATATGTATTTGCTATTTGGGAAATCAAAAAAAACCATGTATGAGTGTGCTTAGCACTAACGAGCTCTATATGTGAAACATATTCAGTATGTAATTTGCCTATTATGCAAAGTCACTGCCAGCACAAGCTCATTAAAGATTTCGTACGTTTTCTGGTTCTTTCTGCTATGCTTGTTCTTCAATTTTGTGTTTGTGTTTGTGAGTTGCGTGCTATCTACAAATGTATACTCTCTGTTGACCTGTCAACACTGGTCTAAAGCGAATGGGTGTTTGTTCTGTAAATCGTATTCGAATAATTAATTAAAAGTGTAGAATTATTTGTGAAAATTGCATTAAAATGTTCTTCAAAGAGTAAACTTGAGTATTTCGTTAAATAATTCTGCAAAAATATATTATTTCATTAACATTTAAACGTTTTAAGTTATATTACTGCCCAAAGAAGCGCTAGCGCTTCAGGACGGTTCCTGCGTGTATGCTTCGACGTCTTTACGAAATAGCATCAAAAATCATGGCATAGAAATACCCAATCGTCTAACGAATGTGATTTTAATGAAGAAAAAAGGAATCGAAAAAAACAACAACGTCATAGATAACACAACAGCAAAAATATTAAAAAACAACTACTACGCATTGCTTAACGTCGACAACGACGTTAACTGCATCATCGAATTTGAAGAATATGTACGCAACGAAAACATTGTTTGTACCGCTATAAGTACAAATACAAATAATTAAACGAGTGTCCAACTGAAGAGATTTTCGTCAAAACCTCGCAAAGCAACTTATCCAAGCAAGAAGCGAGCAAAAATCAAAGTAAAATTAATAAAAAAGGAAAGCTGTGTGGTCGGGGGACCGCCGTCAAAAACGAAATCCCTCACGCCGTTTTACATATGAGTTACAATGCTTTTTTTGTGGCCTTAAACTTACGCTAATGTCTCACTTCGTGATGTGTAACTTGAAGTTACAATTCGGAGAAGTGCGCGATTGTCCATTTTTGTGATCCCTTACTTTACTTATGTAATACTCTTTCGTTATGCTAGGGTTCCTACCTGTCAACTTCTACCGCAAGCCAGTAAACCTTTTAAATCTCATCATATTGTACCACGGTAATTAATTTCATTATATACGGTAAGTATAAAAAGATTCATAGGCTTGACTTTTAATTTTGTTCAAGCATCTTAATAAAAGAGCGTCAATGGTAGTACAGTAATTTGTTGCGAATTGCGCTGGATCATTATTAATATGTAAATCAAATGTATCTAATAAAAAGAATGTTAATTCGTAGAATGTATCTTTATTGTTGAAGCTGACGTTGAAGTGTCCAGCCAATATGAGTGGAAGTTTATGAAAATTTTGTTTAAGTAATTTAGAATCTCCCTCGGTGTATTCAGACAATGATCAATGAATGAATAATATAATATCCACAGTTTCTTGATTTGGGGACATATAAAAAGCTACAATAACTATTGCAAAATCGTTTCCTAATTTACAAATAACTAAACATATGTCACCAACTGATGAGTGCTTAGTACTCAAATCATTAATGTTTGACAAAAACGTTCCCATATTTTCTGTACAAATATGAGAAGCGTCTTTACTTCTACGATATATTGCGACTACACCTTAACGAATATTTTGTCGTTTATAATAAGAAATTCAATTGAAATTAGGAAGGGCAATTTATTCTTAATTTTTTATCCACGTTTCGAACAGTAATAGTAGGTTCAAATTTGTAGTAAGTGGATCCAAGAAATCTAAGGTATGTCTTTTCAAACTTTGGCAGTTAAAAATTAATAATGAAACACCACTTTTCTTACAAATCATATCCAGGATAATTATGTTCAACACCTGGCTTTGATAACATACCCTACGATATGTTAAAAAAGCTTCCGCCTGCTGGCATCAATAAACTACTTGACCTTTATAATAAAATATTTGACACCAGCATCATTCCCCAACAATGGAAGATAGCAACTATAATCCCTATAAGCAAGCCCAATAAACCAATTCCAATTCAATTAATGGCTATCGTGAAATATCTCTACTCTCATGCAGTAGCAGTAGAGTAGCAAAAATCTTAAATGTAACACTATCTCTCTCATAAACGTTACAAAAGCAATAATATTATCCAAAATAGATTACGGCCTCTGTGTATATGGCAAAACAAACAAAACCAATATTAACAAATTATCCACCCCCTACCACTCCTCCATCAGACTGTCTTTAGGTGCTTACCAAACCACTCCCATCGCCAACGTCCTCGCAGAAGCTGGACTCCCCGACATGAGTACCAGACTCGATTGGAGCATCAGCAGACAAATAAGCAGACTAACCAATACACCCGGATCTTCAATGCATACAACGCTAATCAACCAAATGAAGCGGAAACGAGATCTTAAAATACCATGTAGCCTCCAACTCATCATCAAAAAAGCTGCAGAATTCAACATAATTATATCTACTCACCGAAAATACAAACAAAAGGTCCCACCATGGCAACTTAGAGAAAACTCAATTATACTCCAACTTGTACATTATAAAAAGGACTCAACTCCCAAAGAGATTTACACGACAACCTTCAATAGTATTCGATCCAATTTCCCTAAGTGGAAGTTTATCTTTACCGACGGCTCAAAAACAGACAACTCACAGCACTTAGCGTTGTCACTGAAGAGAATGAAATTCTAAGATTGGCTATAACACCCTTCTACACGTCCATTTTTACAGCCGAAGCTGAAGCAATTCTAATGGCTGTGGAACTGGCAAGTGCAATAAAAAAAACCAAACATGTCATATGCACCGACTCGCTTTCAACACTCCTCGCTGTACAAAATGTAAATAACAATGATCCGACCATAAGCAAAATCAGAGACATGATATCCGCAAACCATAAAAAAATAAAACTAATGTGGACACCAGGACATGCAGGAATAAAAGGAAATGAGCTGGCGGACACAGCAGCAAAAGCCGCCACAACAGCCTCACTAATTCTTCACAACACTTTTAGTCAGAAAGACATTAACAACCTCGTCAATAATTATTATAAAACAATAACTATTATAAAACAATAAATCCTTATCGGAAACAAACAAACATACCAATAACTGTAAACAGAAAACACGCAATTATCTACACTAGATTCAGGCTAGGCCACACGAAGATTACACACGAACACCTATTCAAGAAAACATCACCACCGATCTGTCCATACTGCAATAGAAGCACTCTCACTATTGAACATTTCACGAATAACTGCCAATTTATCCTCAACCAATGCATCTCCTTAAAAATTCCCAGTCTTACCCAACTCCTCGCAGAGGCCCACATTGAAAATATTAACAATTTTGTAAAACTTATTTCTAAACTAAATATAAGCCTCTAAATACATTTAAAAAAAAAACAATAAAAAAAATAAATAAATAAATAAATAATAATTATGTTCTGCTCTGCAATGTGTTTAACGATAATCTTTGAAATTCTTGCAGCAATTTCTCTGTTGATCTAGCTTGCTTTTGATTATGATATACTTTAAATTTCGTTGGATCATCTTGGGCTGTTACAATATACAAGGTTTCGTATATATTATTCGATATAGCGAAAAGTAAACTAGCTCTTGCAAATAATATTTGCTGTGTTTAACTTAAATTTCCACCCTGCGATGTATGTATGGTAATAGCGCAAGTCGAAATTAAAGGAAAATGCTTTCGAGTAGCAATAACTTTCTTATCTGATGCCAATGTAATGTTCGCAGATCGTACTTCAATAAGCACAGCAAGACTACTAACTTCAGTTTGTACAGCTAACTGAGCAGATATTTTGCTTTTCTTCCAACCAATCGTTGTTGAACCACAAAACTCCAACCAAACTCTAACTACAATGTTGTTCGTATCAAAATCTAAATTCACTAATTTTCCTGTCGTACCATTACATAAGCCATCTGATATATCAACATTTGTTGTGATGAAATAAAACATGCATTTTACAAAAATAATTTAGTATGGTATAACTGACTTTTATGTAACTTTACTCTATAATTATCACTTTATTCATGATTTTTAGACCCTGTATTTGAATCAGTAGCTGTGGAGAAAATTTTGCTTTCGAATTATTATAGAACGTAATCCTTGTAGGTGTTTATATGCTCCTTTTTGAAAAATAGGCGAATCCCATTGGGGCACAAGTTTTGAGTATCGACTTTTGTAAAAAACCTTGATTCTATCAACTCGATTTCTTGTTTTTCTAAAGGTGTCTCTTGACTTGGTTGAGTTGATAAAATTTAAATTTTCGCCGATTTCTTCGCCAAATTCTTCGTTATTATTATTTGTTATTTCCTTTAAATTCAAGTCAATTATAACAAAAAGCCCTGGGCTGTTCATACTTATTTCATCGATGATTGATACTTGTACCTATCTAAGAAGAGATCTATACAAACGCGCTATTTCAGAGGGCAGAGGAAATAGTTTTGAAATTGAAATTCTAAGTGCAGAAAGAATTGTTAACCCATCAATTGAAACAAAAGCTTCACCAGTGGTAGCGCAAGTTCATAAGTATTACAATAGCCGTCTGTGTCAGTAAATCTGTTATAAATTTCCATTTTTTACATTGACTTAGTAGGTACGCAATGACCACACACTGATCTCACATGGGGCAAGTTCCAGTGGCATCAAAATTCACGCAGTCACATAGACTGGGCTCAGCGAGTGTTAATTGCTAATTCTTTTGGTGAACATACGATACCAAAGCTAATATCTACGTACTAAATATTTGGCTACAGATAAAAACATCATCAGCCTCTAACAAATAAGCATACACAATTAAACTAAAGTTAAGATTTAAATTTAGAATTCAATACCTACAATGATATTGAAGATTCAAACAAAAATTTAAGTTACAAGTTTAGAAAGTAAGTTATGCATTAATTTAATGACACCAACAATTTAGAGTTGGAAATTTCAGAGTTTAGAATATCAGGTAGAAGCAAAGTCTCAACGAAAACAATAATGTCAGAACTGAAAGAAAAACTTCTAAGATAAAATAAAGAAAGTTTACACTTTAGCCCTCTAACATTTTAAAAACGTAGTGTGGATTTTGTGGAGCATTGGAAGAAGTAGAAAATGAAGATGAAGCAGTGACTGGTAAGGTAACATGCAAATGCCTATTTTTTTTTTAGGAATAAACTCATGGACCACCATATGGGCAGGCCAGAATTTAGCGTCACAAATCACAGAAAATTCTTCCATAGAAACTGAAAGCTTGAAAGAGGAGCCTTCCCTAGGGGTAGAAAAATTATACTTATGAATATTAATATAAGAAAGGTTGCATGCTTTTGATGATATATAGCGTGCAACTTCGTCACAGGTTGTCTCCTTATCCAACCTGGAAATAAAATGAATCTAATGACGAAATTTTTACCCACGCCTGCTGGACTAGTGAAAAAATTTGCTTGATGGTAGGGTTTGTAAATGATAAATAATATGCATCAATAAAGGAAATCCGCGAAAGAAGATAAAGAAAAAAATGTGTAAGTGTGTTTAGCACTCACGAGCTTTTGATGTAAAACATGTTCAGTATGTAACGGAATGAATAAATATGTACATAAAGATATAAATAACAACACACGTTCCTTTTATCTTGCTGTTGTTTTCGATCACACGATTGTTTTATCAGTATCAACTGACGCCTTCATTGTTGTTGTTTTTACAACGGCCGTCTTGGTTTCAGATTCTATGCTTCGCTCAAACGATTTTTCTCTCAGTAACAACACATGCACTTGTAGTTGTTTTGACAGAATATAATTTTTGTTTTCATTTCCCTGCTTCAATCAAACGTTTGCTCTCTCAGCAAAGAGTACTACGTGTTGTTGTTTTCACAAGTAACGACTTTGTTTTCGTTTCACAACTTCGGCTTAACGTTCGAATGCTACACGAACAACGATAATACGATGAGGCGACGACTCGCATGTAAAATATCATACCATAGAAACCACAAAGACGTTTCACAACAAAACGTCGTCCCTTAGACTGCCTCGCTCCCTTGCAAAATAAAACTAGTCTTTGCTGACAAGTAATATTCGAAATGTTTGAAAATGCAAACTATAGCTCTCCTTCCTTTATATATATAAAGCCTGTGAGAATCGAACACCATACATAAATATGAGCAGCTTCACTTTTGGAAGCATATTATAATTTATAATTGAGGCACATAACGTATATATTTATATAAAATATAAGAGCCAAGCCTAAGCGACATGCATGCCAATTGATATGCGAGATCGGCGTTGAGTAGGGTACACACCCAGACGAAATGAAACTCGCTCTCTCTCTCTCTCTCTTCGCAAACGCGAACGCTTGAAATTGTGGGCAGTTGTCTTGCTAATGTTACAGTTGTTGTTGATGCTGCTGTTTGGTTTTGCGATCTCTGCATGATCACAACAGAAGACTAAAACCAAACAGCAGAAAAATAAGGCAACAAAATACAACAACAACGTTGTTACGGTTTTTGTTACTTTTCTGTCATTTCACTTTTATCACAAGCCACGAAAAGGAACTGCGATCCAAAAATTCCACTTATCAACATAGAAAACGTTGGAGTAAATGATCTAAATAAATTTGTTAAACAAGGGCTTAAAATAAACGAATTCAAAATAAAAGAATATGAAGATAAAAACAAACACTTTTTGTAAACACAATTGATGACGTCTCCAAAGTTTGCAATAATTTAGAAAAAATTAAAGCCAACTTCTTCACTTTCACGCCAAAGCACCTAAAAACAAAAATCTTATATTTTAAAAGACCTGAATCTGACACAAATGCAGAAGAAATATTACGTCAACTGCAGCATCATGAAAATGACAAACTAAAATGTTTTAAAGTATAGCAATTTAACACCAAAAGTTCAACGAAACTAAATAAAAAACTGCCAAATTTTTTAGTGCACGTCTCACCGGAAAGCGATGTCAACTTACTAAAACATATTGAATGTGTTCTATACAGATATGTAAAGTCGGAAAACCTAAAAAGACCCGAAATAACTCAATGCAGAAATTGTCAAAGATTTTTTCAGAGCGCGGCAAACTGCCACTTGCCACACAGATGCATCAAATGTAACGAATCACATCATAGCAAATAGTGTATGATTCCGAAGATACTAGAGGATAAAAGTCAACTTTTCTATGCAAGAAACATGGTCATGGTCACCCTGCTTCTTAGGCGGGATGTGAAAAATACATAGAACTGAAAAAAATTAAGACAAAACAACAAAAATTGACAGAAAATAGAATTACTAAAACGTCACATAATACTGCCTTCTCAAATACTAACCCTAACATAAGCTATGCTCAGATGGCTAAGAATAATATTTCCCAGAACAATAACACTTACGCAGAGCCACCAGAATTCATAAAGGATAATTCAAACTCTTTTTGTGAAGAAATAAGAAACTCAGTACTAAACCTGACCAATCAGGTAACGAATTTCCCAAACCAACTCAATATACAAACCACCAGAATTTACACTATTAATGAAACAATTATCCTTAAAAACAATCTGAAAATAATCTCGGTGAACGTAAACTCAATAATTAACATTAACAGAAGACTAGATGTCCAAATAGATAAATAACTAATAGATAAAAACGTCCCTGATCTAGTTCTAATCAATGAAACAAAGCTTAATTTAAGGCACAAAGTTAATTTTAATGGCTTCTCAATGATCAGGAGGGTCTAACCAAATGGTACTAGAGCGGTTGGAACCGCAATTTTAATTAAAAATGGCATTAAATTTAGCATATACAGTAACCAACTAACCAAAAATCTTAAAATCCTTGAAGCTTGCATTATAAAAATATCTATGGGTTCCAAAGAATCACTATTTGTTGTTGCTATATATCAGCCATCAGGTAACATTAATGATCACGTTAAAAGTGCTTTTAATCAACTCTTCGAAGCATTACAGCTATACAGAAGGGACCATTATGACAAAATAGCAGGCGATTTAAACTCCAAACACACAGACTGGGGCAATGAAAATAATAATGCAAAAGGCAAGATACTAAAGGATTGGTTACAAGATAATGAAATAAACTTCAAATGCAAAGTCTATGCAACTCCCACGTGTACTTACCCACGCTCAAGATCATACTTAGAGTTAGTTCTGTCTGACGCTAGACCTAAACTTCAGCAAGACAATGGGCGCGTACAGCAGACGTGTTTGATGACCTTTTTTGATGCTTTTCGCTCATTGTGAATGCCTAATTCACAATTTCGATAAAAATTTCATAATGGCGATGGCTAAAAATAAATCACAAAAATACTTTGATAACCAAGGCATCACATTTCAGTCAAATGTTTTCGTTTGTATACAAAGTAATAAAGACACAAAATTTAAAATAAATAATTTGAGTGTTGTTATTAGTTGATTGGAAAGTGAAAAGTAATGATATTTATTTATTTAATTTATGTTTATTTGTATTTATGTTCTTAATATGTATTTAACAGATTAATGGAATGGAGAATTCTTTAATTATTGGAAAATTATTTAACGCAGTAATGAAAAAAGCTATTTGCGAAGTACTTTTAGCTACTTAATACGTAATTAAACAAATCTAGCAGCAGAGACAAACCAGTCGTCGATTATTAAGTCAGAGAAAATGATGATATGATGACTTCTGCTGAATACGCACAATGACTCAATCAATATCATCGTTAGACTATGATAGTGATCACACTGCCATGCACATGATAATACTCTAAATTACAAACTAACTTCAACATAATAGAGGGATACACAAAGCAATGTAAACTTTAAATTAATACTCAAAATTGTGAAACTATTCTGTTTCGACCCCCTCTAAAGCGCTTTAACTCTAATACTAAAAAAAAACTAAAAAAAAAAATTTCAATTGAAATCTAATTTATCTAATGAAAGAATTCCCAACAAATCAACAGTTAAATACTTAGGGCTACACCTAGACAAGTTCTTATATTTTAATGAACATCTATATTTCCAATATTCCAATATATTGTCAATGATTGTGTAATTGTTTTTGTCGCCGATGTCTGTTATTCTATATGGTCCATTGTATCCTTTGTCTTTACTTATGTCCTGATGGATTATTTACGAACACTACATCTCCTATATTTAATGATATTTTATTTGTGTTCTTATCATATAATTTTTTATTTAAATTTTTGTGCTTATCTATCATGAATTTTGCTCGTTGTAGAGCTTTTTGTAGTATAAGTTTTAATTCTTTGCTGTAGTCATCTATGTTGTATAAGCGATCTACAGTATCATCTTGAAGGACGTGGTACACCGTTGCGATTTTTCCGAATATTAATTCGAATGGGCAGTACATGTGGCATTTTAGCCATTTATCCCAATCGTCTCGTTCACTTGAAATATAATTTCTTAAGTATTCATTGAACATTATGTGGCTTCGCTCAACAGTTCCAATCGTTTGGTGGTAATATGCCGTTGATGTACTCTTTTCTGTGTTTAAGAGTTTGAATAGTTCTGTTAAAATTTGATTTTTGTACATTGTTTTCTTAATGGGTCCATATTAGAGTATATTTTCGAATATTGCCTTTGCAATCACTTTATCATTTTTGCTTGGTACCGTTATTGTGATTAAATATTTTGTTAGATCACAAATTATTGTAACAGCATATTCATTGCCATATGCAGTCTTCGGTATTACTCCAATCGTGTCTATCTGAACAATATCAAATGCTTATTGTGGTGTTGGGGTGATAATCATTGGCTGTCTAATATGTGTCAATTATTTGTTAAGCTTACATTTCTGGCTAGACTTGACATAATTTCTGATGTCAAAAGTCATATTTTTCAAGAAAAGTAGGCGGCTTATTTTGCTTAAAGGTCTTCGGATCCTTGAGCGACCCCCGAAAATAGGGTCATCATGAAAGTTGTTTAAAATTTTTATCTTTTTCTCGTCTCTGACTATTTTAGTCAGACTAGGGAGAAGTGTAAGTTCTATTTGCTTTCCTTTATTTGCTATATTGTTTAGTTCATTTATTTGGATGTCTTCGAACAATTTATCATCTAGTGCTACCTGGAATCGTTTAATGCCAATGCTGCCAGCTTCATTTTCAAGCTTTAAAAACAATTGATTTAAATCAATTTTTCCATGAACAATAATGTCGATTTTCTTAATAGTGCTTATTAACTTCTTCCCTAGTTTTATTTTTATTAAATCTAAATGTGTAAAAATGTTTTCCCTTTTTCTCATCCATTTTGGCGCCCCGTATACATATAGCTTCTTATTTGACGATTCTAAGGGATATTTAGTCTTTTTATTGACTTTACTTTTGTGTGTTCGAAGTCTAGTCGTCACTTTGAAGATATTATTTGACCCTTTTTCTATGTTTTTAATATCTTCAACTTCTATGAGTGATAATGCGTCAGTTGCATAGTTGTCTTTGCCTCTCAGATACTCTAGAGTACAATCGTACCCTTCTAAATCGAGTCTCATCTTTGTGAGTTTTGAGGATGGGTTTTTCATTGTAAATAGTTATAATAATGGACGATGGCCGCTCCGTACTAGAAATTGTTTGCCAAAAATATATAGTCGAAAGTATTTTATTGCCCAATGTCCTGCGGTTAACTCTTGTTCTATTTTTGTAAAATTTTGTAAAATACCTTGGAAACGAAATGAATTTTCTTCTGTTGAGAATGAAATAATGTCCCTGGATTGGTCATCAAGTTCTACTTTATGATAACCTGATGTTAAGACAAGGCATAAGAAATATTTTGCTCTACCTAATTGGTCAAGAATGTCTTTAATTCTTGGCAATGGGAATTTATCTGCGATTATTTTTTGTTAATTCCCCGATAATCTACTACTAGTCTCCATCGCTTTTCGTTGTTGTTTTTTTTTAGCGATTTTTGGGTAGGTTGGCTCATCTGCTTTTACGCGTAATATTTGTTTATAAAAATTATTGATCGTTATTGGTTATGTCTCTGGGGCAATTACATCTATTTATTTTTTACATTGATTTGTAAGTTTTGCTTTTGCAAAGCTTGGAAAGTTTTTGGACAATTTATTAATTTTTTCTGAAACATTTTCAGTTGTCTGTGACATTATTATGTCATAGTCGTTTAGACTTTCTGTGGTGACTTTGAGGTCGGCAATGAAAATATTGTTGTTTGTGGTAGTAATTATTCGCAAGATGCGCATCCACTTGTTGCAATAGTGGTTGCTCTCGTGACGACACCGGTGGCCGTCCTCAGATTAGCGACCCTGACGACGCCGTCTCCTCCGATGATCAGCTTGACCACTTGAGCTGGCGGCCAATTGCGTCCACGCGCTCCTTCAGTTAGTCAGCCATAAGATGCTCGACCAAACGCGGCTTGACATGAAAGCATCTGACGCAGCGGTTGACAACACTCGCGACAGTCTTGCGACCGCCAATTGGACAATATTTGTGTCGGATGATGGCGAGTAAAGAACGAGGTCCAGCATGTAGATTGCGTTCATGGAAATGTGTTATTAGAGCCAAAGTAACTGGATGACCTCTGGGAACAATGATCGGATCCCGAGCGTCGAAGTCCAAAGTTGAATACTTCAGCCTTCCACAAACGCGTAAAAGACCAAATTCATCTATGAACGGCGCCAGTGATGCTAACGAGCTGGATTGCTTAAGAGGCTTCCAAAACCGCCTTGTAGTCGACCCAAAGGTGAGCTCTTTGTATGGAATGAAGTAATATCCGCGTTTCACTGAAAAGGCTGCTCAATCTCAGACCAGAGGATCTGATGCGCTTTATAAATTTGACGACGTATCCAAAAATACGCTCAAGCTTGCCAAACGAATTGAGGTATTTGCACCCAGAAGAGACGTCAGCATGTGGGGATATAATAAACAGCACGCCTTTCCGAGTTTCCATCAGTGGTTCCATTGTTAAACATGATTGAGGCCATGCCTCTCTGCCCCTCCGAAAATACCACCGACCATGGTGCCAAAGTTGCGATTGCAATAGCGCACTGGCCATCGCCCCTCGAAAGAGAATGTCAGCAGGATTTAAAGCAGTTGGCACATAGTGCCACTCCATCTTGACAGTCAGCTCCTGAATTGCTGAAATACGATGTGCCACGAAAAAGTTGAACTTCGCAGGCTCGTTATGTATCCATGACAAGACTGTTGACGAACCAGACCAACAATGATATTGACCACCGAAAAGCTTCATTCCAGCTATTTCATTGATCAGTTGTGACAGCAGGGTAGCGGCGCACAACTCAAGCTTTGGTACGGTCAGAATCTTCAATGGTGCTATTCGGGATTTTGAACACAGTAGATGCGAATAATAGTTCCCGTTTGCCTTCGAAACGATACAGACGAAAGCTCCATATGCATCGACACTTGCATCGCTAAATCCATGAACTTCCAAATTTATATCGCACGAAAAAACTAGACTCTTGAAGGTAAAACCCTAAGAGCTGCAAAGACTTTCATTAAAGCTAAGCCACGACGAGTTAAGAGATGTTGGGGAACTCTCATCTCAATCGAGCTTCTCTTTCCATAGTTGCTGGAGAAATATTTTTGCTTTGGTGATTACGGGACCTATTAAGCCAAGAGGATCGTAGAAGCGCGCAATAATTGAAAGTACTGGTCGTTTAGTCGGCACTGAAATGAGTGTCGTAGCCGAGAACGAAAATACGAGCTCGTCGGACGCAGGAATCCAGGCCAACCCAAGAGTTTTTTTAAAGCCTGTGCCATCATCGAATTTTAGGTACGACTCTCTTCCTTCATCAGGAACTCCAAACAGTGCAGATGGTTCCTTTGAGCACCACTTTGAAATTTTAAAATTTCCATTGGCGAGCAAGCCAGCCGTTTGCCTCCGGATCTCTGCCACCTCATGTATAGATTTTCCACCGGTAATGAGATCGTTTACATAGAAGTCTGAAATATTTTGGCACCAAGAGGGAATGACGATTGCTCTTCTAAAGCAAACTGCTGCGTGGAACGGATCGATAATAATGAAGCTGGTTTTGTTCCATATGTGACCGTGTCCAGCTTGAAAATCTGAATTTTATCCTGATGTGAATCCCGTTATAATATGCACTGCAGATAGTTGTCCGGTTCCACCACTCGCACGCACAGAAATATCTCCAGTTAGAGTAACAAGAAATATCCGAAAGCGAAGTAAAGTATGGAACAGCTTCGATTGTATGGTGGGCCTTTCCAACATCAGTTCATTTAAGGAATATCCAGATGATGATGCTGCAGAACCATCGAAGACGACTCTGAGTTTGGTGGTTGTGCTATCTCAAGACACAACCAAGACAAGACACAGTGGTGCGACAGAAAGTACCGGCATTTATTGACCGAATTTGATCTTACCAACGACATATGATTTAAATCCTGGTATTCTTTAATGAATGCTGAATACTACTCCTTGAGTTGAGGGTGGCAATGTAGCTTGCTCTCTAAAGTGGGGAACCGACGATAAGCCTGCGTATAAGATTCACCCAACAGGTCGAGTCTTAGCTTCACTAGTAGCCGGATAGAACACTCGCCTTAAGGCAGTCTTACGAAATTGAAGTGGGCCTCACAATCAAGCTCCTCCTTGGTAGCGTTCACTCCTGAATCGATGACGTTTTCTATTATCCAAAACCGCTGGAGGAGCTCACCGATTTGGCTGTGGAAACCTAAGCAGTTTGAGTGCACGGCGACTCAGTTGGATTTAGGCTGTTGAAATCCACCACCAGAGACGACCCATCCAAAACGGGTTTTTTGTAGGAATGGTAGGCCTGCGGCCAGTTTGATCTGCCCAATGCATAAGAGGTCATAGAATAGGCTAGCACCTATTAGCAAATCACTTTGCTGTGAGATGTTGAATTGCGGGTCAGCCAATCGAATATTGGCCGGAATTTTTCAGTCCACGATGTCCAATGAAATGCTTGGCTGGTTATCCGTAATGACAATCGTAACTAATGCTGTCATATTTGTGATGTACTCCGAAGCTTGAGAACGCAGGCTAGCTTGAACTGTAAAACCGTCTGTTGTGAAACTCAATGCACCGATCCCAGACACTGCTGTTTAAGATCTGGTCCTTTTTAATTGAAGCTGGTTGGCGAGACGGCTAGTGATGAAATGTAGTTGTGATCCAGAATCCAGCAAGGCACGACATGGCACAAGTGAACCAACGCGATATTTTATCAACAGCACTGCTGTTGCCAGGAACACAACACCACTTATGGTATTCTGGGCCAAAGGACTTGTAGAAGGGTTATTGTGCGGTAAGGACGAAGACATCTGTGGCGAAGACGATGCTATTTGTTGTGAAGACGTAACCATTTGCTCCAAAGATGAGGATGCTGCTGACGAAGTGCTTTGTTCCACCGCCGAGCTCGAGTTTCCCAAATGTAAAACCGTATAATGCTTGGTTCTGCAAGTCCGGCAAGTGCTACCAGAGCCAGAGCTACTTGTGTGGCTTGTGTGGCGCTGTCCACCCTTTGTAGAAGAATGTATACGATCATACAGTCTGCAATTTGTTCCGAGCTTCCTAGCGACTGCGGAGCGCGCATATGTGCGTTTATTTTGTCTGACTCCATGACTCGAATTGAGTGCGTTTACAGCGAAAAATCAATACAATATGTCTTCCATAACTCGAATTATAATAATAATTAGAACTTTTGTTATGCATTATGGTGATTCGAGATTTTGAAGTTTGGCTGTAAGAGAAATACGCACAGTCCGCGAAGTTCGAATCTCATTCGCGCAAAGCAAATTTCGTCATCCTTACTTTGTGTTGTGTTCTTTACTCTTGTTTCCTTGTGATTGGCAATGAAGAAAAAAACAAATGGTCTAGACATTGTTGTTGCGTGGGCGTAGCAAAAAAGAGGAATTTTTATTCCCGTACGCGCCCCACTTCACAACACAGTCATCAAGTCAATTTTCGATTGTCGTACCAAATTTATCAGCGGTCAGGCCCCGAGCGCGTGTTTCGTTGTTGAGTTCAAATTTGCGTGCACGCAGAAAGTATACATATTCATAAACGCAGGCATATCTTTTTCTTTGTCTTCCCTTATTTTCGGAAATAATAAAATAAATCAAATGTCACACGCTTTGTTGTTGAGTGGTCAAAGGCAAAATTTATTTCTTTTTCTTTCGTGATATTCGCAATGCGGAGCTGGTTTAATTTCATTTTAACATGGGACACTTGCAGTTTCTTGCTGTTTTTTCTGTTTGCCTGGTAGTAAAGGTAGACTTAGCTGTATTCAACTTCGATTTTTTGACATACATACACAGCGCAAAATATGCATTTTAAATCAATTTTAGTTACCAATAATGGGCCTCATCCATTAAAAGCCCAACCAAAATCAATACAAGTAATTGTGGGAGTTGTAATAAAAAAAATCATGTTCCTCATTCATTACAAAATCGCGCCAAATCAATACATGTTCCTTTTTCGCTATCATTCCCACAACAATATCAATACAATCAAAATAAAAATGGATGACGGCAATCAAAACAACCAAAACAAAGGTGATATACAGAAATTCCTTTCCATGCTAATTCGCGCCAAGGATTCGCGTTCAGTAAATAGCAGAATGACATTGCTAAACAGCGACCTGCGGTGCTACTATTTTGATGTTAATAGCAGAAAAGTAACATGATTATTATTATTATTATTATGTTTAATTGTAGCTGAGAATTAACCCTAAATTACAATACTTTTATAGCCAAAGCAACGAAGGCCTTTAGGCTGGTTTTTTTACATGTATTTAGAAGCTTATATTTAGTTTAGAAATAAGTTTTACACAATTGTTGATATTTTTAATGTTGGCCTCTGCGAGGAGTTGGGTAGGGCTGGGAATTTTTAAGGATATGCATAGGTTTAGGATAAATTGGCAGTTATTCGTGAAATGTTCAATAGTGAGAGTGCTTCTGTTGCAGTATGGACAGATCGGTGGTGATGTTTTGTTGAATAGGTGTTCAAGTGTAAATTCCTGTGTCCTGGCCTGAATCTAGTGTAGATAATTGCGTGTTTTCTGGTTACAGTTACTGTTATGTTTGTTGGTTTCCGATAAGGATTTATTGGTTTATAATAGTGTGTGTATTCGGTCCAGACATTTTTTAAAACTAGTTTGCTTGTCATATTGACGAGGTTGTTAATGTCTTTCTTGCTAAAAGTGTTGTGAAGAATTAGTGGGGCTGTTGTAGCGGCTTTTGCTGCTGTATCCGGCAGCTCATTTCCTTTTATTCCTGCATGTCCTGGAGTCCACATTAGTTTTATTTTTTTATGGTTTGCGAATATCATGTCCCTGATTTTGCTTATGGTCTATTCATTGTTATTTACATTTTGTACAGCGGGGAGTGTTGAAAGCGATTCGGTGCATATGACATGTTTGATTTTTTTGATTGCACTTGCCAGTTTTTAATGATGTGTTTGATGGTTCCCTGGTATTTTATGATCTCGTTTCCGCTTCATTTGGTTGATTAGCGTTGTATGCAGTGAAGAGCCGGATGTGTTGGTTAGTCTGTTTATTTGTCTGCTGATGCTCCAATCAAATCTGGTGCACAGGTTGGGGAGTCCAGATTCTGCCAGGATGTTGGCGATGATAATGGTTCGAAAAGCACCTAAAGAGAGTGTGATGAAGGAGTGGTAGGGGGTGGATAATTTGTTAATATTGGTTTTGTTTGTTTTACCGTATAACCGAGGCTGTAATATATTTTGGATAATATTATTGCTTTTGTAACTTTTATGAGAGAGATAGTGTTATATTTAAGAATTTTGCTACTTAAACATTTTAAAATATTTAATCTGGTGATTTATGATTTTATTAGTGTATTAATATGTTCATTCCAAAAATGTTTCTTATTAAAGGTAAGCCCTAATATTTTAAGGTATTGTGTTTTAGGTATGATTGTATTGTTTTGTCTATGTTTGTACAGTTGTGTTTCTTGCATACATATGTGTGAGGAATTTTCGTTGGCTACTTTTGTGCCACTAAAGGTACACCATTGATTTAATTTTTGCAAGAAATTTTTTATTTCTATATCATAGCCTACTTTTGGATTAAAAATAAGACACAGATCGTCTGCGTACATTGTGTGTGTAAAAAATTGGTTTTGATTTATTATGTGGCTTAATTTGTTGTAAACTATGGGGAAAAGGGTGACAGACAGTGGGTTATGTAGTTGCTCTTATTAACATTTTCTCTGTATCTTCTATTACTAAGGTAACTGCGAATGTAGTAATTAATTTTTGGTCCGAGTTTCCATTCATAGATCTGTTGAATAATGAAGTGAATGCCTACTCTGTCAAAAGCTTTTTCCGTATCAATGGAAAGAACTGATACATGGTTTTTTGATGACAGTTTGTTGCAAATGTAATTATCTATTATTAAAAGAGGATCTATGGTGCATCTGTTTGCTCTGTATGCGTACTGGTTTTGGGACAGCATGTTTTCTTGGATGAGATACCACATGAGATACCGTTTTGAAACAATTTATTCTAGGGTTGTTGATATGCAGGAGATTAGAGTTATTAGCTATAGCCATTACTTGAATTTTTTGGTTTATTAGGCTTGCTTATAGGGATTATAGTTGCTATCTTCCATTGTTGGGGAATGATGCTGCTGTCAAATATTTTATTATAAAGGTCAAGCAGTTTATTGATGCCAGCAGTCGGAAGCTTTTTTAACATATCGTAGGGTATGTTATCAAAGCCAGGTATGGATCATTTTAGGCTACTAGGACACGACTGTAGCTCAATTGACGTGATGGATGTTTAAATTAGTTTTGCTTTTGGTTTCGGGATATATGTTAAGGGATATATTTTAACTCTGCGTAACGGTGTTTGTTTTGCTTGAAGGAATCTGAGAAGTTTTATTCTTTTGAGAAATCAGACCAGGCCTTACTGAATGCATTAGTGATCTCCTTAGAGTCACAGGAGTTACCTGCTGTAGTTTCTATTGCATGTATGTGTGTGTTTTTTCGGATCCCTGCAATGATGTGTACTTTATGCCAAAGCGTTATTGTAGTGTCACTCGGATTAATGTCATTGGTAAAGTCTGCGAAAGCAGTTTTTTAGGATCGCTTTGCTTCATACTTAAATTTTGCATTTGCTCTTTTATATTTTAGCATGTTCTCTATGCTTAAATGTTTCTTGAGATTATTTAGACATTTTACCTTTTCCCTTTTTAAGAGTTCTAGTTCCCTACTCCACCTGTATGTTGTCTTATTTGTAGCCCTTATAGGATTTTTGGTTGGTACGGAATCGTTTGCACATGCCCTAATTAAATTAAAAAATAATGCAGCTGATTGATTTATATTGTTTGTGATATTAATTTTTTGTGATTATTCCTTGATGTTTTTCTGTAATTTTTCCCAGTTGGCTAGGTGCAGTTTGTATTTATGTATTTTGAAATCTGCGTTATTTGGTACTTTAAGAAAGAGATTGATATAAATTTGAAAGTGATCGCTTCCATATAAATTATCACAAATAGATCAGGAGGCATTAAGGTTAAATGGAGGTGAGCACATGGAGATATCTACTCTCGTAAAAGTGTTCATGATGGTGTGTAGTGTGTATGATCGCTATTGATAAGTACGATCAGACTACTCTTCTTTATGAAATTTGCAACTACATTGTCCCTTTAATTTGAAGAAGTTCCCCAAAGTGAATGCCAGGCGTTGAAGTCCCCTAGTATAAGAACTGGCTTGTTTAAGTTGTTGAAAAGGTCATGAAGATCCTGTTCAACGAACTTGTCAGTTGGCGAGATGTAAATATTTAATATTATAAAAGGAATTGCAGATTAAATTTCTGCAGCGATCGCAAGAATGTTGGAATTTAAATCCTTATTTTATGTGTAATGGAGTTTGATATGAGGAGAACAACTCCTCTGCTGGCTTTTGTTAATAGTGTATTTATAACATTTTTTTGGTATAATGCAAATTGTTTTGGAGTGTGAAGCGGTGTGTTGTTGTTGATGAGATGGGTTTCTTGTAATGCTATTTTCTGTGGCTTATATTTGTTTAATTAAAGAGAGGGACTGTGGTACATGGCTTTATATCCGTTTATGTTCCATTGTATTACTTTAAGTGTCATAGCCGTGACACTTTATATTTTTGTGCATTGTCTCTCTATTTGCTCTCCCTTCGCTCCCATCCCCAACAACCGCGATTACGGTCTCAAAATGCAACGAGACATTATGAGCGAACACGGTTGCTGAAGGAGGAGTCCAAATAGAGACCGATAGAGGCTTGTTATGATTATAGATCAATGCCTCCTTTGATATCATTGTCTGTATCAAAGAGAATTGAGTCATTTTGGTTTAGTGTCTTGCTTATTAGGCTTGTCTGTGTCCATTTTGTACATTTTGTTTGTTTTGTCGTTTGTGCGTGTATTAAGTGATTTTCTGTTTTAGAGGTGGATTGTGTTCTTTCGGTTTCATTTGTTGTTTGAGTTTGTTGTGAGTAATTCGTCATTGTGAAGGTAAATGATTTTTCTAGAGTGTTCTCCGTATTTATTTTGTCTTTATTTAAGTGATCTATTGGTTTTTAGTTGTTTTCTTTTGTGGATGTAGGTGGTTGGGTAGCTGTAGTTTCTTAATATGTTTTACTAGTGATTGGTTGTAGTGGCGACTGTTGTTTTTTAGAAATTTGTTTCATTTGAGTAATCTGTTCGTTTTGAGTTGTTTTATTTTGTGGATGTAGGTGGCTGTGTAGCTGTAGTTTCTGAATATGTTTTACTAGTGCTTGGTAGTAGTGGTGATTGTTGTTTGTAGAATTTTGTTTCAGCTTCATACATTGTGCAATAATTTTTGGTTTTGATTTTTAAGATCTCTTGGACTTCTTTGTATATCTCTTCCTTTGCTACTGGCAACATGTTCACCAACCCAACTAATGCACTTTTTACTTGAGCACGGGGTTGGGTCGTGGAGTGGAAGGCCACATGGGCAAGTAGTTTTGCCCTTGCAAAATTTGGCTGTATGCCCTATGAGTTGGATTTTTGTTGGGAGACTGAATCGGTCGAAAGTTAACTTCACTACACCGGTCGGAGTAGCTTTGTCATTTATTTGGCGTGAGTTTTGGTATATGTCAACTACTCCCTATGCTTTAAGCTCTTGGATTATATCCTCGTTAGAGCCTTGATTAAGGCACAGTGCCTTTGCAGTGGTTAAGATTTTTGTGATACTTTGTTTGAATTTTACATATAGGGTATAGGGCTGATATTATTATATATTTGGGGTTTGCTAGGTTGACAATAGGGAGTTCTGAGAAAGCTTCCGAAAGAGGGGTTGGCTTTTTCCTTTTGCTTTTGGGGCTATCGCTAAGCAAAGCCAAGCCATTTGCCTCTAGGCCGTTGTGCCTAGAGGGTATGATGCCGCTTACTTACTTTGTTGTAGTAGTACTGTACTTGTTTACCAACGAATGAGTGAAAAAAAAGAGAGAAGAAATAGAGAGAATAGGCGCTTGAAAATTTGATAAGCTTTGAACTAAACTGCGATTGACTGATATGCGAAAACACAACCGAACGATGTAAGGTTTAGTAGACGACTGAGAAAAGTAACTTATTCTTATAACTTCTACTTATTTGAAAAAAGCTAAAAAGCTTTTGAAATAAATGTAACCCCTATATGAATGTATACTCTTTGAGTTCGATTGTCTCGAACTTTATGGTTGGTATTGGTATTATTTCATTTATAACGTTCGGTTTTGCGAACGATTTTTGGTGTTTCCGTCCCCATTTAAAAAGGGAATTTCAGTCGTCGACTACCGTTAGTGGAGTTAAGACTGTTTTGGGCTTTCGCTAGTGTCTTATCGAGCATTCTTCTTCTTCTTTATTTCGGTTTCGTTTTCGGTTTTTACCATATACATACATACAAACATTATTTTGTTCTTCGTGTTCGTTATAGTACTTTTCTCTGCTTAAAACCGCAAATCGCGAGAAGGAAATAACAAATGGCCCCTGGGCTACCCAATATGGGTACAAACCGTTTCGCTATTGTGGCAAACGTTCCCCAAATAAAAAACAAAAAACTTCTCATAAGTTATTGGAATCATTTCCCTCCCTACTAACCTACACACGACCCGACCCGAAGTTTGTGGATATGTCCTGAGTTGATGAGAACAAGCCTTTGTCGCAATACTCATGTTTCGCTATCCATCGCGCAATCTAAATCATCAGCAAAGAATTTACATCCATTTCGGAATTACGCGCTGGTAAAATGTTGATCTTGGTCAACAATACCAAAGTAGCTGAGAAATGTATTGCGTGCAAATCCTTGACTGGTTTATGCCCAATTAAATGCAGCTACCATGAAAATCTGAACACTTCGCAAGGAACTATTTACGCACCATGCCTAAACAACGTCAGTGAAGAAGAAATCGTACGCGAACTGGCTCCCCAAGGTGCCTCTTCTGTATACAAATACACTAAAATGATTGAGGGCAAGGCTAAACCCAGTGGTGTATTACTAGTTAACTTTAATCTTTACTCCCTCGTAGTGACTTTGGACATTTCCTGGCACAAAGTTAAAGTAAGACCATATTATCCCAACCCCATGCGCTGTAAAAATTGTCAAAGATTAGGTCATACAGCTAAACGCTGCAACAAAGATCCCATTTGCGAGAATTACAATCTTACACCCCATCTTCCTGACATGTGCTCCCGCACCCATTTTGCCAACTGCCATCAGGAACATTCAGCTTTATCCAACAAATGCCCTATGTTCGTACAACAGAAAGAAATTCTTAAAATACAAACACAAAAGAAATGTACAGTAAAAGAAGTTAAACCAATATTCAAATCGCAGCAAACACTCGTAACCCCACTATACTCATATGCCGCCACAGCAAAGCTAAACATACCTAATGAAAGTAACTCTCAAAATCAAACTCAACATGAAAAAAGCATACGCAAACACCAATAACACAATACAACAAGACTCTCGCAATCAAACCTAATACTACCGACACAACTACCGCAAACACCAATAACACCAACTTTACTTTAACGCACGATCACAAAACAAAAGAACAAACGGTAATCACCCCATTTTTACCTCCTGAACAACCAAATCCCTTCAAAACCAACTCATATACCCAACTCATTCCCCACCTCCCCTCCATCATCTTCGTGGTTCATTTACGGACGGCAGCGAAGATGATGGAATGACTTAATTCCAGGAATATTATTCGTTCCCACCAGCACGTGTCTTCATATACTACGCAGTGACTAGTCTTATCTCTACTTTGTACACCGTGAGCATGTATTCAGAATGTCAACACTTTACCGGGGACGGTTCTTCATTTTCTTGTCTAACCTTTTCCTTTTTAATTCAATCATGTTGTCTTTTCTACAGTGGAATAAATGGAATAAATGTCCTGTATAACAATATAGCAGATCTACAAGTTCTTATCAAAGAACACAACCCATTAATTTTCTCTATACAAGAAACACATATTCTGAAAAATAGTCATGTAATCGTGTCAAATTCTTACGACAGTTATTTTTATAACTTCCCACAAAACACAACCAATAAACAAGGTAAAGCAATTATGGTAAAAGAAACTATCCCCATAAAATTATTCAACTGCAACCACCGATCGCGGCAATAACTATCGAATTAAACATTTGAATTAAAGTCACTTTAATTGACATCTACATTCCACCTGATCAACACTTCACTGAAGGTGATTTGAGAAACATCATCAGCCAATCACACACCCCAATAATTATACAAGGAGACTTTAATACCTGGAGTCCTATGTGGGGCTCAGCTAAAACCAAAAATCCTACGGGCAAAATTATTGAAAACCTACTCATTTCAGAAAATTTGAGCATACTAAATTAGGGCAAGCCAACCCTTTTCTCTACGCACCATTCCACCCATTCATTTACAGATGTTACAATATGTTCTACATCTGTTTTTCCACTAATTCGTACGAACACTTTAAATAGCCTGCATAGTAGTGATCACTATCCAATTAAATCATCGATAACTCTCAATAAAAATTCTAAAAAACTCCAAGTCAGAAATTTATAATAGAAAAAGCAAATTGGGAACTCTTTCAAACACATCTTAATAATAAATGCTCAACGGTTCCTGTATCATCAAACATTAAAAAAGAATGTTCAACCATTCATAAATTAATCCGGACAGCTGCACACTTCTATATTCCACAAACCAATTTGCGACCACGAATTAAATTGGTACCCTGGTGAAATCAAGAATTAGCCGTCCTTCGGTTCAAAAAACAAAGCGCATGGCACGCCTACAAAGAAGTACAAAATTTACCCAATCTTGTAACATACAAAAAATGTAATGCCCTGTTTCGTAAGAAATGCAGAGAAGCAAAAAGTACTGTTTTCGGACGCTTAACTGCGTCAAAAAACCCATTCTCAAACCCCCAAAAGACATGGGCAAATATCAAAATGTTAAATATGTACTACTCCCTTTTCTCAACACTGAAAACGGACCTCTACACTACTCCAAAGACATTTCCAATATCCTAGCCAATACCTGGTCAAAGTACTCACACAACACAAAGTCCCACCCGCTGTTTAATTCTAAAACACAACACATATTTAGCTCAACATATATAAACAGACATCCATCTCCCCTTGCCAAAATAATAGAATCAAATATTACAGATATTGAATTAGAAATCGCCCTTTCTAATGTTGAAAAACCTACCCTAGTCACTTAAAACACGATTATTTCTTTTGTATAATAATGTATTAAACGAAGGTGTTTATCCACAAAATTGGAAATTTGCTATCACTGTCCCAATACTTAACCAAACAAATTAGCAACAGGATGGCCATTTGTCTGGAGCTATGTACTGCGGGTGCACTCCCAAAAGAAGTGGTTTGGCTGATATGATGCATTTCATATTTGCCGAGCAATTTTTTGAGGTGCGTTTGTAGTTGTAAGCAGACTTAACTGTGTTGTAAATAATTCGGATACAACTCATAAATAATCTAGGGGCCAGCCGTAGAGTCGAGAGTTGAATGCGATCCTGGATACTTGGTAGACCGGCTTTTGCTAGCATACATTTGATGGGCGTTGTAGGAAAGGCTCGCAAGCTAAGTCGGATGGCAGCGTGGTAGGGTGCTCGTAATAGTTTAATATTACTGTAGCATGATTGTCCTGAGGCCGAGATCAATTATTGAGAGTATGAGAGATTTGGTTGCATTGATTAAAATATTGATATGTACATGAGACCGCTTGGATGACAGAAATTTAATAATATTTAGTCTGGAGGCTAGTTTATGTCAATGTTGCTTAAAAGTTAGTCTTATGTCGAATATAATGCCTAGGATTTTCAGTGAGCATAAAATTACATAAATTTACATTATTGTATATTATTGTACATATATATATTATTACAGGTTGTTTTTTTTTGCATATGTGAATTGCTTTATATTTTTCAATAGATAAATTTCGCCAGAAAATTGGGACCATGTAGTAATGTAAGATAAAATGTTTCGAAAATTATTATTTACAGAGTTTAAATTTTTCATATTTGGATATATTACTGTGTCGTCAGCATATTAGATATGTTCCATATGATTGTATTTGTTTATTATTTTGCTTAGGTCATTAAAAGCTGTAATGAATAATGTAACGTACAAGGGGGATCATTGAGGGATTCCGTTGTGTATATCGAAAATATGAGAATAGTTATAGTTTACTTTTACGGAAAATTTTCTGTTAGTTAGGAAAGCTTTGATAAGCTTATATATTTACTCAACCTCCTTTGCCATAGTTGATAATTTTAACAACACTATCACCGCAGGGATCTTAAATTCTTTCTGTTCAACATACACAGCAGAAGCTACTGCCATTCTCCAAGCAACTAATTACGCCGCCGAACAACCAAATATAGTTGTGATCTGCACAGAGAGTAAGTCAACCATAGATGCAATCCGAAACCATAGCAACAATTGTAGAATCATATCTCAAATACGTAACTGTCCCATTGACTACAATAACATAAAATTAATGTTGATCTTTGGACATATCAATATTATCAGGAACGAACTAGCCGACACACGTGCTAAATTGGCACTGAAAGAGCCACTACAGCTTTTCAACCAGTTTGAGAAAGTGGACATCTTCAGACTAATTAATGGCCACATTGCAGAGAAAAACAAAATCGCATGGGATGCCCTTCACCACCATTACAAGCAATTCAACACAGAGGGATTACCCGCCTTTTATCCAACAATATGCCATAGGAATGCTATTCGTCCGCCTTCGGCTGGGGAACACCCGATTAACACACGAACAGCTACCGCTCAGCAACAATGATGATACCAGCCTGCTTTGCAACGCCAATCAAACATCGGTCCAACATCTCCTTACTGACTACCCAGCGCTACAATCTATGCGATCAATTCTGCAACTCAACCCCATCAAACTATTTAAAACCATAAACACCTCTACTATAAATCAGTTATACAAATTCCTATTACATGCTAAGATTAACCACCTCATATAAGTTTCATAAGAGCTGAAAGCACTAGCAGCTAGTGCTCTAGTTAAGTAGGATAAACATTTATTTTTATCTTTCTAATTATAAATAAATAAAATAAATAAAAAGCGAATTTATTTATTTATTAGTGGCGTTATAGGTGCCGTTAAAGAAGGCACTCTTCTGCAGGAATTATTGGTGCCGTTAATAAGGCACTGCTAATTCATTACTGAAAATTGAAGAAACTAAAAATATTTCTGTTATGCATAATAAAAAAGTCTAATGTTAACTAGAGATAATAGCATAACAGGAACAGTTGTCCAAAAAATTTAAATTGTGAATAAAGTATCGAGTGGAATTAAAATTAACGCAAGGCAATTAAAGTAATCTCTCAAACCTGAAAGTTGAGCAGGTAACACTGCATCAGGTGTTAGAGTCGATTAGGACTCAACAGGCATTTTTCTGCATTTATTTTTATTTATATATAAGGTTGTCTGCCTTGTCGCTTTAGAAAAGCGAACCGACAGGATCGCCATGTAATATTACAAGATTAATATTTGTTTGTAGCGCTTGATAACAAGCGACAAATGAATCTTTATTGTTTGAGTTCTGGATTACAACTGAATTTCTTATGTTTAAAGTCGGTTTTTATATAGTCTATGCTTATGATAAAAGAGTGCATGGGGATGTGTGTGTGTGTCTTATGCAGATGCACGAATGCTTCTAAGCGATTTTCAAGTCTTCAGCACTGTTTCATGTGCAAGGCATCAAATGACCGTTCTGTGTATTATTTATTTGACGTCAACATTGTGGGAATGTGCTGATCAGGCATATTCCATGTTATATCGTTTTTGTTTGAATACACTGAAAACCATTCGGGGCACTTACATACTATACATATATGGAAAAAATTAGAAATTTCAAACGAAAATATTTAAGAGCACGCATTCAGACCACCAAAGCAAACATAGAGCACCATAAAACACCATAGAGCAAAAATTAATAGAATGGATAATTTTATAATTAAATTAATACGTAAACATATAATTCAATGTACTAACTGTGCCAACAATAATGTTATCTTAGCACCATACTATGCAAACGAACAATACCTACAGATGTGCTTAAGAAACGGTTTCCCCCACCTGAAGCATTCTTAGAGTTAGATAAAAGGGGACTAATGCAAAATAATAATATTGTCCCAACGTTTTATCATCGATATAGACGTGCGACAGATAAAAAAATAACATTGATTCAATTTACGACACAATTTAAATATTGATAACAGAAGATTTGACAGCTCAACCTCAGTTAAAGATGAAAAGGAGTCATAAATTATTACCAATCAGTTATGGTGAAAACATCCTAAATATATCAATCATCCTATTCCCATCATCTAAACTCCTCTCCCAATCCTATACTTACTTTTAGTTTACATGAACATGCGATACCAAAGCTAATGTCTACGTAGTAAATATTTGACTACAGATAAAAAAGTCATCAGCCTCAAAAAATAAGCATGCAAGATTAAACTAAAGCTAAGATTCAACTTAGGAATTCAGTACATACAATGACAAAGATGATTCAAACAGGGTGAACAAAATAGGTTACAAGTTTAGAAATTGAATTACGTAAATAAATCGTATATTCAACAACGTATTAATTCAACAACGCCAACAATTTAGTCTTAATTATATAAGATGTGGGAGGAGAAGCCCATGCAAAGTGGGTACTAAAAGATTTGCATAAGACATAGACTGGATTATGTTGTAAATAAGAAGTTCTACATAAGGCAAGACTAATAAGAAAGTATTGTCTAGCTGGCCGTACTGGTACACAAATATTATAAGGTGTCCAATATAAGGAGTCATTCTGCAATGCATTCTGTAACGTCTGATGGTGCAGACCCCTGTGTTGAATTCGTCTGAAAATGTTAAAGACTCAAGATTGCCCAAAATAAAACTGCCAGACTTTTCGGGCAAATTTACTGAGTGGATCAGACGGTTTAACATAGTTGAGGCGCTTATCCATAGCGATTTAAAAAAGTTCATATATTTACGATCTTGTTTAAGCAATGCTGCGCTTAGTACCATTGAATGTCTAACTGGGGACAATTACAAGCAAGCAGTTAAGCTGCTTAAGGGTAGGTTTGAAAATAGGGCAATCAGTTTCCAATCTCATGTTTGTGAGCTGTTCGAAGTTAAGCAAGTTAACCAGGTGGAGTCAGATTCGCTGCGCTCCTTGGTGGATAATGTGAATTCACAACTAGCTGCTTTGAAATCGTTGGGTAGTGACGAAGAGGTATTGAAAGCGGTTATTTTTTATTTGGTTCGTGCCAAACACAAGATATGTGGAATAATGAATGGGACGGGGCTACATTTCCATACTGGAAACAGCTTTCGAAATTTTTAGCTATTCTTCACACTAACTCGATTGGATAAATCGAAAACTGAGAGGTGGTACTTCACAGAAGTGGTCAAGGGCTGGAGGGAGAAAGGATAGATACAGAGCAAATTTAGAGGCCACTGCTTGAAGAACGAGTACCATTGGGTGGTACCTGTGCTATGCGGCTCATAAACTGCCATCCTATCCTCAGTTCAAAAAGTTGGCTCCCTTTCAAAGATATGCAAAGGTGAAGTGGCTTATTGTGTGGAGTTTGTTTCAACAAACGTCACAGCACGAAAGATTGTTCAGGAGTCCAATGCAGTGTCTGTAGCACACCCAATCACACCTTACTTCATAGAGAGTTTAAAAATAAGCAAGGGTTTTTGGCGGCCGGCGTAGAAAGGAAAGGAAACATGAGTTCGTCTAGCTGATCCTAGGTTTTACAGTAAAGAAAAGATAGATATACTCATAGTAGTTGATTTATTCTTCAAGTTCATAGCAGCATGGCAAAAAACAAACCTGAAGGAGCATGAGTAGCTTTAGTGCAAAAATTCTGGGAGTGTGAGGAATCGATAACAATGTCGAAGGCGTATACCTTGGATGAGAAGAGTTGTGAAACCAAATTTTAAAGGAGGTTAAGCGCACCTTCTCGGTCCGATGGCGATAGGTTATAAGGCTGCCAGTCAGGGAACCAATAGGTGAGTTGGGTGATTCCTACCACAATGCTTTGCGTAAATTTGGAGAAGAGACTTAATATAGACACTTTTCTCAAGGATCGATATGCAAAGGTCATAGAGAGCTCTAGTAGTCCGAGCCACTTCAAAGTCTTGGATCTGAAGTTAAGGAACGAAATAAAATACTTTATTCCGCATTATCCGATGATCTGGCCTGATAGCGCCACAAGTAATTTATTTATTTATTTATTGTTTTATTTCCCCTTGAAATGTACCTGTCAATGCAATTTGGACTCTTAAACTTAGTACTAGTTTGCACAATGTGACAGTAAAGCTTATATGGTTACTCCATATAAGCGGAGGTAAAATACAGGTGGCTTTAGAATAATGTTTGTTATGCTAATTATTGAGTAGTTCTACTTTTGTTACAATGATTTACGTTTTACATTATATTAGGTCGACAAGCCTTGACCGGCGAAGTATACATCTTTGCTAGAGCTTGCGCAGAGGCAGTGTATTCACCTCGTTGTTAGTATGTTGGCTTATTTTTGTTTGGTATTTCCTACTTAAACTAGTAAACTTCAGCCACTGTGGAAATCTGCAAGTCTCTGTGTGTGTCGAAGTTTGTGATATACCAGTCAGCGTTTATAATTATACTTAGAATTTTCCATTGTTGTGTTTGTATTAATTGTAGATTTGATCTTTTCGCAGACCCCCATATTTGCGCTCCGTACGTCCAGATATTATTATTATTATTTTTTATTGTAGCTTAGAATTAATCTTAAATTACAATACTTTTATAGCCAGAGCAACGAAGGCCTTCAGGCTGGTTTTTTACATGTATTTAGAGGCTTATATTTAGATTAGAAATAAGTTTTACAAAATTGTTGATATTTTCAACGTCCAGATAGGTTTGATGATTGTTTTATATATTAATAGTTTGTTATTCAGTGAGACTTTCGATTTTTTGTTTAATAAACAGTGCAATTCATTTATTTAAAGTTTAATTCAATTTCGTATTTTAAAAATATATTATTTCCATCAGTTTGCTGTCAAAGTAGATTCCGAGGTACATAGCTTCGTTTCCAATTTTTGTATCTCTTCCGTTAATTTTTCGGAGAAAGGGTCTATATTTTGTTTTATTAGTGAAAATTACTTGGACTGTTTTGCTGTTGGTAATTTTTATACTCTTTTAACGAAACCATATTATTTTATTTAGGTTTTTTTATAGCAGATGTTGCTGAATTTATGCTTTTATGGGCGGGTAGGATAATGGTGTCGTCTGCAAACGTAGCTATCATTGTAGAGTCCTGTGTTGGTTGAGGTAGGTCTGTGGTGAAAATAGTGTAAAGGAGTTGCCCAAGAACGCTTCATTGCGGAACTCCTGTGCTTACCGGGCGTAGTGCTGAGCATTCGTTTTTACTACTATATATAAAAGCATCGGCCTTCTATATATCTTGACAGAATTTGAGTCACATTGGTTGGGAAAATCGAGTGGATCTTATGTATTAGGCCTATGTGCCAAACTTTATTAAAGGCTTTCTCGACATGTAGGAATATTCCAATACAGAATTTGTTGTCATCTATATCGTTAAGTATTTTGTGGGTTACGCGGTGAATCTGTTGATTCGTGGAATGATTACGTCGGAATCCACATTGGTGGTATTATTTGATTACGTCTACAAAAAACAAGAAGTCTCTCACGTGGAATTTTTTCAAATATTTGACAGCACGGGCAAAAAGTTTGTGGGTCTGTAGGAGGAAGGGTCTTTCCCAGGTTTAAGAATACCTATTATCTCGGCAACTTTCCATTTACTGCGGAAATGTCTTAGTCTTAATACTGCATTAATGAAGTTTCGTATGTATGATAGTGCGTCCACAGGACATTCTTTCAGTAATAGTCCATTTATTTTGTCGTAGCCAGAGGCTTTTTTATGTTTAATGTCGTAGTTTATAGTTTCAATTATTTCTTTCGTAGAGATCTTCTTTAGTGCTACACTTGAACGACTTCCGTTCAGAGGAGGTAGTGAGTCATCAGTGGTAGTATTATTCTCCGCAAAAACACTGTCGTAATAATTGGCTAATGTTGTAGCTTTTTTAAAGTCTGCTCTACTCCATGTTCCGTTTTCCATTTTCAGTGGTGGTTGATGAATTATCTTGTTTGTCATTTTTTTAGTCGCTTTCCACAGATAATAGTCCTAGCATCTTTTCGGGTTTAAGTTTTTGAGATACTTTTCTAGTTGTTTTCGTTTTTGTTCGATTAAATATTTTTTCAGTTCCTTGGTTGCTTTATTGTAGTCTTTTTTGGCAAATTTTCTTAAGTTTTCTCTTTCTGTTGATAAGCCATCGGAGAGAAGCTGGAGTGAAAGCATTGCGCTCTATGGTCGTATTTGTAGGAGTCGACTGTAGTGCAGCTTTCTCGATTACATCATTTAAGAGAATCACTGCGGATTCTATGTTGTAATTATTTGTAATTGAAATATTTAGCGGCAGCGATCGCTTAATATAATCTCTGTAAGTTTCCCAGTCAGTGCGATGATTATATATCTTATTGATTTTACGTTCAGTTAACACGCTGTTTTGGTAGTCAAGTTGGATCGGAGTATGGTCTGAAGATAAATCTAGTCTTAATTTTATTGCGATCAATATTTTTAATTACATAGAAGTCAATGACTTCAGGTATTTTTTTTTGTCAGTGCGCCAAAAGTTGGTTCCCCGGTGCTTAAGTGTGTTGCCTTTACTGTGTATATAGCCCTTAGTAGTCCTTAGCCCTTAGTTTTTCGTTTGACTTTCTGAGCCCCAAGCAGTGCTTTTGCATTAAAGTCTCCACCGACCATAAAGTGTGGTCCAAGTGTTTGCAAGAAGTCATTATATTGTGTCAAAGTGATCTTGTGTTTAGGTGCACTGTAGGCAGCTGCTATAATTAGAGATCCCGAAGATTTGTATATTAGTTGATTATTATCTAAATGATAATTTTCGAGTTCTATATGTTCGAGTGTGACCGCTGTGCCTCTGTGGCCCGTTCCATCAGGGTGATTTGTAGTATAAGTAACGTAGCCATTTATCTGAAAGCTATGTTTACGTGTTAGGTGCGTTTCAGTTATTAGGGCGATGTCAATTTGGTTGTTGTCTAAGAATGTCTTGAAATCGAGTTTATGGTTATTGATTCCATTGGCATTCCATGCAATTATTCGTAGTTTATCGTCCATTTTTGTTGTCGAGTTTTGTCAATAGTACTGTCATGATGTTAATCATGTTACTCATTTGCTGCGCTTGTTGTTTTATTATGTGTTTTATTTCCGCCCGATCGTTTGAAAATTCAATCTTATTTTCTGGGTTTTTATTGGGTTTGTTTTTGTTTTCCTTCACATCTTTTTGTTGAAGTTGTACCTGATTTGTGGGGTTTCTATGGTTACTGGCTGCTGTTTGGTCGTACGTTAATCCAATTTTAACTTTGTTTGATGGTTGTTCTTTTGCCTGATGGTCATTTTTTTAGCGTCTTAGGGAAAGCGTCTTTTAGTGAAGGAAATCTTTTAATTTTTAAGTGTTTGTATACTTCACATCCCTTATAGTTGGCTGTGTGTGAGCCGATACAAAGAGCGCATTTAATTTTATCTGCACTTATTAATTTGCAGTCAATAGTCTTGTGCTTGCGAGCGCATTTTACACATATCGGGTCTTTGGTGCAAACATTTCTTGTATGACCATATTTTTGACAGTTTGAGCACTAAGCTACCATGCTTTTGTGATGTGGTGGCTCAAAGATGACTTTTGTGCGGAGAAGGGTGGTGATGTTGTATATTTTTCTATTATTTGCGCTTTTAGTTCGATGAATAATAGCGGCAGGAGTTTCTTTGTCAGTTTTTGTTGTACGTTGTGAATATTAACAACATCATGGCCTAGTGCCGATAGCTCATCAAGATCAGTGGCGTAATGCATATTCCTTAGTATTATCTCGAATCCCCTCTCCACAATTGTCTTAACGGTGTAGTATTTAATGTGGTTATCTCTAAACATCTTAACCACCGCCGAGTAGTTCGACCAGTCGTTTGTCTGTATGAGTACTTCGTTGTTTTTAAATACTTTTAATATGTAGTTTTGTTGTGTTGTGTTTTTCAGAGCTTTGTTTAGTATGTTAATTTGTTCTACGTCCTGTACTGATATTGGTATGGTTTGTGAATTTTAGTAGATGGCCGACGTAGATTTGGCGTATTAGAAGTTTCTTCTGTACCACTGTCGTTTTCAGTCGTTTCGTCTTGTGAGAGAAGTTCGAACCTATTCGTGTTTGGCGCGCTCAGCCAGTACTTTTGCAGTGTTGTTTGTGTTGTCATTTGTGTTTTGCTCCTACTTTTTTTACTATTTTTATTTTTTCAGAAGTGTCGTTGGGAGAGAGCTTCTACGGTTACGTTTTGTTTTTGACTCTTGTGGGTTTTGATTGGTTGAATTTGGTACTTGCGTGTTTGATGTTGTTTCTCTGATCAATGATGTTGTTGAAGAGTGGGAGGAATCTGACATTTTAGCAGAGAAAGTTGACGTGGTCTTTCTTGTGAGAGGTGAGATAGCAGCTGATATCTGCGTTGTAGTTGTTTATGTTGTTGGTTGAAAAGAGGAGAGTGGCGTCGTTGGTGAAGAGCCTTGTGCACTCCACGGCAGAGGCTGCATATTACCTGTAGCCATGGAACAGCTGACAGTTAGTTGAGCGGTACAGCGAGAGGTTGTGTTTGTTTGTATTGAAGATGCGTTATTGCTTTCAGTTTGTGAGTGCGGAACTCTTTGATGTATCGCGGTAGAGCATGAACGCGTTCTCGCGGGAAGTGAATCTTGAGTAGAGTCACTGTTGGTGTTGCTGTTGTTTGAATAGTTTGAGGATGTTAGGGTGTGTTAAGGTTGTTGTTGTCTGTGGGGACAGCTGTTAGAAAGTGGGATACGCTCATGCTGTTGTTTAATGTAAGTTGATGCTGATTTTGCCTGCTGCGCACAGTCGGTGGACTGCGTTTAACAGGCATTCCTGAGCCCTGAACTGCCTTGCCTTTTTATGTTCTTTTTGTTGATTATTTTGCTTGTGTTTTACTTTTGTTTAGTTAAATTCGGAGTGCAAGAGCAGACGATCAATCGACTTAATACTTCACTTGCTCCGAGTCGAATTTTTGAGATTACCTCACCTTACCTTGTTTGAGCTATTAACAAGGTTTGCCTTTTATAGGTATGCCCTCATCGCCGATATTACAAAAATGTATATAGCTTACGGAGAATCGTTGCAGTTATCGACTTATTCTGTGGAGATCCGTGCCGCGTCGACTCTTTCCAATCCTGCTCATGCGAACGGTAACGTATGGAACCAGTTCGGATCCGTATTTGGCAGCTCAGAAGTACACATTGGAAAGTGAGGCTGTGCGTAGGAATGTTGGATGGATGACATGTTGGGCGGGGCAAGTTCGATAGACCAGCTCTATGCGTTAAAGGCAAAAATTATAGCGCTTTTAAATCATGGCAAATTTCAACTCAATAAGTGGTGTGTGAGCTGCCCCGACATTCTAGAAGACGAGGATATAGTTTGAAATTTACTAATAAATAAATGGAAATTGAAATAAAATAAATTGAAATTGATCTAAAAACCTTGGGAATTGGTTGGGATTGCATGGGGAATTTTTTCCGTTTCTTGTGTCAGACGGCATCTTCTACTCAGACAACGAAGCGCTCAGTGTTGTCAGAATTGTCGCATTTGTTTAACCCGCTAATCCCTGTTTTCGTGCTTTATGAAAGCACGAAAAATGTTTATGCAGCAGCTTTGGTTAGTGAGGAGTGGCTGGGATGAAGAGATACCGACTTTCAAGACCAGCAGAAGAAATTTAGAGAGGATCTGATTTACATCGAGGAATGTAAAATACCTAGGGTAGTTGTTCCTTTCACTGAAATTACTTGTTTCGAGCTTGTGGGATTTTCTGATGCGTCCATTAGAGGGTAGAGAAGCGTTGTTTATTGTAGTGTAACAAAACGATCGGGGGCGGTGCACGTTAATCTGGTTGGTCCAAAGTCGAAAGTGGCACCAGTGAAGGTTATATCAATGCCCAGGTTAGAGTTAAGTGGCGCGTTGTTTTTGGTGGAGTTGGTTGGGAAGATTCGCTCGTGTTTGCCTATAGCAGTGAATAGAAAATACTACTTCACAGATTCAACTATAGTAGTAAATTGGCTGTCTGCATATTTTAGCCTTTGGACTACCTTCGTAGTGAATTGTGTGAGTACCATTCAAGAGTTGTGAAAGGTATCAGAAGTGTTCAAGATTGAGTCTAATCTTAACTTAGCTGATCTGGTGTCAAGTAGGGTGTTCGCTTCAAAGTTGAACGAGTGGAACTTATGGTGGAAAGGCCCAGAATTCTTAAGTCCGTAAATGAATGGCCCAACGGTGATTGGCAGTCGACAGGAGAATAGATACTGGAGCAGCGCCAATCAAGATATAATCTTCAGAGTTTACACTTTTCACAAGAAATACGATATTTCAAAGAGGGTAGAGTAATAAGATCTTGAATGGGGCAAGGTCTTTTCCCATTTATTTCAAAAAGCGACTATGTCCCGATTGTGTGTGTTTTGAAAGATTATCACAGGCAAATATTCAATTTGCTACCTATTCTGTTGAATAATAATCATGTTATCGTTAAGTGATTATAGTATACATGCATCGAGTTAATTAATATGCCCTGATTGAACTATAAGCATTATGTACATTTGTGCGCCAGCATTATTGGAACTGTCGCAGAACAGTCAGGAATTGTGTGGCTTCTTGCCGGCAAAAACCGCTTCTGGCCAGACAATTGATGGGAGATTTACCAGCGGCGCGAGTGTGTCCTGATGTGGATCCGTGCTGGATTGGACTTCGTAGGCCCTATTATGATTCACTTAAACCAGCGTGGCCGTCGTCCCTTAAAAGTATACCTTTGCGTATTCGTATGCTTTGTTACGAAGGCTTGCCACCTGGAGCTGGTTTCGGAGCTTAGCACATCAGCATTCATTGCGGCGTTGAAGCGCTTTTTCGCGTGGAGAGGATTGTCTATGTACATATTCTGTGATAACATCACACATTTCGTTGGCGCCTCTCGAGAATTGAGGGTGGTAGCGGAGCAATTGTTGTCGGAAGGGTCAAGAAACTCTATTGTTGATGATTGCAGCCAAGGAGTGCAAATTCAGTTTATCCCGCCCCGCGCTCCGCCCTTTGGTATACTCTGGAAAAATGCAGTTAAGGTGGTATAGAGACAGTTAATGCGTGGCCTAAATGGAACAGCTCTGAACTACGAGGGGATGATGACAGCGGTGGCTGAAGTTTAGGCCGTCATGAATACGAAAGCACTGTACCTGATCTCCATATGCGAGTGACTACGAAGCGTTGACTCCAGGTCACTTCTTTGTGGGCCTCCTTTTGAATACGTAACCTGAGCCCTGCAATCACAACGATGCAAAAGTATCCATAGCAAATCAGTGGGAGCGTGTACTCATCGTGCAAAATTACTTTTAGGGTGGGTGGTTAAAGAAATATTTCACGTTGCTGCATAGACGGGCCTAATGGTCAACGCCCCAGCCCACGATTTAAGAAGGGAAGCTTGTGCTGATTGCTGAGGACAATATTCCGCCTGGTCGGTGGTGCCTTATAAGAGTGACTGAAAGTCACCCAAGAGCCGATGGAATAGTACGAGTTGTAACGGTCCGCACTCTTACTGGGACGATAAGGCGCAACTTGCACAAGCTATGTCCGCTGCCGACCGAAGAACAGTCGTGAAGGAAGTATTGCTTTGGAAGGAACTTGCCGCGGTCTGAGATAATATGTTAGAATATATTAGTTTAAAATTTACGATCCACCCTCGTTTGAGTGCTTTCTCTATCTTTCTCTATCTCATATGTACCAAACAAAACTGAAGTATGTAGCCTTTAATTTAAAGAAATAAATAAAAGCATCCTAAAACGGAAGAGCAAGTAGCCCGGTCCATATTTAACTCACATCCGGTAGCGCGAACATTTTATAATTGACACCGGCAGCGCGGATTCTGGAGCCATGTTGGAGCTGGCTGATACTCAAAATTTTAGAGGAATCAGAGCCTTAAATCAATCTTGATTAAACATTTTAGATACTAATTTTAATGGTTTTATTTCAGGTGAGGAAACTACCAAAGGGTTAGCTCGATGAATTATTACTCATATCGTTTAATAATCCATCAAAATGCTGACTACTATTTGCTCCGATTTCATCGATTGCTTTAGCAATATTGCTTCAACATTTACGTTAAAATCGGAACGGAGCGCCAACGCTCAATGAAACCAACGCAAACTGCGTTAGAGGAATACATCCATTTACGCGATGCTATTAGCTCCGCAAGACATGCAGTTAATGTTGGTCGATTGACTATTCTACTGGCAACGTACAGTCAATTTACGACGGAGGCCATCACTAGCAGCAATGGTTAAAAACGTTTTTTCCAGCACACGAATAGCTTGGTGTTCCTGGTGCTTGATGAATGTGGGGTAATTCCAATCGAATATGCTGTGTAGATAGTTTGTGATGTTGTTATATTTGCAGTTGATGCAAATCGTGGTGTTTTGGCAAGTTTCCATATCTTCAGTATATAGGTGTTTTTGGAGACAGCAGTTGAGGCAAATTTCGATAGACCTACAAGCATTGGAATGGCCTAAGCGTCCGCACTTTCTGCACCTGAGAGGGAGAGGGATGTACGGTTCTTCACTTAATTTTTCGTAGCCAAGATGTATATGCTTTGCAAGGGTTGGTGTTGAGAAGGTGAAAATAATTAGTCCGGTTTCTCTTAGTGTCTGGTCTTTATAATTTTATAGAATTTTTCGCACTCCTGAATGCTTTGGGTTTTGAGTTCCGAGTTAATTTCATCTTCAGGTATGTTTCTCAAGAAGTTTGTGTAGATGACTTCATTACGTGAGTTGAATCAAGTGTGTTCGGCGATGTCGACCCCAGTGGAACCGTCGAGGTTAACGAGTTTGATTATTTTGGATGATTGCTTCGTATTTTTTTTTTTTATGCGCGCAGAACCATTACGGTGTTTTTTTAACTTCTTCAATGGTACTTTCGCATATGTTGTCAATTACTTTCCGCAATAAGGAAGAGGAAATTGGGTCAATAGAAGTGTTAAGCTCTAACCTCGACATCACCAGGTATTCAGGGTCGTCCGTCAGATTTTTTAATGTCTTTGTTTGGCCACGTTTGAAGCATGGATATTTAATTCGTTGCTTTGCAATGTCAGGCGGATCGGTTTTGGTTTTATTTAAATTTATAAACATATTGTTGCTGAAGTCGGAGAAGTTGATGTGAAAAATTTATAAGGAAATAAGAAACCGGGTTTAAATACTTCTAATAATGTGATTTTTTTGTTCTGTGTTTTGTCTGTCCAATTTTTTTGCCCGGCATTATTGTCATTCCGACAAATGTGTTATGTTGTTTACTGCGATAAATGTGATACTCTAATTATAAAAAATAAAAAAAGATATTATGTTTGTTTGTTTGTTTTGTTGAGCACCTTGCGTAAATCGACGTCTTATGTCGAGGAGAGTTATTTGTCAACTGAGTTTATTTTGGCTGTCAAGATTTGAAGTAAAGCATAATTTTATTATGGGCACAGAGAAGGTCAAGAAAAGAAAATACTAGTACAATAAATTACTTACCATCCTGATTTAATTCCTTCCCTATTTAATTCCAATTTTTATCCACACATGTCGTTTGCGATATTGTTTCTTTTGCTGGTCTCATAAGCACCAAAAAACGGCTAAAATTAACTCATTCAGCATTATCAATAAATATCACACGTGTTCCCTCGAAGGCAAAATATAACCGACTAAAAATTCCGCTGGTCCTTTGCAACAAACGCACCAAAAAATTTAAAAGAAAACAAAATAATAATAACAAAAAATTTAACAAAAACAGCCCTGAACAGCAAGCGAATCGTCTTTAAAATCAGTACCTCACAGTTTAAAGCTAACAGCTTGCGCATTCAACTTCGGCTCGGCGTGCAGTTTTCTTCTGCACAGGTTTTCGTCTTTGGCTTGATCAATAGTTTCGTCTCCGCGTGCACTATGTTTGTACCATTAGAATAGAACTAGGTATACCATCCGGACCCGGTAAAAAAGTTAGCGTTAAGGCTTTTAATGTTGTTTAAGACTGTATGATATTCGATTATCAGCATAACCAATTTAGGCAAAAATTACTCAAAGAATATGGATAATGAGTGTTGACATATTTTTTAAAATTAGTATACGTGCTTTGAAAATATTAAGCAAAAATATTTAAAATTTCTTCATTGTTACAACCAACACAATTAAGTTTCATACAGGTAGGAAATGAGTCCACCCTGTGATTAGTGTTAATGAAATTGCAGTATTTTTTAGGATGACGTTTTATGTCCTCTTTGACACAGGTAACATATGACGAGTTCCAAAGATTATTAAGGGGTTTAAAATTATACTTTTACAGCAATGAACTCAATGTCGTCGGTATTATTGATATATACTGTTTCTGAAGAATACGATGAATTGACAGAGATCAACATTCCACCACCAATGCTTTCAATACGATCTTTTCTAGAACTGGTGAAAGTACTGTTAAATAAATCGGAATTTAAAACGTCCGAACGAAGCCAAATTTGGCGAATAAAATAATGTCAGAATAGAAAGAAAACTAATTTAAAAAGTTGATTAATTTTAGAATTTAAGCCTTAGAGGCGCTACTGTTTGAGGTTGTGTTCGTCGGAGGAATATTGTGAGGGAGTCTTTCACTGATACCCGTGATAGCACTTTTTTTCAGTTGAATTTGTACACAACACAATCAGTAGGCCAAAAAGTGGAATCTAACAATTGGTTACAAAAACCATCGGGTACAGAAATTTTGAATGATTAAATGGCCTTTTAAATTTAAATTTGTCAATATGCCAATATGTAGTGTCCTCGGCCAGCCTAGGCACAAAAATTTACTTTGAGGACGGTGCAGATACAAGCTTCTTAGGGCCAGTCGAGGCTTGAAGACTAGAATTAGCAGACGCAATGGCATTAGCATTACGTTCCGCAACGCTGAGTATGGCACCGAAACCACTGAAGGCACCGCGGATTTTCTTACCGTGCAACTCAGTGCGCCAGCGGTGCGCAGCAGCTATTAACTGTTCGAAAATTAGAAAATGGTCAAAGGGTATATTTTATACGAAATAATATCTAGTACTACAAAAACAACCACAAACCACGATTAGTGCTTTTTTTGTTCCTTGTGCAGTTGACGAGTTTGGAAAAACTTTATTTTACAAATGCATTAGACACTTAGCCCAATAAGAAATGGCAACGGGTAAAACGTGGACAGACTATTTCTAATTATTCTGGTATTAAACGGGACACAGTTTTGAGTAGGGTTTACACTATACACCCTAATTATTCAGAATGTTTTTATCTAAGACTTTTGTTACATAATGTTCGAAGTCCAACATCGTTTACTGATTTAAAGCGCGTACACGGCCAAATGTTCCAGACTTATCGCGCTGCTTGCCAAGCGCGACATTGGCTAGAAACTGACTCTCATTAGAAAGATACATTGTTAGATGCAACTATTTCCGTAAGCGTAGACAAAATGCGAGAGCTTTTTGCAGTCATACTGATTTTTTGCCACATTTTTGATCAAGCACAATTATGGGAATAAATTCCATATTTTTTAAAAGATATTTTACATCACGCGAGGCAGCTAAGTCATCATTTTGATATGTATTTCAATGACGACATTTGTAATGAAGGACTTATTCTTCTTGAAAATATTTTTTTTTTCATATGGAGAGAGTCGTTCAAAAGAAGTTGGTTTGCCAGACCCTATTCTCTAAAATTACATATAAATAATTTTTCCTATGTGCGCGAAACAATACCAACGAGCTAGAACAATTTGTACAGGAAATGAGCCGAAATTAACAGCAGAACATCGATAACCAAAAGATAATTTACAAAAATATAATTTCCACAACTCAGGTAACAATTTTTCTTATAGATGGACCTGGAGCAACAGGAAAAATTTCAGTAGCGAAAACAAAATAGATTTGGCGGTTGCCTCTTCAGGCATTGCAGCTACTCTTCTGTGTGGAGGGAGAACAGCTCATTCTGCTTTAAAGCTGCTACTAAATTTGTTACCCGAACATACCTGCACATGTTCCATTAAAGAAAGAAGTGCAACTACCAATGTTCTCCAAAGAGCGTGGCTTATAATATGGGACGAGTGTACAATGTCCCAGAAGTCGCATGTTGATGCCGTCAATAGAACACTCAAAGATTTGAGATCCCCTCAGGCGGTTCAACTATGGTTAATCGTGCGCAGCTACCTTGAGTATAGGAATTTCTCAGTGGTACTGGATGGTGTGGAATCTAGCATCAAGGCGATATGCGCAGGTGTCCCCCAGGGTAGCGTTTTGGGGCCTACACTCTATACCCTATTCACGCACGACATGCCCACTGGGTCAGAAACACCACTGAAGGATCCTCTGGATCTGATCATTGCCACGTTTGCAGACGATAAGGTCATACTCGGTAGTGCATTTACGAAGCCACGGACTCACTGCAGCAATACCTGCATATTTTTGAAAACTGGACACGACGTTGGAACATTTGCATTAACAAAAACAAATGTGCCAATGTGACGTACGCCTTACGGCCCGATTTCTGTCCGGGAGTTCTCATTGGAAACCAGCTGCTGGAACACCATTCAGGTTACAAATACCTCGGTGTGTATTTGGATAGGCGGCTAACTTTCAAGACGCATATTTCAAGTATCACGAAATCCTTAAGACAGAGGATTGGTAAATTGCATTGGCTTTTAACTAGCAGGAATAAATTGTCCTTGGGAAATAAGGTGAACATTTACAAAACCATAATTGCTCCTGCTTGGCGATACGGTTTGCAGGTGTATGGCATAGCAGCGAGGTCAAACATCACGAAGGTGAGAGTACTGCAGGCCAAGACATTGCGAATGCTTACTGGTGCCCTTGGTTCATGCGAACGGCGGACCTTGAAAACGACTTAAAAATACCGAAAATTGGCGATGTGATAAATCGTCAGGCCAAAAAATATATAGACAGGTTAAAAAATCATCCAAATAAACTAGCAAGGCGGCTTCTAAAACGACGCAGAATGGGAGGAGTTAGGGTGGCGAGACGGCTGAGAAGATTGCACCCTGTCGATCTCCCTATTAGATCCTTATAATATTATTATTAAATCATTTCCCCACTTATTATTTAAGTTGTTTTGTTAATTTTTGTATACACAATTTAATTTAAGTTGTTCTAATAATAACAGAAAAATTAAATATAAAAAAAAATATATTTAATAAAAATAAAACTCAGGCGGTATTGAGCGGAGTTACTTTTGTATTCACTGGATATTTTAGACAGGCTTTACTAGTGCTTCCGAAAGGTACACGATCTGATATTGTTATTGCATGCTTAAAAAAGTCGCGTGCATCTTTATGGAGATCGTCATTCTAATGAGTTTGCAGAGTATCTGTTAAAAATAGGCGATGGTGCCACCATAACAACGCTGGTTACATTACGATGTCATATGTTGTAGGGATCTGCGTTGGATATATTGAAAATTTTCTGCATATACACTCCAATTGGCTTTGCTAGCGAACTATCGTCATTTCGACAAATACGGCTGCCGAAATTACAAGTCGCTCGACAAAGTGGCAGAACAGAATTCCTTAATTCATTTAACTCTCCGGAACTACCGCCACATGAATTAAATCCCAAAATTGGTACGCTTATTATACTTCTACGCAACCTTAAGCCGCCCAGTCTATGCAACGGTACAAAACTCCAAACCACGCCTTTTTTTCCTAATATTATAAAGGACTATTGTAACAGGTCCATCAGCAGGCGAAACTATGATGATTTTCAGGATATCAATGATACCAACCGATTTATCTTTCACTTTTACTTTTAAACGAGTACAGTTTCCAATCAGAACATGTTTTGACCTGACTATGAATAAGGTACGAGGCCAAACATTTAAAGCCGTTGGTGTAGATTTCCGTAACGAAGTGTTTTCTCATTGCCCACTCACGGATAGGGACATAACAGAATCAAACTTTTCTTATTCCTGGCCGTGAAACCTTTCCTGGATATGAAACTCGAAACGTAGTAGTTGTATTCTATAATTAAAATTTTTGATTTTTTTAATTTAAACATTTTATTGAAAATATATTGATTTTTTATTTATTTTCTGTTTTATAAAAAAATAATTACGTTTTTGTTTATTTAATCGATTTATCTATCTATACTAGGAAAAAATACAGGTAAGCCGGGCAACACCGGGAAAATCAACTAGTTATTTTTTTTTTGTAATATATATTTTTTAAAATTTTATAAGATCATTAGAACGACATTGGCGCAAATATGCAACGTAGACTGCTAAGTCTATGAAAACTTAAATTTATATAATATAAAATATGTTAAAGTCGAAAAGGTAGATCTAAGGGGTTATAGTTCTTGAGTCTTCTCGTGACGCTGCTGTTGTCTGAGAGATTGATAGCTAATATTATGATTTTCCAGTCGTTGAATGTAGTTGTGCGATTTTTTCCTTTATAGTTCCGTGGCAAGTGAATATCACGGTGTAAAACTGAGTTTTTGTCATATAGGGCGCTCCAACAAGTCTTAGGAGCAGCATGGATTGAAATCTTTGCAGGATTTCAATGTCAGATTTTGCTGCTGTACCCCATAGTTGAATTCCATAGAGTTTTATGTCGAGAAAACCCGCAGATCAGTACTACTTCTTTTCAAAGCACAACATTATATCGCTTATAATTCGATGACACTGTCCAATGCTTTGTAAGAAAGCCGAACTGATGCTCAGAAATAATATTTCTATCGTCTAGGATTGGCAACACTCTGTGAAGGATTACTCTTTCAAATATATTCGACAGTATACCCAGCAAGCTGATGGGACGATATGACGCGATTTCGTGTTAAGGCTTACATGGCTTGGACATCAAAATGATCTCGGCGCACTTCCACTGAGAAGGAAAGCAGCTTAGCCTCAGACTGCTGTTGATGTTAAGCGTAAGTAACAGTTGACATTTCAAAGGCAACTTGTTGATTGTAAATCCCTCTAAGTCACCATAGCCGGGAAATTTTGTTGTTTTAGTTCCTTTATTGCACCCTGCAATTCGGTGAGAGTGACGCACGGAATTGGAAAATCCATTGGGCAAGGTACATCAATGAATGATTCAATTTTATGCTTTTTGTCAGATGAGAATGTTACAAACGGTGTAAATGTGTTATACAAATGTTTCGCAAATGCAGTAGCTTTGTCTTTATTTAATCGACACCACTGACTATTTGAGTTATTAATGGGAACACTTCTATTTGCAGGTCTTTTGAGAAATCGAGCAGTTCGGCAAAGCTTATGGTCCTCGTTACCTGGTTCCACTGAGGAAAAAAATCTCCCAATGCCATCGTTCGAGCTTCCGCTAGCACAGCCTTTGTCCTCTTGAGTGTGGGTCAGTAGGCCAATACGTTGGTGTACCTGTAGTGTGGCAGCTTAAGTTGTTTATTGTGATATAAGCATGCAATTGTTTACCTTTTGGATTTACTAGTCGTGGTCCCCACCAAAGTTGCTAAGCGTTGAAGTCTCCACCAAAAAGGAATCTGTGCCCAAGGTATGCAAACAAGATATCAAACATATTTATTTTCACGCTATTATTAGGAGGATTGTACGATGCTGATATGACAATATCACCTGTTGGACTGATCAACTTGACAGAAACAGTATTTAAGAGAGGATTTAATTAACACCTCAGCGCCACATAGAGCTCTTCCACTAGGGTGATTTGAGTAAATAATATCAAAGCCTATGTCAATGAATCTTTACTTTATGAAGTGCTCAACATCCAACTTTTGTTTGTTAAGTCAATTTGCATTCCAAAGAGCTAAATGAAAACTGAATTGCATCGCTTGGCCAGCAGTGACGATAAGAGACTTGAAATCTTTTTAAATGCTGTAACCATGAGGGTCATCATGGCTCCAAGTTTCCCCATAGATCATCGTTGGTCCCAGTTGTAGCTACTGGGACGTTTTTAGTGTTTACTGTGTCAGTCAAATCAGGTTTACTCATTTCGCCTCTGGTTATGTTTGCATAACTTACGCCGGTTTGATTGAAATGGTTTTCAGTTTGAGCGTTATCAAAAGCCCGATTGCATAGAGTAATGATGGCGGGAGTATCGTGAATCCTTTTTGATTATAGCTGCTTTTGATTTCTGCGCATCACGTTTTTTTAACATAGCTTGGCAGGACCTACAGCCTTTATACTAAGAGGTGTGCTCTTCATCACAATGAACACAACGTGGGGAGCAATCTTTGGGCTTGGTATAATCAGTTGATGGGTGATTATTTCAACATTTGACGCAACGAATTGGGTTACGGCGGTATCTCTTAAGGTGGCCAAATTCTTGGCAACGATGCCATTGCACTAGATCATCAAACTTATGTGGTGTTTTAATCTTCATAATAGCATTGCATAGTGTTTTCACAAGTTTGTTGTTTGCAACTGGTTCCAGATCATCGAAAAATTTCGACATAGGTTTTCTGTTTGTTCGACTTTTAGCATTGAAGAATCCCTCATTTGTTATGTTGGGCAAGAATATGGGTGGGGGTCTTGGCGATGTCTTTATCTTAGTTACAGGGGGTTCGGATTCGACGTTAGCCATACCTACGTCGTTATCACTTTCGTCACTTAATAGTGAGAACATATTAGAACTCAATGCGGCAGTGGCGGCGTTATAAACATCTTTTTGTCTATTGGCTGCTGAACTCGAAGAGGGATCAGTAGGATTGATGTAGTCTACCTCACTGTTCAGTGCAACCACTTCATGCAACTACGCAAAGCGACAGCAACGTTTTGTGAAAATTTACGGATGGGGCCAACGACGTTGTACGTGGGCTGGACGTAATTGGCAATTAAAATTATGACTATTAGGTAATATATTTGATGATAGAGAAGACCCATGTCGACAACCGCCGCAACTGGATCGAGGAGCGCCGCGATGTCGACTCACCGCTCTAGATGCATTTTTCAAATTTATTGAGAAAACAAAACACAAAGGAGTTAGCTCTTTACACATCAAATCGAGATTTTCTCAGCATACACTAAATGTTACTGCACATGTGCTAGGAAAAATCAGTTCGCCGTTAAACAGGGATAGTGTTAATGCAACGAAACTGAAGTTTTCGACAGACTACAGTGAGCTAGGCCTTGGTAGAATAGGGGTTAGTCCAATTGGCTCCCATCCCAGTGGTCGTGGGTTCGATTCCCACCTCTGGCATAGTTCACGCACTTTTCCAATTTTTCCTCTTTACTACCATCTTCCCAGAATTATTTCCTACTCCCACGCAATTAATTCATTAACTAATTTAATTAATAAATAATAATTATTAATTCGATTAATAATAATTAATTAATCGCTAAAAACACCACATGTTGGCGGCGCGCCTCCTCCCGCCAGATGGCACCAGAATTCGGTCATGTGGTCCAACAAAACATTAGGTAATATTGTGGAGTGAGGTTCACCATCAAAACATAAGAAATTTAGCGCTTTGTTCATCAAACCACAGATGGCTGCCCCATCGGCTGTACTCGGCAGCAGAAGGCCAATCCCCTGCTTTGCCCCATAAACATCTGTCATGATGCATAGACTGGCAGTTCTATAATCGAAACCCCCACAGGCCCGATTATCAAAAATTTAAGCGACTTTTGGAAGGCCCTATGCAAAACAATAATGAAAAAAATAAAATTAAAAAAACAGCTAGCAGTGATTATCTTACCAAAGCTCCAATAGACATTCTTTTATGGAATGATCATTTTTGGAGTGTACTCATTGGTCGGATGTGGACCATACAAACACCCAACATAATCATTGGTGACGTTGGTACTAAAAGACTCCAACACTCCATCCGCGACTTGGCCTTTACCTCAGGTCATCGGAACTTACCCAGGGGAGGTAGCGCGACCGATCACCAAGGTTGCTAGGCTAACTAATTTTAAAACTACGTTCCAGGGCGGGCCGGGATGTTGATGAACGGTTCCACCCGAAATTAACATCACATTTTTCAAATTTAACGGATTATATTTCAAACAATATGGCAGCGCAACCTTTAGTGAAGTGCATTTCGGTTTTAGTTGGGTGAGTATAACTAAAGACGGGACACAGCGATTATACAAGAAATGTTTTATTTTATTGTGAGTGACACCACTGATTCATTACCAGTTAGCATAAAGGGTTCTCTGAAAACATGGTGTTGTAAAATTAGGTGGTTGCAAAGGGGGTTTATGCACATGTGAAACGTGTCAGTATAATCATGGTCTGTAGGGATTTTGTTGCTGGGTTTTAAGCACCTAGTGAAGGGTTTGATCAAAAGTCCCAAAACTCAAAGGAATGATTTTAATTGTGTGGTCGGTTTGGGGATTGAAAATTCTTCTGATATAACTGTAAATCTGGCAACACTCAACTAGACACTAGTACTCAATAAGCCCTACATTTTGCCAGCTGCCTTTAATTGCGCACACCAAGTTGGGTGAGGTTCTTCTCCACTTGTGTTGGCCATCTCAGTCGAGGGCGACCTCTGTTGCGTTGTCCCAATAGCTCGGATTCAAAGACTCTTCGTTCTGGAGCTGTATTGTCCATAAGCTCTAAATAGTCCAGCCATCGCAAGAGTTGTCTCCGAAGACGCTTGACCAGCCTCAGGAAGTCTTACAGTCCGTAAAGTGCGTTATTGAATCTTCACCTTCAGATGCCATAAAGTCAAACAGAGCCGAAAATCGAACGCAGAACTTTACTCTCGAAAAGGATAAGAGCTTCCTGATCCGCTTCTAATAATGTCTATGCCTTTGCGCCCTAGAGCAGGCCTGGGACGATCAGAGTGTTGTATAAAGACAGTTTTGGCTTTCAAGAGATGGCTCTATTTCTCAAATGCCGGTGGTGATGTATTGTCCATACTTACTGCCGAGCCGTAGTAGACGAAGTCCTTAGCCACATCAAAGTTTTTACTGCCTATTGTGACGCTCTGTCGAGACGACGATTTTGTGCGTCCTTCTGTGATGACAGCATATAATTTGTTTTTCTTCGTTTACTACTAGACCCATTTTAGCCGCTTCCTCTTCAATGCCAACAAATGCCTCATAGACGACTCGCTGTGTTCGACGAATCATGTCAATGTCATCCTCGTAAGTTAGCAGCTGAACGGACTTTTGGAAATTCGTGCCTCTAGTGTTGACCTGTAAGTTTCGCACGATCTTTTCAAGTGTGATGTTGAAAAAGTCACATGACAGTGCATCGCCTTGTCTAAAACCTTTTTAACGGAAACTTCTAAGAACGCATTGGCAGAAAAAATTTGCAATATTTCGGCGCCGTGATGGCATGTTCTATGACACAGATGGAATTCAGTGCAGACGTACAAATTTGTTTTTGGTGTTCGCGTTGCTCAGCGATGGAAAGAGGAAAAAAAAGGAAAGACAACGAAAAACAGAGATAAACTGTGTTGTGCTAGCAGTTGTTGGCATGTTGGCTCGCTCAGAAGTTATTACACACGAGGTTGAGTCTACTCGAGTATGCAAAAAAATTGCGACTGTTACGACATCAAAAAAGAATCGACGATAGCTTGTGACCTCAAGACAGAGCGGATGTATTTTGCTGTTTTAATTTCCTCTTGTTATTTGGTTCAATTGGCAGTTAGCTTCAATAGTTCTTGGGTACTTCGTTAGCTTCGATAGTTTATTGTTAGTGTAATTATTGTTTGTATTATTATTGTTAGTATTATTCTAGATATTAATATTATTGTCTTTATTAATCTTAGTATTAGACTTTCTCTTTGTAATTTTGGTTATTTTCTCTTCGTTTATTTTCTAGTTGTATACTATATATTGTGTGTCACTCAGGCCTATTAAAGTTTCACTTCTACCACTAGCGCTTAGATTTTTTTGGTCATTGAAGGTCTCGGTGAGTTCATTACCGACCTTGGAGGAGCAGCGAGAATTCCCCATCGCCAACCTACACAATCTGACGAGCATAGTAGGGATGTCAAAACTAAATATGGCAATGTATACCCCGTTTTTACGGTGGTAGTAGGTGTGTGTAGGTGGTGAGTGTCGATTTGCATTTCTTGGGTCTTTTCCAGGCTGCCGCAGTTTAAAGATATGGTCTAATTCTACATGGCAATACTGCCGATTTCTAAAGCAATGAGGCAGATAACCTTATAAGTATATAAAAATAATTTCTAAAGAAGAGTCCCTTATTAACGGCACCAATAATTCCTACAAAATTGTGCCTTACTTAAAGACACCAATAATCAACCAATTTGCTCTCCTAAAACGAAAAATAAAACATAGTGAACTTATACAAAGTTATATTATGAGTACTTGCTATTTTGAAAATCCCTGTTGATTCACGAAAAACAAAGTTTTGTCTCCAGAGAGTAACAATAGCAAAAGTTATTACAAGAGTTTTAATTAGAGCGGATTTGGTTTGGTGGTCTTTGCAAGAAGAAGAAGCGACTACAAATGGCATACAAATGTTGCTATTAATAAAAGAACTGCTGCTGCTTAATAGTGATGACAAATCAAACGCTGTTAGCGCCGCGGCCGCCAAAGCTACTGTTAAATGCTGCCTTTAACGCCGCTGCCGACAACAAAAGTGAAAACGCAAAAATTAAAATCAAAATAAAATAATTTCAATTAGTGAAAGTGCAAATGGGGACAGACACTTACAAAATATATACCCCCAAAGAGACAAATGGACATTTTTTTCCCAAGGTACACGACATTTTCTGAGGAAGTTTAAAAAAAAAAGTGTGCGGTCGGGGGTCCACCGTCAAGAACGAAGTTCTTTACGCCTTTTTACATATAAATCGCAATGATTTCTTGTGGCCTTAAACTTACTCTCATTTCTTGATGTGTAACTTAAAGTTACAATTCGGAGAACTGCGCGATTGTCAATTTTTGTGATCCTTTACTTTATTTATGTAATGCTCTTTCGTTATATTACGGTTTATACTTGTCAACTTCTCTTGCAAGCCAGTCAACTTTTTAAATGTCATCACATTGTAACATTCATTCGGTCAACTGAATTCGAAGTGTTAAGTCGATTTGTCATCTACTCTCGCACACCTAATTTAACTAAACTAAAAGTAAAACATCAACTAGTAAAACAAAGAGTCAATGCTGTTCTGGACTCATGAATGCCTGTTGAACGCAGTCCCCCGACTGCGCGCATCACCCAAAATCAAAATCAGCCAACAAAAAACAGCATGAGCGTACCCCACGTTCCAACAGGTGTTAGCACAACAAACAACAACGCATACCTTATCACATCATCCAACAGTTCAAACAACTGCATCAACAACAACAACAACAGAGAACCTAACCAAGCTTCACTTCTAGCTAATTTCGAGAGATAGCGTTCATACTCTCCCGCAATACAGCAAACAATTACACACCCAAAAAGTGAAAACGCATCATCAATACAAACAAACGCAACCTCTCGCTCTACCGCACAACTAACTATCAAGAGCTCTATGGCCACAGGTAAAATGCAGAATCTGCCGTGGAGTGCACAATGTGCTTCACCAACGAAGCCGCTCTCCTCTTTTCCGCCAACAATAACTACATCAACTACTACAACAACGCTCGCTCTGGCTTCTGTTGGAGTGTTCACAACAAGGGCAACAACAACTATAACAACCACCTTGGCAACACGATCAGCTGTATCAACTGTCTCCTCTATATCCACAGTAACTACAACAACAACAACAGCAAGTAAGCAGTACGCTACACAAAACATAAACAAAGACAATACTCAAGAGTCCAGCATAAAGAGAAACAGGAGCAAACAATCTCCCAATAACAGTACTGAACAAAACAACACAAGCAAAAACAAGAGAAATAAACAATGTAACGGAACGCAAACAATACTGCAACAATAATAGCTAAGTGTACCAATCACAACCAACAGGCTCTTCTCTCCTCTCTCAAGACGATGACAATCAAAGAGTATTCATACATGAATAAGTTCTCTCTGATGACAATCAAGCGAACAGCGGTGCGGAAAGTGGTCCTGATGCAACAAATTTGCCAGCACAAAAATATATCAAATCGGTTAAGCCACCGCCAATATATATTAAAGACGTCAAACAAATTTGGGTTCTTATCAATGCTCTAAAAAATGTAATTAAACATAATTACATTTTAAAAACGCTGGAGAATAATTAGGTGCGAATACAAACAAAAGATTCTACCAGTTACTTCACGGTTATTAAGATGCTGCAAGAGCACAGAACGAAATACTACACGTTCAAACCGAAGGAAGAACGTGAATTTAAAGTAGTGCTCAGGAATATGCACCATGCCACTGACATTAATGAAATAAAAAATGAACTTCTGGATCTAGGGCATGAAGTCATAAACATTCATAATGTACAACAAAAAGTCATGAACAAACCGCTTCCATTATTCTTCATTGAATTGAAAAACAAAAAAAAAACCAACAAGGAATTTTATAACATAACCACACTGCTCTGCACGAAAATCATTTGTGAGCCCCCACACCATAAACGCATAATATCACAATGCTCAAATTGTCAAAAATACGGCCACACGAGACATTTTTGCACCAGAGATCCGATCTGCGTCAAATGCGCCGGTAAACACAAAACAATCGACTGCAAAATTGAAGCCAACGGTCAAATAAAATGTGCATTGTGCGGTACTGCACACACTGCAAACTACAAAGGTTGTGGTATACAAGGTACTGAAAATAAAAAGATTTCCATCCCTGAGACAAAATAGCTACCAACATTGCAATCGAAATATACTTGTGCTTAAGAATAAGTTAATCGTTATAAATAATTCCTAAAAAGAAAGATTCGAATAATAGTCATAAGGACCCGAAAGCTCGACCAGAGACATTGTCCAACATATTCCTTACATACATATATTTCATTATTTAATGTAATTAACTTTTGGAATTGTTATCTAATTAACGAAAAAAAATAAAAATTAAAAATAGCCACCAAGTCCCGGCTGAGACAGTAGCTTTAGCTCCAATCGAGACTCAAAGCTTAAACAAACTTAAGACCGGCTCAAGTAGCTAATGATAAGAATGACACCAATAATGGCGAAAAGAATAAGTAGGAACAACTTACGAATCCAACCAATGAATACGTAAGTAGACGCATTGACATAAATACTGATATTACTGAGATTAAACTAAATTAAGGATCATAACTTGGAATGCAAACGGATTAAAAAATGACTTAAATAAACTACAGCTTTTCCTACACAACAACAACACTGACGTTGCTTTGATATCGGAATCACACTATACAAGTAGCCAGCACATGAACATATGTGGATGCAAGATGTACCACACAAGCCATCCCGACGGTACAGGACACGGTGGAACTGCTCTCATTATTAAACAAATAATTAAACATAACCACACATAAACATGACCACTAAGAATAACAGCCGTGTACAGCCCACCAAAGCACAATATCTCACAGTCGCAATATATTGACTTCTCAAAAACTCTCGGACAACGCTTTATAACTGCAGGCGACTACAATGCGAAGCATACAGACTGGGGTTCCAGAATATCAAACAAGAAATGTAAAAACTTACAGGGTGCACTGGTCTTAGCAAAAGCTAAACATCTTAGTACCGGCGAACCCACGTATTGGCCAACAGACAAAAATAAAAAGCCAGACCTCATTGACTTTTATATACTCAAAAACATAGACTTAAATAAATGTGTCATAACATCAAGGCTGGAACTATCGTCAGACCATACACCTATACTACTAGAACTCAATTCAATTGACATGAACACAACCAATTATAAACTATTGCATAACAACAAAACTGACTAGGATACCTATCGCGACTACATTAACACAAACTTAAATACAAGCATTCCACTGAGATCACCCGACAACTTGGAATCAGCTATAGTCCACCTAAACCATACCATTTAGAAGGCAGTATTGCAAGCAACTCCGGACGAAATAAAACACCATGTAAAGCGATACACACCCCTTACGCTTCGCAAATTGATATGTACAAAACGAAAACTGAAAAAAGCATGGAACATTTGCAGATCCCCCGATTCGAAAAATTAATATAACAAGGCAACTAAAGAAATTAGAAAATATCTCCAAAATCAGAAAAATTACGAAATCACGAAGTATTTACAGAGGCTAACACCGACAAGCTGTACCGACTACTCCCTGTGGAAAGCTACAAAAAAACTGACAAATAAAACAATACACCAGGCACCTATAAAAATGGACGATGGATCATGGGCACTAATAAACCTAGACAATGCGACAGTGTTAGCGAATTATTATGAAAAAATATTTGCTGATGAAACACTCAACGAAGATGACTGTCATATAAATGCACAAATGAAATATTCAAATGTATACAGCACGACATAAAGCCCAAAATAGCACCCGAATATGACAAAATTGACGGAAAACTTTTAAGGGAGCTACCACTTCAAGCAGTGGTATACATACGTAATATTTTCAACGCGACAATTAGATTAAATTACTTTCCTAAAGTATGGAAAGCGGCTGAAATCATTGCAATTCCAAAACCTGGTAAAGACGTATATAATCCAGCATCTTATAGACCAATTAGCTTACTTCCAGTGCTGTCAAAAATATTCGAGAAGGTCCTGTGCCAGCGACTCTAGAACGTAAACATATAATACCTGACCACCAATTTCGCTTTCGACGAAAACACTCGACCATACAACAAATCCATCGTGTGACTCATAAAATTTTAAACGATCTTGACGACAAAAAGTTCTGCATAGGAGTTTTTCTAGATGTAGAAAAGGCATTCGACAAAGTTTGGCACAAAGGACTAATCAGCTAATTACGCAATATATTTCCGCATAACGTACTACAGATATTACACAATATCACAGAAAGACATTTTTCGTACTGAGATGAATATTCCACATTAAGAAAAATCAAAACAGACGTACCACAAATCAAAATGCTCAAATCAAAATTAACATTAAAAAACAAAACACTGATCTAAAAAGCCATTATAAGACCAATCTGAACGTACGGAGCACAAATTTGGGGAACGGCCAAAAAATCAAATACAGACATAATACAAAGACAACAATCAAAAATCATTCGTATGATCACCAAGGCTGGGTGGTATATAACTAACGATGATCTGCATCGTGATCTTAATATTCCAACAGTGACAGAGGAGATTACAAAAATAAGTCGTATCTACCAGATGAAGCTTACCCAACACTCAAATGTTGGTGTCAACCTACTACCAATACAGGAACTTCAACGTAGACTCAGGTTACAGAGGACAAGGCCAGTGGATCTAGTAGTATAAATTCTAAGCTAGATACAAAACATATATCAGTACCTCATTCTACTTCTTTTTTTTGTTTAACGTTGTTTATTTTTGCATTTTATATTTAATTTCATTTATGTTTATTTTACTTCATTTTGTCTATAATTGTATTAATTTAATTTAAATTTATATTATTATTTTACTAATTTGGTTTTTTACCCTACATCTTTACAAAAATTAAAAACTTTTGTGATCTGCTCACATAAGTTAACTATGACCCTAAAATAAAGTTTAAACTATGTACTAATAGTCTTAATAAAAAGCAAAGAAAAAAAAATACCATGGTAATTAATGTCTTATGATAACTCTAAAAAGATGCGTATGCTTGAGATTCAATTTTGTACAAGTGTCTTGAAAAAAACAGAGCCAGTATTTTGTTGCGAATTGCGCTGGATCATTATTAATATGGAAATCAAATGTATCTAATAAAAAGGATATTGATTCTTCTTCTAATTTTTCTTTATTATTGAAGTTAACGTTGTAGTCTCCAGGCAATATTAGTGGAAGTTTATGAAAATTTTGTTTGAGTAATTTAGAACCTCCTTCGGTATATTCAACAATGATCGATGACTGAATAATATAATATCCTAAATATTTTGATTTGGGGATATATAAACAGCTACAATAACTATTGCAAAATCGTTTCCAATTTTACAAATAACAAAACAAATATCACCAACTGATGAGTGCTTAGTTCTCGAATCATTAACGTTGGACAAAAGCGTTCCTATATTGTCTGTACAAATATGAGCCGCGTCTTCACTTCTACGATATATTGTGGCTCCACCTGAACGAACATTTTGTCGTTTATAATAAGAAATTCCATTGAAATTAGGAAGGGCAATTTATTCTTCATATCTTATCCACGGATCCAAGAAATCTAAGGAATTTGTTTTCAAACTTTGGCAGTTAAAAATGAATAATGGTAAGACCACTCTTTTTACAAATCATATCCAGGATAATTATGTTCTGGTCTTCAAACAGTTTAACGATAATCTTTGAAAATCTTGCGGCAATTTCTCTGTTGATCTAGCTTGCTTTTGATTATGATAAAATTTAAATTTCGTTGGATCATCTTGGGGTGTTACAATATACAAGTTTTCGTATGTGCTACTCGAGATAGTGCAACGTAAACAAGTTCTTCTAAATAATATTTGCTGTATGCGTAAACTATTTCACTTCAATCTCCACCATGCGATTTATATACGGTAATTGCTAGCGCAAGTCGAAATTAAAGGAAAATGCTTTCGATTAGCAATAATTTTCTTATGTGATGCCAATGGAATGTTCGTAGATCGTAGTTCAATAAGCACAGCAAGACTACTAACTCCACTTTGTACAGCTAACTGAGCAGCTATTTTGCTTTTCTTCCAAACAATCGTTGTTGAACCACAAAACTCCAACCAAACTCTAACTACAATGTTGTTCGTATCAAAATCTAAATGCACTAATTTTCCTGACGTACCATTACATAAGCCATCTGATATATCAACATTTGTTGTGATGAGATAAAACATGACTTTTCCAACTATAATTTCGTATGGTAAACCACTAGTATCTGTAACTATCTTCTTATGTAATTAGGACATTGTTCATGATTTTTAGATACTTTAATTGAATCAGTGGCTGTAGAGAGTAAAATGGCTTATTTCATCGATGATTTATACTTATGCGCTATTCAGATGGCAGAGGCAATAGTTTTGAAATTGAAATTATAAGTGCAGAATGAATTGTTTTCCTATCCAACGGACAGAAACTTTACCAGTGGTAGCGCAAGTTATATAAGCATTAGATTAGCCGGCTGTGTCAGTAAATCTGTTATAAATATCCAGCATTAGTCTAATGAAAAATTTTTATCAGCGCCTGGACCTGGTGAAAAAAATTTGTAGAGGTGCTTGATGTGTAGTTTGTAAGTGTTAAATAATATGCATCAATAAACGAAATCCGCGAAAAAAAATATAAGGAAAACAATGTGTGAGTGTGCTTAGCACTCACGAGCGCATGTAATATATCATTCCATCGAAACCAAAGATATTTCACAACGAAACGTCGTCACCTCGACTACCTCGCTACCCGTGCACAAAAAAAATTTTGTCTTTGCTGACCAAGTAATATTATGTTCGAAAATGCAAACTTATAGCTCACCTTCCTTTAGATTTGCTATTGCATTATAATTTATAATTTATATGAAAGCATGTGCTAATCGAACAACATATATATATGAGCAGTTTCACTTTTGGAAGTACATTATAATTCATAATTGAGGCACATAATGTATATATTTATATAAAATATTAGAGCCAAGCCTCGGCGACATGAATGCCAATTGATATGAGCGATCAGCGTCGAGTAGGTTACACACATAAACAACACAAATTAAATTCCCTCGCTCTCTCTCTCTTCGCAAAATCGAACGCTTGAAATTGCCGCAGTTGTCCTGCTGTTCTTGCCTTTGTTGTTGTTGCTGCTGTTTGGTTTTGCGCTCTCTGCATGAGCACAACAGAAGAGCAGTACCAAATAGCAGCAAAAAATACCACAAAATACAACAATAACGTTGTTACGGTTTTTGAATTTTCTATCATTTCACACCTACAACCAGCGTAAAGGAACTTCTTTCCAAAAATCATGCAGTTCACGCATTATAGAAGTGAAATTTCTTAAAAAACAACGGAGCGGGCCCTTTGTTTTCATTTCACAACTTCGGCTCAACGCTCGAATGCTACACGAATAACTATAATGGTATGACGCGATGCCACTATGATGCGTCATAATGATGAACATCACATACAAAAAGAACACAATGAAGAGCGCAATACTTTTGAGTGTGTTCAACAGAGAGTAACGTTTAACAATAACCCGACAGCACCGATGGAAATACCACAAACAGGCCCTCCCAATATAATGGTCAAAATGGTGGCGACAACTTTAGCAACAGTGGAAACCGTGATGGTAATCAAGGCCCTTGCGCTTGGAGTCAATTAGCAGCACAACCATGAAGCAACCGAGGTACTGGCAATTCATCTTTGAATAGCGGTAGCGCTTATGGCGCTGGTGTTGACAACAGCAACCGATGGAGAACGTGCAAATGAACGCAACAGTAATTTAAGTATATTATTAATTTCGCTAGATTTGTAACTCCAAAACGTTAGCAAAATGCGTTTCTTGAGAGGTAATCGGGAGGCGACTTCGCCCCAAGACCTATATTTACAAAAACTATGTAACTACAATTAATAAATTAAAAAATAAATGAAGGCAAATAGCATAATATGAATTTAACTATAAGTACAAAAGTTGTAACTTGAAATGTGCCTAAATGTAAATTATGCTTGCCCTTCCAGCAAAACTAAAAACAATCGACAAATAAAACATTAATTGACAACCAAAAATTAAATTAACTTAATTAATAAAGGTAGGTCAAATCAATTATATTGGCTGCTCAAATCAAAATTATCGGTACCACATAAATTACTGATTTACAAAGCTATTGTAAGACCAAACTGGACGTATTGAACACTAATTTGAGGAACGGCCACAGAATCAAATACAGCAATAATACAAAGACAACAATCAAAAAGCCCTCGTATGATCACTAACGCTGGGTGGTATATAACTAACGATGACCTGCATCCTGATCTTAATATTCCAACAGTGACAGAGGAGATTACAAAACTAAGCCGTATCTACCAGACGAAGCTTACCCTCAGATGTTGGTGTCAACCTACTCCCAATACACAAACTTCTACGCATATTCAGGTTACCGAGAACAAGGCCAGTTGATCTGGTATTATTATATTTTATATTTTACTAGCAGAGACTCGGTGCGTTGCTGCCTTCGCGTGTGTCACACTCTTCGGATGTTTCGGCAGCCCTGTGCTCTGTCTACTGCTGCGATTTTCTCGTTGACCTTCCAATGTTTGACTTTATCGAAATTCTCGTTGTTATTCTGATCCTGCAGCTCTTGATATTGATGCTCTGTTTCGGTCTTGTTTAAGTCGAGAATCACGTTGTTCTTCCGTTTCTAGTCGAGATTCTCGTTGTTCTTCTGTTTCGAGTGCTCTATTTCTACTTTTTTTCTTCCAAATGATTCTTTTTTTGGTGGCATTATTTTGCAATTTTTTGTATTTAAATGATCGATTAATACGCCTTCTATTTGACAGAGTTGATAGTCACGTCCTCTTCCTCCCGTGTTAAAATTTTTACTGGTTTTAATTTCGTATTTATCACTTTTTCGATTTATTTCATTCGAATATTTGAACATTTCGACGTTGTACAGTTTGAGCAGCACTGCCGCCAAACCCCATTCTGAGATGCTACTTTGTTTTTGTGTTTTATTTGTATCTGTGCAGTTTGAGAAGCATCTGAAAATGGAGTTGGTATTAATATTTAGCGAATTCAACGATTTGTTGGCAACAAACTTCACAGTTACCTTCTTAAGGCTATTTACAGATTCTCTGAACATTTCATCAAAATCGGTTCAGCCGTTTCCGCGTCTATAGCGGACAGACATACAGACAAACATACTTCCATTATTCTACATATAGATTTTATTTTTGTTCCTTTTAATTTATTTTGTTTCTATTATTGTATTAATAAAATTTATTTCATTTTATTTTTGTTACTATTTTACTTTTTTCTACTACATCTTTTTTTGCCCAACATCTTTACAAAAATAAGATAAGTACTACTATAAGAAATCAATAAAACGATGTTTTTCATACAAAAAGTCGACAATTTCTTAGAGTCGTCAAATGAAAAGCTATATGTATACAAGGCGCCAAAATCGATGGTCGTTGATTTTAGTTGGACGCCTTTGTGTTATTTGCTGGTCGTTGTGACATTGGCAAAGAACAAAGGTCAATGTCGTAGAAAGCACGTAGAAGTTCTTCCTTTGAGTCGAAACGTTGTAACTTAGCTTGATTTCGCAAATTCACAACCGGAATGACTTGGATGAAGTAGTCGATGAATTCTTCTACCTCAAGGTAAAGGCTGCTAGATACTACAAGCTTTTCATTAAAGTATTTGGCACAGCGTTCACCACTTTGCCAAACGCGACTTTGTAGTCTTCGACGAACAGTCAATTTGTTTTCCTTTATACCAAACATGTTATCCATATCTTTTAAAAGATAGTCAACTTTTTCTACAAGGTAAAGTAGATTAGAGAACAGCCATTGTTGAGCCTTGCCTTTCAATTTACTGCAGACCAATGCACGTAGAACATAGTCACCAACGTTGTAGTTTTGCCGCACACTTTTTAGTTGAACAAAACAAGCTTTGAAATTACAATCCCCATCATACGTGGGCAAGAATTCCTTCAAAGTATCGGAATGCTGAGTACTGCACAATTTATATTTTTACTTTGTTTGTTTTTATCGGAAAACAAGTTCAGCCAGATCGTTTTCCAATTGCCAAATCTGCTGTAGTTGCTTTAACATTAGTATTTTATAGCACACTTTGCGAATTTCCTTCAGATCTTTTCCTTTATCTTTTTCTTTGTCGTCAACACTCGCAGTCGTTACTTCTTCGTTGTGTTATGTATACTTTATCATTGCGTTGTTGTTGCTCTGCGACACCACTGTTGAGTAGCTTGTTTCGTCGTCGGTTTGTATGTACGCTACCGCATCGCCCACGCTTTCATTTTGCGCGCCGTCTCGTTTGATGTTTTCATCTTTGCTTTGGTCGCTGCTGTGTTCGTCTCGTTTCTCTTTACTTTGGTCGCAGCTTTGTTCATTTCGGTTATCAGTATCGTGTTGCTGATATTTACAAGTACAACGCCGGGTAATAAAATGTTTTCTTCTCCCTCCGTGGACTCACTGTGTGTTTTTGTTGACTTAACACCTCTCAATCCCATTGTATTTATTAACGCCACACTCTGTTTTATTTATTTTTATTTTATTTTTGTTGCCGTTAGTTATCAACACTTTTGAAAAAAAATGTTTTGATGTGAAACATCTTTAGTTTTGGTAGAGTGAAATTTTAAAGTGACCTGAAGAAGATAATTAAATAAATAATTAAAATTGATTTAAATTGCATTTATACCTATTTTTCGCGCTAGAAATGTCGAAAAATCGAAGTTGCATAATGCTATTCTACCTTTACTACCAGGCAAGCAGCAAAACTACAAATGTCGCATGTGAAAACGAAATCAAACCAGCAAAAACAAAGTATGTGACATTTGTTATTTTCTTATTTGCCAAACATAAAGGAATACAAAGGAAAAAGATATACCACCGCATTCACATACTCACCTTGAAATGTATTTTATTTGCTGACACAACCGAAAATTTGTGTAGTGTAGGTATTGTGCGTGTATAAGATTGTATAGGTTTCTTATTGTGTGTATTATTTGGAATATTTTTGTATGGTATTGCTTTGTGATTAAGCCATTTTTTTTGGTCTCCTGGTATTTTCATTACATTCATATAAAACGGCAAACGTTGTTTTACCGACTCTTGTATGTGATGCATTCAAAGAGTATACTCTGAGAGTACGTGGTCAACAGAGAGTACACGTTTGTCCGTTTTGAAAGCAACTCACAAGCCAAACAAAAAAATAAAGAAGCATACCAGAAAGAACCAGAAAACTTACGAAACTTTTTTGTGCTTTTCTGGCAGTGACTTTGCATAATAAGCAAGTTATATAATGAATATGTTTCACAACAAGAGCTCGTGAGTGCTAAGCATACTCACACATTGTTTTTTTTTTCGGTGTGTGTTTTTTCCCCCACTTCTGATATTGTAAACTCAAGTGTGTTCTCCTCGACAGCCACGATACGAATTCCGTTATTTTTCTCTCTCTACTTGTTAAATACTTAAAACTATATTGCACACACAACTTCTTTTAGTTACTATCTACTACTTTGAGAAATATCCTATATTATAGGATATATTATAATATATAATATATATTATAAAAATAAATAATAATAATAATACAATAGGCTTAGTGAATAGATTCATATAAATCCATTCAAATAAAAAGGGAGGTGTAGTATGTACAAACTGCGGTCTCCTAGGACGATCGAGGCATACATTAGTTCACCATATAATGGTGATGGTTATCCAGGGGGCGCTACGAGGAGGCTGGATGTCAACTTGACTTGCGCATTTACAGCGATCGTTGTTGGCATCCGGACAGGTTAGCAGCAATCAACAAGTTTACGTTGTGTTAATCGAAAGTAGTGAAAAACTTTGTTTTGGCTGTTTGACAATTCTTATGACCTGTTCTATTTGCATTGTTTTTTCTTTTGTGCTCGTTTTCAGGCAAAGCAAAATGTAAAATTTTTCTCGTGTTTACTTATCCGTGCAATAATAATAATGAATGAATCGCAAATCTGTATTCGTCGTGAACGGCTGCGAAACATGTGCATTTTTTAACTTTATCAGTGTTCTTAATTTCTCTTTCGTATTTCATCTCTTTCGCTCTGGGGTGTCGACGACTATCAGTTCTAGATAGAACTTGTAAACAAACCTGGTCATAAAGAGCGAAGTAAAAACAATAAAACGGTCTCTGAACAGACCCAAAATGTTGGCGTGTGACCCACCCAATGGTCGGTTGGCAGGTGGGACAGTACGCAAAACCTGACGCAAAACCAATTAAAATCATTAACATCACCTGGACCAAAGTACATAGTAATATCTCGTATAGATAACACTGAAAAGCAATTCAAGCTATCGCCATTTACTACAAAGAAGTAATTGACTATACTTGTGGTAGTGAAGTTGATTTCTGCAAAAAACTTGGCAGGGGTGATAATTAATCAAAACAAAACAATGTGCGCCAAGCAAACAAGCTCATGGAAATAACCCAGTACACCGAAAATATGCCAGTGTCTGTTTCGGAACATTACTCACAGAATTATTATTATTTTTATTTTTATTTATTTCCCAAAAGAAGAGTACATTGTCTATTATAGAAAAATAAATCGACTATTGTATAGATTTAGGACAAGTGGGTGAATTTCAATTTTACAATCAGTTTGTAAAGTCGTGTTGTGACTGGAATTTAACAATACATGTAAATTAACAATAAATAAACAATTAAAGATAACCCCAATTAACAATTATTAATTGGAAGTAATGTGTTATGTGAGGTCCACTGGTCTCACCCTTTTTAGTCTACGTTGCCGAGTTAGTTCATCTAATGGTGATGTATTCACACCATCATTCGAATGCTGGGAACGTTTGGTTTAGTATTTTCTGCTTAAATTGATTATTTCCTCATCTCCTGTATTAATTCTTAGGTCTCGATGAAGGTCCGTGTTGGTGATATACCATTGGGCTTTGGTGATGGTGCGAATAATTTTTTAATGTTGCCTCTGGATTAACTTTATATTTGATTTTTTGGCAACTCCCCATATTTCGGCTCCCTATGTCCAAATTGGTTTAATAATTGTCTTATAGATTAGGAGCTTGTTTTCAAGTGAGATGTTTGCATTTGGTTTGAGCAGCCAGTTCAGTTGTCTTACTTTCATTTTGATTTGGTCACGCTTTTTTTGTATATGGTGTTTTCAGTTTAGTTTACTGTCAATATATAATCCTAAGTACTTGGCTTCTTTTTGAATGGTTACGTCGTCTCCGTCAATATTTATATGGATTGGTGTGAATTATACGAATGAAGTTATTTACTTGCGCTAAATACCTGAAGATTTGCTACAAGCCGAGCCCAATAGCCAGAACGTAGCCCTCGTAAAAGAATAATGAGAAAAGCAGAAGGAAACCCCACTGAAACATCTCAACTTTCGCCTCAATTACACTTCCGCAATCTGTAATTATCGCTTACGAAATGACATGCGTCAGCCCATACATTCCGATACCACACCACTGTAAAAACTACCACCGCTATGGACATACGTTCAAAGTGTGCAAAAGCCAAAAGACATGTGTTAAATGCGGTTTACGACACCATACAAATGAAGCCGAGAATGAAGTTTTCACAAACAACATAGGCCAAAAAACAAACTGCCACGTAATAACCTATGCGAACGAAACTAAGATGCCCGAGTTTAACACCAATTCAAATACAAAAATAACTACCAGCTCCACACCCAATTCCACCGCAACATTACCAATAAAAGCACAACAAACACTAGCAGCTCTACTCCTAACTCTACCGCTCGGAATTTAACTATCTATGACAACCTCGACATCGACGATATTGCAACAAAAACTCAGCTAGGTACTTCATTAGCCGCGAAGTTATCTTAAAACAGCTACGCAAACAGGGAAGAGTACTAATTTACATCTAACCCAAACACATGTCAGGCTGTCCGGCAGAGGAACTTCCCCCAACAAATTTCAATGCGATCAGCTCCTCAGTCGATCAGCCGGTGGCTTCAACTTAAATACCATAAACCCACAGTTCACTGTAGCAAATCTCACAGTGTAAGTAAATAAATTAGAACCCTAACACCTTAATCATGCCCTTAAATATTTTTTATTTATTTATGGACAGTTTAAAGGCATTGTCAAATTACAGATAAACTTAAAGAAAGCTATAGCATCGAGGCCTTAAGCTTAATTACTAATCAAGATATTACCAATAATAGTGATAATAGTAATAGTTAACAGACTTAGCAATAGTAATGTTATATGTATGTGGGTATGTGAAATGTGGTATTAGAACTTACAAACTACTTGTATTAATAATATTTATATTTGATTTTATAATTGGCTTAATAAGTTGCATGATTTTAGGAAACTAATGAGCTTAGGTAAATTATATTTGGAATGATTGGAGAGGATTGTAAGAAGGTCAAGGTGGGTTAGAGTTTTGATTCTATTTCTATGGAAGAAGTGATAATCAGAGACAACATGTTTTACTGAAATACGTGTATTCGAGTTGCACAATTTACAGATATTGGATGAAGAGTTTGAGCGGTCGATAAGGTGTAACTGGGTAAGATTGGTGTGGCCGAGACGTGACCAAATGATTTTTGAAAGTAAATGACGATGTATAGGATGATCAAGTAGTAGTCGATCATAATCGTAAATTGTGTTCTTTGGAGTGTTGTATAATTTGTAGTGGTTATTAGTCGAAGCAATAAGTCTATTTTAAAGTGGGTTTTAATGTGTTTTATGATATCAGTTATATTTCAGTTTTCTTGGAAAATGAGAGGGAATTTGAATGCATCTTTTGCAGCTTTATCTGCTTCTTCATTGCCGGTAAAGTAGAAAAGAAGATTTGTGCTTCTGTGGCCCACTGCACTGCGTTGTGAATGGCTATGATTTCCGTTGAGAAAACGAGCTGTAGTGGAAAAGGAGGAATTTATTATGTGCTCTATTCATTACTAAACTGAAGGAGGAACCGTAGTCCGACTTGGAACTGTCTGTGTATACGAATACATGAGAGTGTAGGGATTCTTTAAGGCGTAGGAATTATTTTTGGTAGATTACAGGTGGGGTGGAAGACTTCGGAAGTTGGTGAAGATATATATTGTGAACAGAGGAGTGGAGGTTTAGTGTGAAGAGTGGGGATGTGCTTTTGATTAAGGGCATTGGTTTGGTTGGAAAGCCAAAACTTCTGTTGTGTAGCAGGGAGCGGTGGAGAGCAGAGGGAATTTTTTGTGCTTGATTTTTAGATTTATATCTATTTTTGAGGGTTACTGCTAAACGAGAGTCATTTGAGAGAAGTATTGGTTTATTGAGCATTGCTATTGAAAGCTGTTTACTGGTTTCTATTGGCATTATTAGGGTTTCGAAAAGCATATTGTTTATATTAGTAGATCTAAATGCTCCTAGGGCAAATCAAATGGCTGTGTGGTAAATTACTTTGATCTTGTTTAATTGTGAGGGTGGTGAGTTTCCATAGAGGTAAAGGCTGTAATCTATTTTTGACATAATCAAAAGTTTTATGACATCTATCAGAGATAGTTGGTTGCAGTTGTATTTGTAATTTGAGAGAAAATTGACTATGTTTAGCCTGGAATTGAAGGAGGTTAAAAGGTTTAGAATGTGATTGTTGCACTTGTATCTGTGATTGAAGGTGATTCCTAAGACTTTGCGTATTTTAACGTCTGCAATAGGAGCTAGAGAGGAAGAGATTTTGACTTGACAGGAATGCTTCCTATAATGTGCAAATGTTTCCATTTTGAAACCGAAAAAGAGATCCGAATAATCACACCAGGAGAGGATATCTGTTATTAGTGGACTTATGTTTATTGAGGTTCACTTGTTTATTTTTTTGACAATGAGGAAATCATCGGCGTAGGCGTAGAAGTCGAAATGTCTATGTTTAAAGATTAATCTATTTAGTTTGTTGTATGCGATAAGGAATAGGATGACGGAAAGTGGAGAACCTTGCGTAATTCCGTTGAATTGTTTGAGAACTGAAGAGAAGCGGTTGTTTGCATATACTACCATTTTTCTATTAGACATGGAGCTAGTGACATAGTTGATGATTTTAGGGCCAATTTTCCACGAATGTAACTCATCTATGACGGAGTGGATTCCTACCTTATCAAACGCTTTGGTGAAGTTGAGTGAGATGATCGGGTGGTGGTCGGCATTTTCAATTTTAAAATAATCTTAGTGGATATATTGCGCTTAAGGGCGTACCAATGATGATTTTTAACATTTTTGAGTTTTTGCAGTTTTTGAGCTTTTGGTGGAGGCGTTCCACCAACGGACTGAACGTTTATGATGTAGTTTCGATGTACTTTGTGGGATAGAAATGTTAGCACTTTTGCGGATAATTTTTATGATATTGGCTGATACTCTGTTTTAGTTGGTGCATACAGGGCGTTGAAGGTGATAGATATTTGTGGCTTATTTATATAGTGTCCAGTTTTCAAAATCATATGTGAATTTTGAGGTTGTGGGGGAAGGTAGGGGGAGGGTTCACAGAGATATAATTATTGGGAAGTGATCACTGGAAAAGGTATCAGATTCTAGTTTCCATGTTGATTCTCGCGCAAGGGTAGTTGTAGCAAAGATGTGATCAATATGAGTGAAGTTATGATGGGTGCGGAAGTGAGTGGGTGATCCGTCGTTTAAGAAAGGGGGAAAGGCGATTGAACCAAAATTTTGGAGACTGTATTTCCTCTACGATTGTTTGGGTAACCCACACAAAGAGTGCCAGCTGTTAAAGTCTCCAGGGATTAACGATTGAAATGTGAGATTATCATATGCATTACGTAGGTTGCTAATAGAGAATGGTTTGTTTGGTGGAATGTATGAGCAGATAACGCTGAACTTGATTTTTGAGTAGTGTGTTGAGGGAGGATAACATTTTTGTACTGTATAGAGTAATGGATGAGGAAGTCAACGCCTCCTTATGAACCTGATGAGGAGTGGTGGGTATAAATTTTGTAGTTGATGGGAGTTGGGATATTAGACAATGAGTTAAAATGTGTTTTTGGATGGTAATGATTTTTGGATTATATATATATATTTTTTTTTTTTACATCGACTTAGTAGGTACGCAATGACCCCACACTGATCTCACATGGGGCAGGCCCAGGTGGCATCAAAATTCACCCAGTCACATAGACTGGGCTCAGTTGGTCTCAATTGCTAATATCTTTGGTGATCATGCGATAACATAGCTAATGTCTACGTACTAAATATTTGGCTACAGACAGAAACATCATCAGCCATTAAAATAATCAGCATGCAAGATTAAACTAAAGCTAATATTAAATTTAGAATTCAATACCTACAATAACATATCTATTTAAACAAGGACGAAATTTAGGTTACAAGTATAGAAATAAGTTATGCATTAATTCAATGATGCCAACAATTTAGTTTTTATAACATAAGAAGAGGTGGGAGGAGCAGTACACGCAAAGTGGGTATTAAAAGATTTCCATAAGACATAGAATGGATCATGCTGCAAATAAGAAGCTCTACAAAAGGGAAGAATAATAGGAGAACAGTTTCTAATTTGACGTGCTGGTACACTAAAGTTAATCGTTCTAAGTAAGAAAGGTGAGTTAATACTACCATAAATGAGGTTATACATAAAAGTTACACCAATGACCGTTCTACGACTAGACAAGGTGGGGAGGTTGATCAATTTGAGACGACACCGATAAGATGGTAGGCAAGCATTAGGATCCCAGTGCAAGTTTTTGAGAGCAAAAAGTAGAAATTGCTTTTGCACCTACTCAATACGATCAATGTCATCTGATATTGACGATCCCAGACACAAGACGCATACTCCAGAATAGGTCTTACCAGTGAATGAGAATATAATTTTTTTTTGAGAATTTGTAATTGATCATAATTATTCGAATAACAATTGCAGTTCCATTGTAAGATATTAAGAAACATAATAAAGGAAATAAAGGAGAATAGATTGGAGATTGTGTAGAAATTGTGTGGGTTTGATCAGTTAGTAGCGTTGAGTTGTAGCGTGACAGCAAATTAAGAAACCACGCCCATCACACAACGTTGTGGGAGAGTAAGTTGACCGAGCTGCGCCACAGATTACTATCGACTTGAATTGTTGTTGAATACTTTTGCTGCAGAATCTAGCTATTACAAGACGTCCTGGGGATGGGTCGACTGTGGTACATCTCGGTCTGAGGAAATATATTAAATTATATTAAGTTTTCTAATATCTCCTCTTTTTTATAATTGGTTTTCGAGGGGGTTGAGATTTTAGCCGTATTGATCTTACAGAATTTGTGGCCTTTGCAGAGGCTCGCCCGGCGTTGAGGAGTCCAAAGTATCGTCATTGATAGGCTCTGGATGATGTGGGGTGATGGATGGTTGCTCGCTGGTGATGTTGGTAGAAGGCAGCGTATCGATACCAGTGTAGCTTTGTATTTGACGTTGGATTGGAGTATTCTTGTGGTTAGTGTTTGTTGTTATCTGAGAGGATTGGGAAATTGCAGAAAAGGATGGTGATGAAGATAGTTGGTGGCGATCATTGTATATTTTGTGCGCAGATTTTATGTCAGTTTTTTCAAGGACCCTGATTGCTTGAATCTCTATGCTAGATAAAGGGCATTTTCGATCACGAGGGTTGTGGTGGTAATTGTGGACGTTGTTCTCTCTGCAATTAATGCAACAATGACGGTTGGTACATGGCTCAATTGCTTCTGGGTCCGGGTGGTCCGTTATGCCGCAGTTTAGGAAGAGATTAACGCTATTGCAGGCTGTAGTTGGGTGTCCAAGTCTACCGCACTTATTACATCTGAGTGGTAGAGGAATGTACGGTCGTACCCGATCTTTGTGGTAGCCAATGTTGATGTCGGATGGTAAGTTTGGAGAGGCGAACGTTATTATAATAAGTACAGTTCCCTTTAAAGTGTTATTATCTTTTTAAAAAAATTTTTTGCACTCAGTAACACGCTGGTTTTTAAGCTCGTTATCAATATCGTCTTCAGGAATGTCCCTGATGTTGTTGCCGTTAATAACGCCTTTGGAGCTGTTGAGTGAGTAGTGCTCTTCGAGTTGAATTTCGTTGGTGAGAGAGGTGAGTTTAATAAATTTTTTTTGATAAGGATTGTACCGTTTTGCAGTCAACTTCGCCGTTGCACATATTAGTGATGACTTTCTTAAGGAGAGAGAGTGAGATGTTAGAAAGTGTGGTTGCCGTTGTTTAAATTTTATTTTATATTATTTTTTTTATCACCCCTTGAAATTTACCTGTCAACACAATTTGGAGTCTTAGTACTGCGTTCTCACAATGTATAGAGGGGTGACAGTAAAGCTTTTATGGCTACTCCATATAAGCGGGGATTAAATACAGGTGGATTTAGAATAATGTTTGTTGTGATAATTATTGAGTAGTTCTAATGCTAAATACATACATATAAACGCCTGCTTATACTATATCTACAATAATTTATGTTTTATTTTAGATTAGGTCGACAGGCCTAGACCGGCGAAGTCTACGTCTTTGCTGGAGCTCGCGCATAGGCAGTGTATTCACCTAGTTGTTAGTATGTTGGCTTATTTTTGTTTGGTATTTCCTACTTAAACTAGTTATTTCTTCAGCCACTGTGGAAATCTGCAAGTCTCTGTGTGTATCGAAGTTTCTGATATAACAGTCAGCGTTTATAATTATACGTAGAATTTTCCATTGTTGTGTTTTTATTAATTGTAGATTTGATCTTTTCGCAGACCCCCATATTTATGCTCCGTACGTCCAGATAGGTTTGATGATATATTAATAGTTTGTTGTTCAGTGAGACTTTCGATTTTCTGTTTAACAACCAGTGCAATTCATTTATTTTAAGTTTCATTCAGTTTCGAATTTTAAAAATATGGTATTTCCATTTAAGTTTGCTGTCAAGCAATATTCCGAGGTACTTAGCTACGTTTCCGATTGTTATATCTCTTCCGTTAATTATTAGGTGAACTGGGATATATTTTGTTTTGGTAGTAAAAATTACTTGGAGCGTTTTATTCTAGCGTTTTATTAAAGTTTTTTTGTAGAGTGGATGTTGCTGCATTTATTCTTTTATGGGTGGATAGAAGAATGGTGTCGTCTGTAAACGTAGCTATCATTGTAGAGTCCTGTGTTGGTTGAGGTAGGTCTGCGTTGAAAATATTGTAAAGGAGTGGCCCAAGAACGCTTCCTTGGGGAACTCCTGTGCTTTCCGGTCGTAGTGTAGAGTATTCGTTTTTATACTTAACATAAAAGCATCTGCCTTCTATATAGTTGACAGAATTTGAGTCACATTGGTTGGGATAATCGAGTGGATCTTTTGTATTAGGCGTTTGTGTCAAAATTTATCAAAGGCTTTCTCGACATTTAGGAATAGCCAAATACAAAATTTGTTGTCATCTATATCGTTAAGTATTTTGTGGGTTACGCGGCGAATCTCTTGAATCGTAGAATGATTACGTCGGAATCCAAATTGGTGATCGGTTATTATTTGATTAGGTCTTAGAAAAACAAGAAGTCTCTCACGTAGAAGTTTTTTAAAAATTTTTGACAGCACGGGTAGCAAGCTTATGGGTCTGTAGGAGGAAGCTTTTTTGTAGTCTTTCCCAGGTTTAGGAATACCTATTATATCGGCAACTTTCCATGCACTGGGGAAATATCTTAGTCTTAATACCGCGCTGAATAGATTTCGTATGTAGTCTAGTGCCTCCACAGGACATTCTTTCAGTAATAGTAATAGTAGCCAGGGGCTTTTTTATGTTTAATGTCGTATTTTATAGTTGCAATTATTTCTTTCGTAGAGATCTTCTTTAGTGCTACAGTTGAACGACCTCTGTTCAGAGGAGTTAGTGAGTTATCAGTGGTAGTATCATTCTGCGCAAAAACACTCTCGTAATAATTGGCTAATGTTGTAGCTTTCTCAAGGTCTGTTCTAGCACATGTCTCGTCTTCCATTTTCAGTGGTGGTTGATGAATTGTCTCGTTTGTAATTTTTTAGTCGCTTTTCACAGAGAATAGTCCGAGCATCTTTTCGGGTTTAAGTTTTGGAGATACTTTTCTAGTTGTTCTCATTTTTGTTCGATTAAATATTTTTTCAGTTCCTTGGTCGCTTTGTTGTAGTCTTTTTTGGCAAATGGGGCTCTGATTGTTTGCCAAATTTTCTTAAGTTTTCTCTTTCTGTTGATAAGCCGTCGGAGAGAAGGTGAAGTGAAAGCATTGCGCTCTGTGGTCGTATGTGTAGGAGTCGACTGTTTTGCAGCTTTCGCGATTACATCATTGAAGAGAATAACTGCTGATTCTATGTCGCTATTACTTGTAATTGATATATTTATCGGCAACGATCGCTTAATATAATCTCTGTAAGTTTCCCAGTCAGTGCGATGATTATATATCTTGTTGATTTTACGTTCAGTTAACACGCTGTTTTGGTAGTCAAGTTGGATCGGAGTATGGTCTGAAGATAAATCTAGTCTTGAATAAATCTACTGAGAACAGCGAAATTACAGATGGCCACCATCCAGATTTCAACCAGTAGGGGCGAGTTAATAGTCTCTGCATTATATCTAACTCCGCATCTGAATTGGTCAACTGTAGACTTCGAAAACCTTTTAAGCAATCTAGGAAGAATGTTTCTCATAGGTGGAGTCTTTAACGCCAAAAGCAGATTTTGGGGTAACTTTAGAGCGGATACAAGGGGTAGCTTCTTACACACAGCCAGCGCTATTGATTTCTTCATTTATAATGGGCTGCGTTCGGACGAGTTGTCTATCAGGACTGAGTTTCAACTCTCCTCTGATCATCTTCCCCTTGTGGTTGATTTTGATTCCACTCCGGAGATCAAAACAATAAAAGGACGACTGCTTCCACCTGGAACTGACTTAGCTGCATTTCGCCGAAATCTGGATGAATCTCTAAATTTAAACTTGAAAATCCTGATGCCCGAAGACATTGAAGACTCGCACTCGATCTTTCTAAATAAGGTGCACTCAGCGGCTCTCATTGCCGCCCCCTTAAATCCACCACATAGCTCATGAGTGCGTTCTGGACATCCCCCAGCTATTGAAGCACTGCTGCTTATTAAGAGGAGGCTTAGGAAACAGTTTTGTCGCACCCGCGACCCTATTGTGGACAGGGTTTTTCGTAGAGTGTCGAATAGAATCAAAAAGCTGCTGACGCTCCATAAATAGGAAGAAAATGACATGGTTTTTGTCAAATGTTTCCCCAACGACCCCACAAAAAACTCTTTGTGGAAGCTGGCGTGAAGGTATAAACAACAGGTAACCCCAAAATTTAAAATCAAGGAGGCTGATGCATCCTGGGCTAGGGCGAGTGAGCCGAGGCTTTTGCTGAGGAATTGGAAACTCGACTTCAGCCATTTAATACCAGCTCAGAACTCAGCGTTCGCCAGATCCATATGAGACTTGAAAACGCCGGCCAATTATGCCTCGCTGTTGCTCCCATTACAACCGAGGAAGTTTCATCACATATTAAAGTGTTGAACACTAAAAAGGCTCCAGGTGAAGATAGACTAAACAATTTTACACTTAAGGCAATGCCTCTAAAAGCTGTGCTATTTCTGGTCCTCATTTTTAACTCAGTGCTGAGATTGGGATATGTGCCGGAACAGTGGAAGAAGTCGAGAAGTTGCATGATTCATAAGGCCGGCAAGAGCCCTTACACCTTATATTCCTACAGGCCAATTAACCTGCTACCCACTTTAGCAAAATTGTTTGAACGCTGTTTTCTGACACGGATCCTGGACTTAAAAACGGTAAAGCAAATAGTTCCTTACTTTGAATTTGGATTTCGTAAGTCCCACGGAACTCCAGAGCAGCTGAATAGGGTGGTTAACTTTATTATCGAAGGATTTGAGGCTAAGGAGTACGTGATGGCAGCGTATCTTGACATAAAGCAGGCTTTCGACCGAGTTTGGCACGACGGGCTGCTCAGTAAGCTCAAGAATCTTTTGCCGCCTCAACTATGGTTAATCGTGCGCAGCTACCTTGAGAACAGGACCTTCTCAGTGGTACTGGATGGTGTGGAGTCTAGCATGAAGGATATATTCGCAGGTGTCCCCCAGGGTAGCGTTTTTGGGCCTACACTCTATACCCTGATCACGCACGACATGCCCACTGGGTCAGAAATACCACTGAAGGATGCTCTGGATCTGATCATTGCCACGTTTGCAGACGATACGGCCATCCTCGTCAGAAACAAGTGCATTTACGAAGCCACGGACTCACTGCAGCAATACCTGCATATTTTTGGAAACTGGGCACGACGTTGGAACATTTCCATTAACAAAAACAAATGTGACGTACGCCTTACGGCCGGATTTCTGTCCGAGAGTATTCATTGGAGACCAGCTGCTGGAACACCATTCAGGTTACAAATACCTGGGTGTGTATTTGGATAGGCGGCTAACTTTCAAGACGAATATTTCAATTATCACGAAATCCTTAAGTTAGAGGATTGGTAAATTGCATTGGCTTTTGAATAGGAGAAATAAAATGTAGTTGGGAAATAAGGTGAACATTTATAAAACCATAATTGCTCCTGCTTGGCGATACGGTTTGCAGGTGTATGGCATAGCAGCGAGGTCAAACATCACGAAGGTGCGAGTACTGCAGGCCAAGACATTGCGAATGCTTACTGGTGCCCCTTGGTTCATGCGAACGGCGGACCTTGAAAACGATTTAAAAATACCGAAAATTGGCTATGTGATAAATATAATATGGCCAAAAAATATATAGAGAGGTTAAAAAATCATCCAAATAAACTAGGAAGGCGCGTTATAAAACGACGCAGAATCGTAGGAGTTAGGATGGCGTGACGGTTAAGAAGATCGCACCCTGCCCCCTGTAACAGATCTTTTTAATATTATTATACCCACACTATACTATATCCACTTACTACTTTAAGTTGTTTTGCTAATTTTTGTATATACAATTTAATTGAAGGTGTTCTAATAATAACAGAAAAATTAAATGTAAAGGAAAAAGAAAAATAAAAAAAATATTAAAAAAAAAATAAAAAATATAAAAATAAAGTATTGATTTTATTGCGATCAATATTTTCAATTGTATAGAAGTCGATGACTTTAGGTATTTTTTTTGTCAGTAGGCCAAAAGTTGGTTCGCCTGTGCTCAAGTGTGTTGCCTTTACTGTGTATATAGCCCTCAGTAGGTCCTTACCTTTTTCGTTTGACATTCTAGAGCCCCAAGCCGTGTCTTTTACGTTAAAGTCTCCACCGACAATAAAGAGTGGGCCAAGAAATTGCAGGAAGTCATTATGTTGTGTCAAAGTGATCTTGTGTTTAGGTCCACTGTAGGCAGCTGCTATAGTTAGAGATCCCAAAGATTCCGTGATTTGTATATTAGTTGATTATTATCTAAATGATAATTTTCGAGTTCTATATGTTCGAGTGTGTTCTTAATAATGACCGCTGTGCCTCTGTGGCCCGTTCCATCAGAGTGATTTGTAGTATAAGTAACGTAGCCATTTATTTGAAAGCTATGTTTAGGTGTTAGGTGAGTTTCAGATATTAGGGCGATATCAATTTGGTTGTTGTCTAAGAATGTCTTGAATTCGAGTTTATGGTTATTGATTCCATTGGCATTCCATGCAATTATTGTAGTTTATCGTCCATTTTTGTTGTCGAGTTTTGTCAATAGTACTGTCATGATGTTCATCATGTTACTCATTTGCTTCGCTTGTTGTTTTATTATGTGTTTTATTTCCGCCCGATCGTTTGAAAAATCAATCTTATTTTCTGGGTTTTTATTGGGTTTTTCGTTTTTGTTTTCCTTCATATTTTTTTGTTGAGGTTGTACCTGATTTGTGGGGTTTCTATGGTTTTGGCGCACGTTAATCCAATTTTAACTTTGTATGATGGTTGTTCTTCTGCCTGATGGTCATCTTTTTTAGCATCTTAGAGAAAGTGTCTCTTAGTGAGGGAAATCTTTTAATTTTCAAGTGTTTGTATACTACACATCCCTTATAGTTGGCTGTGTAGGAGCCGCCACAAAGAGCGCATTTAATTTGATCTGCACTTTTTAGTTTGCTGTCAATAGTCTTGTGCTTGCCAGCGCATTTCACACAGATCGGGTCTTTGGTGCAAAAATTTCTTGTGTGACCATAATTTTGTCAGTTTGAGCACTAAGCTACAGTTTGAATCATTTTTAAGAGACTTAAAATACTTTCAAATAGAGAGAATTTGACCTGGTTACAATGATAGGGATGCACTCGAGTATATGCACCAACTTTGTATGTTCTGGAAAAGGGTGCCTAAGTTGTAGCTGATATATTTGGTTCTATTGAAATTGGTAATTAGAAAAAAGCCGTCTGCAAACGCACTGAAGTGGATTTCTCTGTGTAATCTAATTATAGTGGCTAATTTGTTATAGGCTATACGAAACAGTATAACGGATATTGGTGATCCCTGTTTGATGCCGTTTTTAAGGGGGTAGGTTTTTGAGGTTTGATTCCCAACTTATACTGTGATTTTCCTATTTGACATAAAGTTTTGTATGTATTTAATAATTTTTGGCTCAATCTTCCAGCAGAGTAATTGGTCTACGATGTTGTGAACACCGACTCTATCGAACGCCCTTGAGAAGTCAAGGGCGTTGAGAGAGGTGTGTTTTTTGGCAAATAACGATCGGGTTATGAGAAGATCTGCGAAAATCAGAGTTTCTTCCACCGATTTGCCACGTTTAAGGAGATGGGTCGGTATAAGTTTATGTTCGTTTTGTTTGCTTTTGGTTTTAAAATGGGAATGATGACGCTGGTTTTATACGATTAAGGTATGATGTTGTTGAAAATGTTGGTGAAGGGTTGAATTATTCTGGTTTTTGTCGATTGTGAGCTGTTTTTGATTATGGAGTATGAGATTCTGTTACGTCCTGGGGTTGACCCTTTAAGTGATTGTAGAGCCGAGTTTAGTTCGATAAGGGTTATATCGTTCTCTAATGCTTGTGCAGTGTTTGTGTTAGTGTTGTGAATTTGTTTCGGTGTGTATGTTTTTAATGGATTGCGTGTCAAAATTGTTGTCTTTAGATAGGTTAGACCAGTGCTGTGCAAATAAGTCTGTTATTATGGTTGGGTTTGTGTGAGTTGTGTTGTTGTGTGTGTCTGTGATGCAATGAATTGCTTTGTTGGGGTTGAGTCCACAAAACCGTCTTACGTTGGCCCAACTTTTGGTGGTGGGTGTGGTTGGTTGTATAGTCGACGTAAATTCGGAGGAAACTTACTTTTTGGATCGTATAAGTTCCCTACGGAACATGGCATTGGCGAGCCTGTAGTGGATGATGTTTTCTTGAATGGTGTTGCATTTGAGAGTTTTCCAAGTATTGACTTTGTTTAACCGAAGTTCTGTGAGTGTTTTGTTCCATGGTGGAACAGGAAGTTTTTGGTATTGTGTTTGCGGTATGGAGAAGTGTGCGCTTTGCAAGATTATTTTGTTTAGGTTGGCGGGTTCTTTGTTTATATTCGAACTCATTAGAATTCTGTGGTTAATTTCATTAGTTAGTTTTTGAAATAAACTCCAGTTGCATTCTTTTGTTTTAAAATATTTGTGGTTAAAGTTGTTTGGAGGGCGATGGGAGAAGACTGTTATTAAATTTGGGAAATGATCACTCCCACAAAGGTCGTCGAATATTTCCCATTTTGTGTATGGTTACAGTTGAGGTGAGCAAAGGGATAAGTCTATGTGGGTGAAGGTATTATGGGTTGTATTTTGGGTTGAGGACTTATCGTTGAGAAGGGTTAGTTAGATCGTTGAATATATTTTGATAAAATTCTCCTTTTTGGTTATTTTATGGGGAGCCCCTGGTGGAGTGCCAGCTGTTGAAGTCACCCAAAATGATCGAAAAGGTGTTGGAGTGGTGTGTTTTGAATGTATTTACTAGTTCCGTTACAGAGAAATTTTTGGAGGGCTGAATGTATGCTGAGAAAACCACTATTGTTTGTTTGGATTGGATTTCTAAAGCTAATGCTTTGAAACTGTTGTTAATGGTAATTTTATTATGTTGGATTGATTTGTGTATCAAAACGGCTACTCCACCACACTTGTTGGTAGCTTCATTAGTAATAAGAGTGTAGTTGATGGATATGGGGATGTTATTGTTATTTGTGTTGAATATATGTGTTTCTTGAAGTGTTACTATTTGTGGGGATTATTGTTTTATTATGGTTAAAAGTTTGCTGTACTTGTTTGTATATCCTTTGATGATCCATTATATAATTTAAAGAGACATTATAGTGGAGTAAAATTAAAGTTTAGTTTGGTGGGGGAAATGGTTTATTTAAGGTTTACTACAGTGAACGATGGGTTGTGTTAGAGGAGGGGATTGCCTCCGGGTGACTGACTATGTGTCAGGGAAAAGGAATCCCAATCTGTTGCATAGATCCCTGAAGGGTGCCACACACCGTCAGACAGGCGGTTTGTTTTGGTTGTTATGTTGTTATTCCATTAAATCAGAACTGTCGTAGTCTTCTATGACAGCCTGAGAGTTGAGTTTAGCTTGTTTAGTATTAAGTATTCGTTTCGGTGTATTGCGCGGGAGTATTTTTATTTTAGATTTGTGGTTAGATTTGTTAATTAATTTAGCTGCTAGAGATGTGGTTGGCTTAGGGTCGTTGATGAGGTCGCTAATGTCTTCGTCGGATATTCGATTTCGTTTTTTTGTGGCTGTGTTGATGGTCAGTTTTAGTTGTGTGTTCTCGGCGCTTATTGGTTTTGGTTGTTTTAGTGTTGATGCATAGTTTTACAGGTTGGTTGAGTGTGTGCGATTATATATGTCGTAAGCCTTTGCTTACCGCCACAGTTGTAGTCTTCTTGATGACGAATGCCGATAGTTTAAATTGTTTTTGTTCTCGTTCTCCCTCGCAGCCTGTGGTAGGTGTGAATGAAATCGAAAAGCGTAACGTCGTTGTTGTTGTATTTTGTTGAATTTTTTCCTGCTGTTGGGTTTTGCTCTTCCGTTGTGCTCATGCAAAGAGCGAATTTAATTTTTGCTATTGTTGTGCGCAAAACCAAATGGGCATCAGAGGGAAACACAGGCCTTTTGCCACTTTGTTTTATAAATAGGGATTAGGTTAAAAAAAGTCTACTTTTACATCGCATACCCTCTAATTTTGTGTGAATGGTGTCAAAAAAAGTCAAATTTCGTGTACGAAAAACTACGGCAACCCGTGGCGACTTGTATACAAACATGTCACTGCTTGTATAATAACACGCAAGTTACCTTCTCGGTACCCTAGGTAAACACTACTCGCATCTCAACGGTGGCAACCAGCAAAAAGAGGACGGAAGAAATCCATGACGTCATACAAACAAATCGCGGAAAAACCGATATTGCGGGGTAAGCGCAAAGGCGGTTGTTCTGCAGAAAACGGATCAACCAGTTTGATTTAGTTAGTCAACTTCCGTGTTGACTTCCAAAAAAAGGTATTATGGAAACCCACGCGGGGGTTAACGTAGCGATTAGCTTATTAGCGCATATTTGTTTTATTAGTAAATATATTGTTTTTTTCAGTCAATATGTCAGTGAAGTTATGCAGTTCTAAAAACAAAATATTTTTAATAGGGAACGTAACACATGAAATTACTGGTTCGAATTTCCTTCTAATAGACAAGTATAGCAGGTTTGTTCTATAATATTAGTGAAATTAATTTAAGTGTCAATGAAATCGCAAATCTTACTATTGGTGAGTGCATTATTTAGTGGGAAAAGGCACGTATACCGATTAAATTTTTACCTAACTGTGTTAGGAAACTAATTGCCTTATACCAAGTGTGGAGAGATTGACAAAAAAAATGCAAACAAAACACAAGACGTGTTTAAGCAGCAGCAATTTGTTTGACATTGCACGTGCCGATGAGCTTCAATCAATAAAGATAAATGAAGATAGAATTATCTTGAAGCGCCATAGAGAGCCAGGTAGACCTGGTCACCTAGATGGAGTGGACAAAAAGTGACCGAAAAAGATATAAATGCGCGTCTTAGAAACATTGAAGAATAAAAGCGGAATGATAAATATTTTTCAACCTTAACACCTTCGACATCATGTTATGAACCACTACATGAAAATTCGTCTTCTGACTTTGAAAATAACAATTTACAAGAAAATTTGCCCTTCCGCACTGAGACCACACCGTCCGCACTAATAAAACTTCTATGAGGAAAGAATTTTTATATTTTATATATTTTTTTTATTTTTTAACAGTGGAGATCGTTAGTCTCCACAATTGGGCCCCGGCCTAATTACTTCGAAGGTATCCAAACATTTTAGGACTAACAGAATAATGGTTCTGACAAGCGCTCAGGTCATAGCGTGATTGCAAGCAATCAGAGTTATGAAAATGTAGAAATAAGATCAACGTTTAATAACATCTGACATCACAACTTGTCGGTAACGCGATTTGAACCGCGATTAATTAATCCGAACTGTGTGACGCAGACTCTCAACATACACGGCTAATGCCCTGTTCATCACCCCAAAATGAGTGGCAGCATTGGATAGGTGGCAGTTAAGTATGAGAAATACTTTGTTTATTATTGAAGCAACTATTGAGGCACTTGGACATAATAGGGAATGCTTATTTTTGCTTGCTGCCATCACATCTACGAATTGGTATTAAAATTCGTGTTTGAGGTACAAATTTATCCGAATAACTACAGGCCCTGACATTCTATTATTGAAAAAATGTCGGAGAAATTGGAAAAATGTGGATCCAGAGCAACTACAGAAATTTACAAAAAAATCTTTCATTAATAAATGTTTCAAAAGAAGAAGAATTTTGTGGCTCACTTTTTGGTTAGTCTGACAAGTACGAATTTAGTTTAACCTTATTTTACATTCTTACTTTGATATATAATAACTTTTTTGTCTTTATTAATTTAAGAGAAAAATATGGATGACTTTGTTTCAATCAAAAGCAAGTCCTTGTTCAATCGACTCAAAATTTATGACAGTTTTCTGAAAGAGTGTCCTACTTCATAGTTAAATAATGCTTTATCCAAAGCCGCTAAAACAAACTTTCTGACACTAAGAGCAGTTAACAATACATCTGAAGAAGCGGTTAATTTAATAAAAGACTTTTATGGCTGAATCACTGTTGAAGAGGAACAAAAGCAAGATTTATTACGTTGCGTACAACAATATACTATACACAGGTATATCGTGACTGTAAAAAGCAAACTTTAAAAAGAAAATTTAATAAATGACGTAATTCTAATGACAAATACTTAATAAATAATAAGTTACAGATAAAATAGTTTTTTATTATTATTTTTTATTATAGCTTAGAATTAATCCTTTTTTTTTTTATAAATAAATTATAACATTTAACGCAGTAAACTGCATAATACATTTGTCGGATTTAAAGAATAATGACGTGACAAAGAAAAAAAAAATTTGACTTATACTAAATTAATTAATTATAGAAGGCTGTATCCTTCTTAGAGGGAGATCATGCAGGTGCAGCCTCTTCAGTCTACGCCTTGTTGAGATACGGGTGAGGGAGAAAGCTAGCGGATTTGGGTGCGACAAAAGTCTGTAGTGATAGCGGCAGCTGTGAGAATTAATCACCTCCATAACAGTTGGCACGGCAAGATCCCTATGCAGCGTGGTATTGCGGACGTACCAAGGGGCGCCCGTAAATCTTCTGGGAGCCTTGCTCTGACACGCCTGCACTCTTCTGATGTTGTAGGCAGCAGTAGTGCCCCTTTGTATGGCGTAGCGCCAAGCAGGTGCCACTACTTGCAGATAGATGAGCCTTTTATTAGTTAAAGATAACTTTTTCGATGGGCGGAGGAGCCACTTCAGTTTCTTGAGCTTTTGATAGCAGCGCGCTGTAACTACCTTAATGTGTGCACGCCAGGTAAGACGCTTATCCAGGATCAAACCGAGATACCGGATTTGCTCCATTTGCGGAATGATTCTTGTGTTGTAAGTCACAACCGGACAGACGCCTTGCCTTAATGTGAAGGTACAGTGAGCTGATTTCTCAGAGTTTATGGCTATATTCCAACGCCTGGCCCATGAGTGGACTCTATCCAGGTAGCTGGACAATTTCTCCGCAGCTTCGTTCAGAGAGGCAGAGTTGAAAATAACTGCCGTATCGTCCGCGTAAGTAGCAATAATCGAATGCTCATCTCTAGTTGTAGGCATATCAGAGGTATATAAGGAGTAGAGGACCGGAGCTAAGACACTCCCCTGCGGGACACCGGCTCTCATGTGCCTGAAGGTGGAAATTTTGTCTCTTACCGCCACAGAGAAGGTTCGTCGTTGAAGAAAGCTTCGCATTAGTAAAAACTGTTTGCCAGGCAGGAGTAATTTTAATTTATGCAGAAGCCCATCGATCCATACCCTATGGTTGTTTGACATCTAGGAAGACTACAGAGGAATACTGTTTCACCTCAAACGCAGTAAGTATGTGATTAACGACTCGATGCAGGTGTTCGGAAGTGCCATGCTGTGATCTAAATCCAAATTGGTGATCAGGAATGACTTCTTGAACACCCCGTACTGCAGAATTAATCCTGAATTACAATACTTTTATAGCCAAAGCAACGAAGGCCTTCAGGCTGGTTTTTTTACATGTATTTAGAAGCTTATATTTAGTTTAGAAATAAGTTTTACAAAATTGTTGATATTTTCAATGTTGGCCTCTGCGAGGAGTTGAGTAGGACTGGGAATTGGTTGAGGATAAATTGGCAGTTATTCCTGAAATGTTCAATAATAAGAGTGCTTCTATTGCAGTATGTTGTTGTTAATGTCTTTCTGACTAAAAGTGTTGTGAGGAATTAGTGGGGCTGTTGTGGCGGCTTTTGCTGCTGTGTCCGCCAGCGCATTTCCTTTTATTCCTGCATGTCCTGGTGTCCACATTAGTTTTATTTTTTTATGGTTTGCGGATATCATGTCTCTGATTTTGCTTATGGTCGGATCATTGTTATTTACATTTTGTACAGCGAGGAGTGTTGAAAGCGAGTCGGTGCATATGACATGTTTGGTTTTTTTGATTGCACTTGCCAGTTCCACAGCCATTAGAATTGCTTCAGCTTCGGCTGTAAAAATGGACGTGTAGAAGGGTGTTATAGCCAATCTTAGAATTTCATTCTCTTCAATGACAACGCTAAATGTTGTTGAGTTATCTGTTTTTGAGCAGTCGGTAAAGATAAACTTCCACGTAGAGAAATCGGATCGAATACTATTGAAGGTTTTCGTGTAAATGTCCTTGGGAGTTGAGTCCTTTTTATAATGTGCGAGTTGGAGTATAATTGAGTTTTCACTAAATTGCCATGGTGGGAACTTTTGTTTGTATTTTCGGTGAGTAGATATAATTATGTTGAATTCTGCAGCTTTTTTGAAGATGAGTTGGTGGCTTGATGGTATTTTAAGATCTCGTTTCCGCTTCATTTGGTTGATTAGCGTTGTATGCAGTGAAGAGCCGGATGTGTTGGTTAGTCTGTTTATTTGTCTGCTGATGCTCCAATCAAATCTGGTGCACAGGTTGGGGAGTCCAGATTCTGCCAGGATGTTGGCGATGATAATGGTTCGAAAAGCACCTAAAGAGAGTTAGATGAAGGAGTGGTAGGGGGTGTATAATTTGTTAATATTGGTTTTGTTTGTTTTACCGTATAACCGAGGCTGTAATATATTTTGGATAATATTATTGCTTTTGTAACTTTTATGAGAGAGATAGTGTTATATTTAAGAATTTTGCTACTTAAACATTTTAAAATATTTAATCTAGTGTTTAATGATTTTATTAGTGTATAAATATGTTCATTCCAAAAATGTCTCTTATTAAAGATAAGCCCTAATATTTTAAGGTATTGTGTTTTAGGTATGATTGTATTGTTTTGTCTATGTTTGTACAGTTGTGTTTCTTGCATACATATGTGTCAGGAATTTTCGTTGGCTATTTTTGTGCCACTAAAGGTGCACCATTGATTTAATTTTTGCAACAAATTTTTTATTTCTATATCATAGCCTACTTTTGGATTAAAAATAAGACACAGATCGTCTGCGTACATTGTGTGTGTAAAAAATTGGTTTTGATTTATTTAATTTGTTGTAAACTATGGGGAAAAGGGTGACAGACAGTGGGTTATGTAATTGCTCTTATTTTGATAGGGTGCTATTAACATTTACTCTGTATCTTCTATTACTAAGGTAACTGCGAATGTAGTAATTAATTTTTGGTCCGAGTATCCATTCATAGATCTGTTGAATAATGAAGTGAATGCCTACTCTGTCAAAAGCTTTTTCCGTATCAATGGAAATAACTGATACATGGATTTTTGATGACAGTTTGTTGCAAATGTAATTATCTATTATTAAAAGAGGATCTATGGTGTATATTCTAACACCCCAAGATGATATAACGAAATTTAAATTTTTTCATAATCGGAAGCAAGCTACCGAATACTAAAACCCTAATTAGACACGATAAACCTACACCTAAAATACATAGCAAGAACTTTATATGACTACAACTGCAATACAAATCTGTTAGTGGCAATAAGACATCAACAGGTACAACATTATTTAAGCCAGGCAATAAACAGTGAAAGACGTGTATACATAGGTCTAGACTTAAAGAAAAAAGTGATATATTGTAACAACAGTCAAACGCAAAGTACAATATCGTGGATAATGAAGGGGAGAGGTGATCTGCTGTGGTTAAATGGGAGTCCACACCAAGTAAACACAACGAGATTATGCACATTATGTAATATGAAAGAGGAAGAACTTATACGCCACTTTTTGGTAGATCTCCAGTACTTAGAGAATTCAGATGCAGATACTTGGGGAAATCTCAACTAACAGAGAATGAAATTACATACACTTTGAACGGTATGGGATATGATAATTTGGCAAATCTAGTAAATTATATAAAACTGCTATAAAATGCAGAAAAATTATGGTAAACGAATTTAATAATTAAGTAAAATTTTATGTAATAATTTAAGTTACTTTTGTATTAGACCCGGAGAAAACCCAAACGTTGAACGATCCGCTATCACGCTAAAACGGGGCAGGTGGGTGTAGTAAATGGGCAGGTTGACTAAGGAGTTATAACTATCGGAATTCACTTACAGATATATATATATATATATTTAGTTTTAATTGGGTTTGTATAAGCATATGTCTAGCCAATGTTCTTTAAATTGTCAAATTTTTTGTAGAATTGTTACCCAATATATATATATATATATATATACCACTCTAAATTGTATATATACTAATATACCCCCAAATCAAAAGATTGCGGATATCACATTATTCATTAATTGATCATTATTAGAATATACCGAGAGAGCTTCTAAATTACTTAAACAAAATTTTCATAAACTTAAACTCATATTGGCTGGAGACTTCAACGTCAACTACAATAATAAAGAAACATTCGAAGAATTCACATCGTTTTTTTATTAGATAAAATTGACTTAAGTATTAATAATGATCCATCGCAATTCTCAACAAAATACTTTAGGCGTTTTTTTCTTTTCTTTTCTAGCTTCGCGTATTGACTGACTTTTATTGTTCTTTGCTTCTTTTACTTAACCTACGAACATATGTATGTATTCTTGCGCTTTCGCCGTTATAATATTTATACATGCTACTTACTGCTACAGTCGTGTACAACTAATTAAGACTACTACAATTCGGCCATCTTGACCGGAGAGCTCCTGATCTTCTTAGTTAATGTAATAATTATTTACAAGTTTCTTAACGCTACTTATATATATGAGTTATGGCACAGTTTTGCTTAAGCTTATACATTTTTATGTTTTAATTTTTTTTTTTTTTTAATTTCTCATGTTTACAACATCCCACACTCCTTTGTATGGTGTTCTTGAGTATTGAAACCCGTCGACATCCCCAAAACATATCTGTCGTTTCGCAAAACTTTTATTATTTGAAAGGGTCCCTTGAATTTTGGTATGAGCTTTTTTGAAACACCTACGTGTGAATTGAAATTTTTTACCATTACTAGGTCTTCTTCTCTGTATTTAGTGGTTTCTTACGTTACGAATCGGCATGTTGTTTGTTGTACGGTTGCACTCTTTGTTAATGAATGTCTGCGTCTTCTCTTATTTCCTCTAAATGTATTGTCTTTTGTATATTATTTAAATCGTCGAGGCTTTCTTTTAACATGTCTATAACTTTGCCTTTCTGAGAAACAACGAACAATAGTTTGCTGGGGTGCTGGTTTATTGTCCGTTGAACGGTGTTCTTTGGAGTGTGCTCGACCGTTTCTACTACCACGTCCCAATGTAGCCCTTTGTCGGGTTCTACCAATTTGGCTATCATAGGTCCTTCTCTACCTGTTCGTTCGCTTGTGGCGATCCAGTGGCAATTTTTATTGTTTGATGTTGTTAAACTCTATGAAGTCTTCAAAGTCTTTTGAAGTAAAAAATCTCCGATAGAGGATTATGTGTTTAGGTCTACTATAGGCTCGGAAATAGTCCTTTAATGCTATAATTGCCTCTTTAGTGTTCGTGGTCTTAGTTGTATAGAGTCTTACGAACTTTGTGAAAGCGTCTATTACTACGAGTATATATTTTTTGACCTGCTTTTGTCAACGGGACGATAATGATCTATGTGCAAAACTTCGAATGGTACCGACTCTTTGGGTATGCTGTGTAAAAATCCTTCTTCTTTCCCATGTTTCTCTGAGTAAGCAATACATTTAAGGAAGTTGTTTATGTGTTGTTTTGCTTTTGCCTTTATGTTGGAAAACCAGTAGCTTTTGGATATAATGTCAATCATTTTGTCTATCCCTATGTGTCCAAGTCCGTTATGATATTTAAAAAGTACGTGATCCTCCATTTCTTCTGGTACACAAAACAAGAGGGTTCCGCTATCTTTTTTCTTTTTATATAAAAGAGGATCTATGGTGCATCTGTTTGCTCTGTATGCGTACTGGTTTTGGGACAGCATGTTTCTTGGATGAGATACCACATAATCCTTATTGAAACAATTTTTGCTAGGGTTTTTGATATGCAGGAGATTAGAGATATTGGACGATAGCCATTACTTGAATTTTTTGGTTTATTAGGCTTGCTTATAGGCATTATAGTTGCTATCTTCCATTGTTGGGGAATGATGCTGGTGTCAAATATTTTATTATAAAAGTCAAGCAGTTTATTGATGCCAGCAGTCGGAAGCTTTTTTAACATATCGTAGGGTATGTTATCAAAGCCAGGTGTGGATTATTTTAGGCTACTAGGACAGGACTGTAGCCCAGTTTTGCTTATGGTTCCGGGATATATGTTAAGGGTGTTTGGGCTGCGTAACGGTGTTTGTTTTGCTTGAAGGAATCTGAGAAATTTTATTCTTTTAAGCAATCAGACAAGGCCTTGCTGATTGCATTAGTGATCTCCATAGAGTCACAGGAGTTACCTGCTGTGGTTTCTATTGCATGTATGTGTGTGTTTTTTCGGATCCCTGCAATGATGTGTACTTTATGCCAAAGCGTTATTGTAGTGTCACTCGGATTAATGTCATTGGTAAAGTCTGCGAAAGCAGTTTTTTAGGATCGCTTTGCTTCATACTTAAATTTTGCATTTGCTCTTTTATATTTTAGCATGTTCTCTATGCTTAAATGTTTCTTGAGATTATTTAGACATTTTACCTTTTCCCTTTTTAAGAGTTCTAGTTCCCTACTCCACCTGTATGTTGTCTTATTTGTAGCCCTTATAGGATTTTTGGTTGGTACGGAATCGTTTGCACATGCCCTAATTAAATTAAGAAATAATGCAGCTGATTGATTTATATTGTTTGTGATATTAATTTTTTGTGATTATTCTTTGATGTTTTTCTGTAATTTTTCCCAGTTGGCTAGGTGCAATTTGAATTTATGTATTTTGAAATCTGCGTTATTTGGTACTTTAAGAAAGAGATTGATGTAAATTTGAAAGTGATCGCTTCCATATAAATTATCACAAATAGACCAGGAGGCATTAAGGTTAAATGGAGGTGAGCACACGGAGATATATACTTTCGTAAAAGTGTTCATGATGGTGTGTAGTGTGTATGATCGCCATTGATAAATACGATCAGACTACTCTTCTTTATGAAATTTGCAACTACATTGCCCCTTTGTTTTGAAGAAGATCCCCAGGCGTTGAAGTCTCCTAGTATAAGAACTGGCTTGTTAAAGTTGTTGAAAAGGTCATGAAGATCCTGTTCAACGAACTTGTCAGTTGGCGAGATGTAAATATTTAATATTATAAAACGAATTTCAGATTGAATTTCTGCAGCGATCGCAAGAATGTTGGAATTTAAATCTTTATTTTATGTTCAATGGAGTTTGATATGAGGAGAGCAACTCCTCTGCTGGCTTTTGTGAATAGTGTATTTATATCATTTTTTTGGTATAGTGCAAATTGTTTTGGAGTGTGAAGCGGTGTGTTATTGTTGATGAGATGGGTTTCTTGTAATGCTATTATCTGTGGCTTATATTTGTTTAATTAAAGAGAGGGACTGTGGTACATGTCTTTATATCCGTTTATGTTCCATTGTATTACTTTAAGTGTCATAGCCGTGACACTTTATATTTTTGTGCATTATCACTCTATTTGCTCTCCCTTCGCTCCCATCCCCAACAACCGCGATTACGGTCTCAAAATGCAACGAGACATTATAAGCGAACACGGTTGCTGAAGGAGGAGTGCAAATAGAGACCGATAGAGGCTTTTTATGATTATAGATCAATGCCTCCTCTGATATCATTGTCTGTATCAGAGAGAATTGAGTCATTTTGGTTTAGTGTCTTACTGTCTGTCTGTGTCCATTTTGTACATTTTGTTTGTTTTGTCGTTTATGCGTGTGTTGAGTGATTTTCTGTTTTAGAGGTGGATTGTGTTCTTTCGGTTTCAATTGTTTTTTGAGTTTGTTGTGAGTAATTCGTCATTGTCAAAGTAATTGGTGTTTCTAGAGTGTTATCCGTATTTATTTTGTCTTTATTTAAGTGATCTATTGGTTTTTAGTTGTTTTCTTTTGTGGATGTAGGTGGTTGGGTAGCTGTAGTTTCTGAATATGTTATACTACTGCTTGGTAGTATTGGCTATTGTTGTTGGTAGAATATTGTTTTATCTTTATATATTTTGCATTTTTCTTTGGTGTTGATTTTTAAGACCTCTTGGGCTTCTTTGTAATTTGGACATTCTTTTCTACTGGTAGCATGTTTACCACCGCAGTTAACTCACTTTGTACTTTAGCACGGGTTCGGGTTGTGGAGTGGAAGGCCACATGGGCAAGTAGTTTTGCCCTTGCAAGATTTGGCTGTATGCCCTATGAATTGGCAATTTTTGCATCTCATGGGGTTGGGAATATATTTCTTAACAAGAGCGGTGTGCAATGAAACTTGGATTTTTATTGGGAGACTGAATCGGTCGAAGGTTGGCAGCACTACAATGGTCGGAGTAGCTTTGCCAGTTATTTGGCGTGAATATTTGTATATGTCGACTACTCCCTGTGCTTTAAGCTCTTGGATTATTTCCTCGTTAGATACTTGATTAAGGTAAGGTGCGTACACAGTGCCTTTGCAGTGGTTATACTTTGTTTGAATTTTACATATGCCCAAGGGCTCCTTTGCGCTGAGGAATTTTTCGGCAATTGTTTAATTTTCAACAAAAAGTAGTAGTTTGCCATTGCGCATTTAATTAATTTTCAAAACCTTATTACTGATTATTTTAATAGCGCGATAGATCGCAAAACAAGAAAACGAGGATAGTGGTTTTTGATGGTCTAGGGCTGACATAATTATATATTTGGGGTTTGGTAGGTTGACTATAGGCAGTTCTGGAAAAGCTTCCGAAATAGGAGTTGGATTTTTACTTTTGCTTTTATGGCTATCGCTAAACAAAGCGAAGCGGTTTGCCCCTAGACTATTGTGCCTAGATGACATGATGCTGCTTAAAGAAAAAAAATAAAATACTGTTTTAACAGTATTGTACTTGTGTACCAACGAATGAGTGAAGAAAAGAGAGAAGAAAAAGTGAGAATATGCGCTTGGAGGTTTGATAAGCCTTGAACTAAAGTGCGATTGACTGATATACGAAAACACAATCACACGATGCAATATTTAGTCGACGCCTTTTTTATTTACTGAATTGACATTAAGTTCTGAAATGCCTTTTTATCTTCCATACTAACTTTTTTATTAAATCTTTGACATCAAGTCGGGATGGATTAATATTGTTCGATAGAAATAATCTTCATTATTTTAGTTATTAGGGTCAATTGAGAAGAAATGAGAAGGTATGCGTCTTAATACTCGAAAAGAAAAAATCGCACATAAAGGCTAGGACACCACCCATAGATAAATTATAATCGATTAGCTAATCTTAGGGAGGGTGAACTATAAGTTTGTATTTTCGAACATAATATTTCTTGGCCTGCAAAAACAATTTTTTTTTTTTGGAATGGGAAGCGAGGTTTTCGAGGTGACGACGTTTTTCTTTATCTTCGCGGGTTTCGTTTATTGATACATATTATTTATCATCTACAAATTCCACATCAAGCACATTTACAAATTTTTTTCACTGGTCCAGCAGGCGCTGTTAGAACTTTCGTCATTAGACTCATAATGGAAATTTATAACAGATTTACTGACACAGACGGCATTCTAATGCTTATATAATTTGAGCTACCACTGGTAAAGCTTCTGTGGAAATTGATGGGACAACATTTCATACCGAACTTAGAATATCAACTGCCTCTGTCATCTGAAATAGCGCAGAACTCTTTTTAGATATATGAAAGTACTAATCATCGATAAAATAAATACCATCAGCGAAGAGCTTTTTTGAAAATTGGCTTGCGATTAAAATAAATAACCACTAATCATAAGAACGAATTTAGTGGTATAGATATTATATTTATTGGTGATGTACGGCAGATATTACCGATACGTGCAAAACCAATATATAAGCCTATTATAACACACATGGTTGGACCCCATATTCGACGAAAACTTAAATTTTATCATCTCAACCAAGTTATAAAACAGGCTCTTGTTGAACTTCCTAATTTACTAATTAAAGTAGGCCATGATGATCCATTAGAAAAACTAGAATTTGAGTCGATAGAATCAACGTTTTTTACAAAAGGTGATACTCAAAAAGTGCACTCTAATAGGATCCGCCTATTTTTCAAAAATGAGCATGCAAACACATCAATTACGTTCTACAACAATTTGAAGACAAAATTATCTCTACAGCCATTGATTCAATTACAGGATCTAAAAATCATGAACAAAGTGCTAGTTTTAGAGTAAAGTTACATAAAAAGTCAGTTATAGATACTGGAGGTAAATTAGTTTTGTAAAAGGCATGTCTTATCTCATCACAACAAATATTGATATATCAGATGGCTTATGTAATGGTACGACAAGAAAATTAGTGCATTAGATTTTGATACAAACAACATTGTAGTTAGGGTTTGGTTGAATTTTTGTGGTTCTACAACGATTGGTTGGAAGAAAAGCAAAGAAAACTGCTCGGTTAGCTGTACAAAGTGGAGTTAGTAGTCTTGCCGTGCTCATTGAACTCCGATCTGCGAACATTCCATTGACAACAGATAAGAAAATTATTGCTAATCGAAAGCATTTCTATTTAATTTCATACATAAATCGCAGGGTGGAAATTTAAGTGAAATAGTTTACGGGTACAGCAAAAACTATTTGCAGGAACTTGTATACGTGGCGCTATCTCGAGTAACATATATCGAAAACTTGTATATCCTAAAAAAAAAAATTAAAATTTTTTCATAATCGGAAGCAAGCTACGCCTAATTAGACACGATAAACCTACACCTAAAATACATAGCAAGAACTTTATATGACTACAACTGCAATACAAATCTGTTAGTGGCAATAAGACATCAACATTATTTAAGCCAGGCAATAAACAGTGAAAGACGTGTATACATAGATCTAGACTTAAAGAAAAAAGTGATATATTGTAACAACAGTCAAACGCAAAGTACAATATCGTGGATAATGAAGGGGAGAGGTGATCTGCTGTGGTTAAATGGGAGTCCACACCAAGTAAACACAACGAGATTATGCACATTATGTAATATGAAAGAGGAAGAACTTATACGCCACTTTTTGGTAGATCTCCAGTACTTAGAGAATTCAGATGCAGATACTTGGGGAAATCTCAACTAACAGAGAATGAAATTACATACACTTTGAACGGTATGGGATATGATAATTTGGCAAATCTAGTAAATTATATAAAACTGCTATAAAATGCAGAAAAATTATGGTAAACGAATTTAATAATTAAGTAAAATTTTATGTAATAATTTAAGTTACTTTTGTATTAGACCCGGAGAAAAGCCAAACGTTGAACGATCCGCTATCACGCTAAAACGGGGCAGGTGGGTGTAGTAAATGGGCAGGTTGACTAAGGAGTTATAACTATCGGAATTCACTTACAGATATATATATATTTTTAGTTTTAATTGGGTTTGTATAAGCATATGTCTAGCCAATGTTTTTAAAATTGTCAAATTTTTTGTAAAATTGTTACCAAATATATATATATACCACTATAAATTGTATATATACTAATATACCCCCAAATCAAAATTATGCGGATATCACATTATTCATTAATTGATCATTATTAGAATATAATGAGGGAACTTCTAAATTACTTAAACCAAATTTTCATAAACTTAAACTCATATTGGCTGGAGACTTCAACGTCAACTACAATAATAAAGAAACATTCAAAGAATTCACATCGTTTTTTTATTAGATAAAATTGACTTAAGTATTAATAATGATCCATCGCAATTCTCAACAAAATACTTTAGGCGTTTTTTTCTTTTCTTTTCTAGCTTCGCGTATTGACTGACTTTTATTGTTCTTTGCTTCTTTTACTTAACCTACGAACATATGTATGTATTCTTGCGCTTTCGCCGTTATAATATTTATACATGCTACTTACTGCTACAGTCGTGTACAACTAATTAAGACTACTACAATTCGGCCATCTTGACCGGAGAGCTCCTGATCTTCTTAGTTAATGTAATAATTATTTACAAGTTTCTTAACGCTACTTATATATATGAGTTATGGCACAGTTTTGCTTAAGCTTATACATTTTTATGTTTTAATTTTTTTTTTTTTAATTTCTCATGTTTACAACATCCCACACTCCTTTTTAAGGTGTTCTTGAGTATTGAAACCCGTCGACATCCCCAAAACATATCTGTCGTTTCGCAAAACTTTTATTATTTGAAAGGGTCCCTTGAATTTTGGAATGAGCGTTTTTGAAACACCTACGTGTGAATTGAAATTTTTTACCATTACTAGGTCTTCTTCTCTGTATTTAGTGGTTTCTTACGTTACGAATCGTCATGTTGTTTGTTGTACGGTTGCACTCTTTGTTAATGAATGTCTGCGTCTTCTCTTATTTCCTCTAAATATATTGTCTTTTGTATATTATTTAAATCGTCGAGTTTTACTTTTAACATGTCTATAACTTTGCCCTTCTGAGAAACAACAAACAATAGTTTGCTGGGGTGCTGGTTTATTGTCCGTTGAACGGTGTTCTTTAGGGTGTGCTCCACCGTTTCTACTACCACGTCCCAATGTAGCCCTTTGTCGGGTTCTACCAATTTGGCTATCATAGGTCCTAGGATTCTGTTCACCTTCTCTACCTGTCCGTTCGCTTGTGGCGATCCAGTTGCAATTTTTATTGTTTGATGTTGTTAAATTCTATGAAGTCTTCAAAGTCTTTCGAAGTAAAACAGCTGCCTCTATAGGAGACTATAGGAGTTTAGGTCTACTATAGGCTCGGAAATAGTCCTTTAATGCTATAATTGCCTCTTTAGTGTTCGTGGTCTTAGTTGTATAGAGTCTTACGAACTTTGTGAAAGCGTCTATTACTACGAGTATATATTTTTTGACCTGCTTTTGTCAACGGGACCATAATGATCTATTCGAGAGGTAATCATTTTTAGGACATCACTCACGATTTTGAATTTACAACTATTCATAAAGTCTCTACCAAGAACTACATTATAGCCCATAGATTCGTTCAACACAATCAGCAATTCGAAATTAATCTGTTTATTATTTATAATAACAAAACTTTGCACTTTTCCAAGAAGTATAAGTGTCGCCAAAGTTGTTTTGTCTTTGAAATACGTTGCGAAGTCTTCATTGCTCTTCCATTTGCGTGACTCAAATTTGTGGCGTAACATCATTTTGTTTTCCTTGTATTTAAATTCTTCAGTGACATTTTTCAACAATTCATCGATAGGCAAGTTACTTTCATCTGAGTGCAACCATATTTGTGCACGATCTTTAAACTTGGATAATATCAACATGCGCAACATGTGGTCATCTAAATGTTATATATTTGCAACTGCTTTTAGTTGCGTGAGCCAGATGTTGGCGGTTACTGAGATAGACATGTTGCCGTCGAATATAGTCAACATATCCCTAACTATGCTTAGCAACGTGTTGCAAGAACTCTCTGGAATGTTGGACTTTGGCGTACCAACATCAGACGGCTTCATGGTTAGTGCCCAACCCGTCTCAGCAAGTCTGACTCCCGGCAGGCGCCGTTTTGGTTGTTGCTGTCTATAGCGTAATCGACACCACTTATACTTTTGCCGCTCTGCTTTGTTGCTGTCGCAACAGCACCTTCGTCGCTTGAACACTCAGGTGGTCCGTTACCTGTTTCGTCTACTGAGACTTTCAAATCCTCTGCGCCTTCTTCATTGTCGCTATCCAGAGGGGGGCACTCACCGCGAACGTCTGTTGGCACCTCATTTAAGCGTGATGCAATGGTGACTTTGGTTCCAACCTTGGAGAGCCCAAGCTGATCCAGCCAACTTCGCAATTTCGCGGCTGTGTAGTCGCCGGGGTGAATTTCACCCCTGTTTGAAAAACAAATTCTTGTTAAATTTCACAGAACTATGTTTTAGGCATCTTTTCTTTTCTAGCTTCGCGCATTGACTAGCTTTTATTGTTCTTTGCTTCTTTTACTTAACCTAAGAACATACATATGTTTTATTGCTCTTTCGCCGTTATAATATTTATACATGTTACTTAATGCTACAATCGTGTAGAACTAATTAAGACTACTTCAAAACTGTACTACAATTTTTGCTGTTCTTTCAAGATACTTGGACAAAATTGAATCTCAAGCATACGCGTCTTATTATAGTTACCATAAGCCATTAATTACCATGGTACAATATGATGAGATTTAAAAAGTTGATTGGCTTGCGGTAGAAGCTAACAAGTAGAAACCGTAACATTACGAAAGAGCGTTACATAAGTAAAATAAAGGATCATAAAAATGGACAATCGCGCAATTCCCCGAAGTGTAACTTCAAGTTACACATGAAGCAGTGAGACATGAGCGCAAGTTTAGGGCGCTTAAGGAACTTCGTCCTTGACGGCGGTCAGCCGACCACACAACTTTTTTTTTATTATTATAATACAAATATTATAATTTTACTGATTTTGGAGAACAACTTAAGCTAAATTTAAAAGAAAAGGACTAACACGTAATAACTAACTGAATTCACTACACTTAGCTAAATTTGATTATGCATTATGGCGAATAAAGATTTGGAAGTTCGACTGTATGAGGAATATGCTATGTAGATAGAAACGAAAACCGCGAAGTTTGAGTCTCGATCGCGCAAAGCAAATTACATCATCCGTACTTTGTGTTGTGTTCGTTTTTGTTTTATTTTGTGATCGACAAAGAAGAAAAAACAAATGGTCTAGGCTTTGTTGTTGCGAGAACGTAGGCAAATTTATTTCCTTGTCTATTTAGGGATAGGTATCGACCAACAAAGCATCGATTAGTGACATCGATTATTATTTTTTTACTAGTTGATCGATGTGTCGATTAATTGTTGCTCAAAAAATTTTGTTTTTGTCTTTTTTTCTTTAAAGAAATAATTAAATAAATAATTAAAATTGATTTAAATTGCATTTATACATATTTTTTGCGCTAGATATGTCGAAAAATCGAAGTTGCATAATGCTAGTTCTACCTTTACTACCAAGCAAACAGCAAAACTACAAGCGTTCCATGTGAAAACGGAATCAAACCAGCAAAAACAAAGCGTGTGACATTTGCTTTTTTTTCTTATTTTGAGAACATAAGGAAAGACAAAGAAAAAAGATATACCACTGCATACAAACACTCCCCTTGAAACGTATTTTATTTGCTGACACAACCGAAAATTTGTGTTGTGTAGGTATTTTGCGTGTATAAGATTGTATAGGTTTCTTATTTTGTGTATCACTCGGAATATTTTTGTATGATTATGCTTTGTGTCCAAGCCTTTTTTTCTGGCCGCCTGGTATTTTCATTTCATTCATATGAAACAGGCAACGTTGTTTTGTCCACTCTTGTATGTGATACGTCCAAAGATATACTCTGAAAGTACGTGGTCAACAGAGAGTATACGTTTGTAGGTTGCAGGCATCTTCGGAGATATATAACACTAATACTGGCTGACTTTGCTCTGTCCTACATTCGCAATGGAATACTTTTCCTACTTCAACTACAACTTATGTACATGACAGTGGATGATTGACGTTTACCTCCACCGAAGGTGTTAACATGTGAGTTGTATCATTTGTATTTTGATAGATATCCAGACGATTAGATCGAACATTTTCGAACAATCTTTTGAATAGTCTTCTAGCACCTTCGTGAGAATTAAAATCTTAATACCACCGTACCACCCGAACTTGTTGGCATCTGCTCCCTGGGCGCTGTCTATTTGCATTTGCACATCGTTTGCATTTCCCACGCAGCCGACACTCGCACCTCCCGCGCCGCTGTCACTTGAATTACTCGTTGCCTGCTGGTCTCCTCAATATTTTCCAGTTGGCTCCTCAAATTTTAGATCAGAGGCCCGAAATTCGAGGATTCGAAAATGGCGGCAGCGACCTTTAGGCCAACCATCGGCCATCGTGGAGTTGATCTCACGTTTTAACATTCGAGACGCTTTCAAAAATTTGGTGCCATTGGCGGAATGTAATTCGCTAGGGCACCCTCGCCTGGCGACAAATCGAGAAAGTGCCCAAAAGCACTTTCCATGTAATGAGTGGGCTCCTTTTATCTACCTGCTCTCTGGTCGTACAACAACAGTATTTCTCCGAGTGAATTGCCTGTTAAGAATTTGAAGTTAGCCGTCGCTTTTCCCAGTCCAGTAAATCATCACGAAAATTTTTTGCTGAAAATCCTCCTTTAATACCGGCCTGCGTAGCGAAAAGTGGCAACTGTGAAAGGCGGTCCATTGAACTGGTTCATCATCCGTCACGCGCTTGTAGAACTGCAGCAGGGGTACCCAGACACATAAACGGACCGATGAGGACTTGTTTACTTACTAGTGAACCTTGGATGACCAGCAATGTCCTGAGCGGGTCGTTGGCGGACTTCTCTTCCTTTCACTCCTCGTGCTAACGTAAATAGATGGACGATGCTTGCATACTTTCTTGCCTTAACTGCGTATGGTCTGCTCCTTTCAATCTTCATATCTAACTGGTTCGGAATTTTTTTGTACCTAAACATATCAGAGGGGCTAAACTTCTGTGCTCCTTGTGATGGTGGAGATTTGTTGTGGTTACGCTCTGCACACTTCTCCTTTCTAACGCGGCACCTTCCCTTGAGTAGTATACTCCTGTCCGCCTTTTCGGATGAAAAATTCAAATTTCGGACCGAAGTCGCATGAATGGACCTGTCAAAACCCAACCAAAGACCGTCTCCTCCTTTCGAGAATATAGGTCCGCACCTACCAAAATGTCTAGTGGCTTGCTCTTATAGAAACGGACATCTGCAAGCTGGAGCTCTGGAAGAGCTCGAACTATGTTGGGGTCAATCGCTCTGGTCGCGAGATTCCCTGTGACTTTCGGAATGATTAGCCCCTACGCAGTTATTAACATATTTCTGTCACGTGGTGACTGAAACTTGAAGGGACATTCCTTTCACACTTGGAGTCGAATACTTTACTCCTCGGTGCTGGACGTCGACCATGGCTGTCCCCAAGAGTACGCCCCGTGAGTTGGTCACAAACACGACTTCACGTTGCTTACTTCTGCTGATCCTGTAGGTACGGTAGCCTGATTTCCTACATGTGGTGTACTTCGCCATGATTCCTGGTTCCGTACTTCTGTGATCCCCTGTGTCTCCATTGGCCTCGCAGTCACTCTGTTCCCATGAATCAGTGAGTGGTGACATCCGCCATATTTCACACAGCTTGCCTTCATCGTGCAATCTCTTACTGAGTGTGACGGTGATAAGCAGTTGAAACAAAGGCGTAGCCGCTTCACCACCTTTGTTCGTTTCAAAATGTTCAAGGCCAGGAATTTAGGGCATGTCCGCATTTGATGCCCTTCGACTTGGCACAACTTGCATGTACTTCCCGTGGGCGGCACACAGGCAGCATGGACTTGCATCTTCCTCGTAGTTTGCCCTTTCGTATCGGGCTTTGTCTTTAAATCGGCCATTCTTTCCAACGTCTGAAAGCGACTGGTGAGGATCTGATTTAACTCTGCCCAAGTTGGCAGCAGACTCTTGTCAGTTAAGCTTTGTTCCCACTCACCTAGGGTGAATTCCGGAAGGCGCGAAGTACACAGAAATATCAGGATGGAATACCATGTACCAATGTTTACACCATGAGCTTTCAGTGCCGATATGCAATATGTGACATGGCGTTGTATCCCCTTTAAAGGCACCCCATCCTCATCAGCAACGGCTCTCAAGTTGAAGAGGATCTTCAACTGGGCTTTGATGAGAATCCGCTTATTGTCATAACGATCTGCAAAATTTCCCCAGGCGACCTTCAAGCCATCACTTCTCAGCGGCACCAGCTGTACGATATCCTTGGCTTCGCTCCATGTCTTTGGGTTCAAGTAGAACAGCTTTTCCACTTGTGATAGGCGGGGGTTGTCTACGTAGATGGCCTTGAATATATCCCGGAACGTAAGCCAGGATTGGTAATCACCATCGAAAACTTCCGTATTACATAGGGGTACATGGAAGCCCGCACCAGATCCTGCACTCTGAGTGTATTGCAGATCGGATCTTTGGTTTACTGGACTCTTCAATGCAGAGAAACCGTTCTGCGCGTCTATAAAAGTTGGGAAGCGGCATTATAATTTAAAAAACATGAACATTTATTTTGAAATTATTTGAACGTAGTTCACTACATGCGGAGACACTGACTCACAACCATTTCTATTAAAAATTAATTTTCATTTACTCTAAGGTATTTCCTAGGCACACAGAATTTTCTATTCACTGAGCACATGCAATCAGAATACACCAAATATCGAATGACAATAAACGAAAACGAAACATTTATTTCTTGTCGTTTATTTATTTCTCACAATTACTTAATTAATGTAGACCAGCAGACGAAACGTAACAAATATAAATAAAGAATAAAGACAAAAATTTAATTTTTAAACAAATTTATTTTTATATATTTTATTTCAATTCAATTTTCAATTTATTTCGCCTATAATAATAATCTGCAGTTTGCAGATTAAATTTAATAGAGTTAAAACTTTCACTTGAACAGTAGACTGCAGTATCATCAGCAAACCTTGAGATGACAGAGTTGTCGAAATGCGGAATATCAAACGTGTAGATGTTATAAAGTAATGTCCCAAGCACTGAACCCTGAGGCACTCCAGCCATAATAGGCGAGGGTTTTGATGACACGCCATTAACAAAAGTAATGAAGAATATGTCATCAAGAAAACTTTGAATAGGTTTAGTCATATAACCTAGTGTGTTGGTGATATGCAACTTGTGTAGTAGACCGTCATGCCAAACGGTATCGAAGGCGGCTTGAATGTCCAACGTAAGCAAGCCGACAGAATTTTTGTTTTCAAGGTTAAGTTTGACAAAACTTTTAAGCTTTAGAAGTGGATGGGTGCAACTGAGTTTTGCTCTAAACCCAAATTGCTCAGCCGGAAGTATGGAGTTTGCTTCAAGATGAAAGTACAGCCATTTCTTAAGAATTTTTTCAAAAATTTTTGAGAAGCAACATAGCAGACTGATTGGCCATAGCTTTAAGGAGATTCAGGTGGTTTGCCTGTTTTATAGCTATGACTTTGGTCAACTTCCAAATAGTTGGAAAATAAGCTAGCTTAAGGCATACATTGTATAACTTAGCCAGATCACCGATAACCGTTTTTAGTAGGTTTTTTATACAAATATTTTGAATACAATCAGGACCAGCAGCCCTTTTTGTTTTGAGCGAACTTATTAATCAGAGATTGTGATCTCTGTAAAACTGAAGGACTAAGGAATTAGCGCATTAATTTGAAGTAAAGAATGTTCGACAGCGGTTTTAGTTGCACTGTCAGAAAGAGACTCAGTTAACTTGTGTTTGTCTTCAAAAATTTCGTTTAGTTAATTTGCTTTTTGTTCATTCGTGGCAAATGTCTCATTTTTGTGACTTAAGCATGGTATAAACTGAGTTTTATTTCTAATGGCTTTGGTTACCTTCCAGAAAAGCTTCGAGTGGTTATCAAGTTTCTTGAGATTTGCATTCCAACTGATATTGTTGAAGTTAAAGACTTCAAACTTTATAAGACAATTAAAGTGATTCAGCCGTGCTTTATAAATGGGTAGACGAGTTCTGCACCACTGTCTTTGAACGACATTCCGTATTTTTGTAAGTTCACGGATGTGATTAGAAAAATTTATTTTAGGATAGTTTATAGGTACCCTAGGAATCCTTTTTTCGGTTTTCCTCAATTTTTGAATTTAATGCGTTGATCATATTGTCAATTTGATCTTTATCAGGTGGTGAGTCAAGACTGGCTCCGGAGAGCAACATTTGAAAGTCACTAGTTAGCGGGCGTCTAAAGCGCTTTCAGTTTGCTTCAGAAAACTTTAAGTAGGTTTTATGTTTCAATGCAAAACTGGTAGATACCGTTATCATTACAGGAAGATAGTCAGATGAAAGATCATAAATTGTGGTAGGCGTACTCAAAATGTTCGGTACACTCGTAAGAAACAAATCTAAAGTAGAGGGCTTCAAATTGTGCTTAGGTGGTATATTGGTAGGGTCACTTGGAAAGAGCAATGTGAAATTACCTATTACAGACAGGTTGTGCAAAACATTACCCCAACAATTAGCTTTAGCACAATTCCAATGCCGACTTCTCGAGTTAAGGTCACCTGCGGTGAGATACCGAACAGGAATACGTGAAAATTTAATTAGGTCGATTTGAACATAGACTTTTGACGACCACAGTCTGGCGTGTCACAGCAGTTACATAAGCAGTTTGAAGTGTTACCGGGGAAGTGAGTAGAAATGAATTTAAACGAATTATTATTATTGTCTATTGTTCAAATGTAATGAGTAAAATGTAATTTTAATAAATTAAGTAATAATATGAACCTGTTTTGAAATGCACTAATGTTAACTACTTCTAATGTAAAATCTTAATTGAACTTATTAAGTGCTCTCTCTTCTATTCTGGCGCTTGAAGAATACGTACGTTGTATTTTTTCTTACCTATCAAGTGAAATAGTTTTCAGCCTGAAGGCCTTCGTTGCTCTGGCAATAAAAGTATTGTAAATTAGGATTAATTCTAAGCTACAATAAAAAAATAATAATAATAATAATAGTTCCTCAACAGGTTATGGGACCAGAATCTAGGTCCAGGGTTAAAGTATAAAAATAAATTTAAAAAAAAAGTGAATATGAGTGCGCTATACAATATAGAAAAATTGGATTACACCAATTATAATACGTGGTGTGTTCAAGAGCTGTGGTCAATAATAGACAATTCTAAGCCACCAGCACACCAAGTTGGAGCGAGTGCTGCATGGACTTCGGCTAACGAGAAGGCGTTGGCAGTTTTAACGTTGTCTGTTAAACATAGCCAAATTAACCGCATCTAAAAGTGTCGCACTGCCTTAGGAGCTTGGGTAGCACTAATGGAAATCCATCAACCATCTGGACCTGTGAGGAAGGTGTCACTATTCAAAAAATTGATTCATATGCGAATGACTGAAGGTGATAGTATGTAGAAATATATTTCGGATTTCAATGGAATCATTGAACAAGTCAGCGAATTGGGTATTACCTTGCAAGAAGAATTATTCGTCATTATGCTTCTTGCTAGTTTGCCTGTGTGTTACGAAAATTTTGTCGTTGCATTAGAATCTCGCGACGATTTGCCATAGTTGAATTCCCTCAAAGTGAAACTTATCGAGGAGAGTGAACGCAGAAAAAGTAATGACTTGCTAAATTCGGCAGAAACGGGACAAGCATTTGTTGCTCGGCAAAACAACAACGAAATGCATAAAAATTCGGAAAGTGTTGATTACAGCAAGAATAACGGCGCCGACAGAAACAAAAGCGTAAGGAGAAAAAACGGTAACTTCAAGTCTTATAATTTTGGTCGCAGGGGACATTACGCAGCGGATTGCCGAAATAAGAGAGACGAAAAAGTTTTAAGCGCAACTAACGGTTCGAGAGGAGCAGAGCAAGAAGAGACAGCTAAGCCTTTTTTTGCAATCTTCAACGCAAATGAGAGAATAATGGTTGATAAAACCAAGTGGTGTTTAGACAGTGGAGCAACGTCACACATGTGTGGAGTGCGTGAGCTTTTCGTACAGTTAGAACAGTACAATAGCAAAATTTTGCTTCCTGGAAATGAATATATAGAAGCAACTGGACGTGGTGATGTTTTAATTAAATTAAAAATATGCACTATTAATCTGAAATATGTTTTATTTGTACCCCAACTTCAATGCAACTTTATTTCAGTGAACAAAGCGATGAACAGTGGCTGTAAAGTAGTGTTTAAGAAAGGCATAGCTAATGTGTTCGATGAAAGCGATCATAAAATATTATTTGCTAAACAATCGGGTGATTTATTTATGAGAACTTGAAATTTTATGAAAACTCTTATGAAGAATTATTTAAGTGGCACAAGAGATACGGACACTTAAATTTAAAATACCTAGTGGAGCTTAAAAACAAAGAACTAGTGCGTGGTTTAAAGTTTAGCACAACGTGCAAACCAATTGATTGTACCGTTTGTTTAAAAAGCAAGTGCAGCGTAAAACCGTTTAAAGCGTCCGAAACCAAAACATTAAAAAAGCTACAACTAATTCACAGTGACGTATGTGGTCCAATAATTGTAAAATCGTGGGTATTTATTTACAATGATCGACGCCAAAACGCGTTTTGTAAATGTTTATTTTATGAAGCAGATAAATGAAGCTTTAAACATATTTAAAACTTACAAAAACATGGCTGAGAGACAAACAGGTTGCAAAATAAAAATTCTACGCACCGATAATGGCACGGAATACATTAATAAGCTTTGATAAGTATCGAAAAGGTAATGGTATTGTTCGTCAATTATCCGTTCCCCATACCCCCCAACAGAATGGAATTGCTTAGAGATTCAACCGAACGCTGGTGGAAATGGCTCGCTGTATGCTAACAAACGCAGATTTACCTGAAAAATTTTGGGGTGAAGCAGTACATACAGCAGCATATATCAAAAACCGGTCACCTACAAGAGCTTTAGTCAATATGACGCCCTACGAAGCCTGGAATAGAAACAAGTCTGTAAGTTATTTCAGAATATTTGGCTGTTTAGCTGTCGCACTGGACAAGACTCAGCATAAGAATTTTCGCGCAAAGGGGAGAGAACTCATAATGGTTTGTTACGATGATAGGTCGAAGGCTTATCGATTATTTGATAGAAGCAGCAACTATATCATTATTAGCCGTGATACTTCCTTTGTGGAAAACACCACCGGGAGTATTAGTATGGAACTTAACAACGAGCCAAGTAAAAGCACTAATCCTCCAGCTGACACCGAATCTGTTAACCACAGAGAAGAACGAGATTTGGTAAACGACAAGCCCGAAAATGCTTATTACCAAATTTTAGATGACATAACAGATGAAAAGGCAATCGAGACTGTGGATGTCGAGTCAGATTCAGCTGAAGAGAGCAGCAATGAGGTTAAACCGAGACGAGGACCAGGTCGTGCAAGAAAGATTAAGACAGGATTACAGGGTAGACCTGAAAAACAGTAAAATACCGTGAATTTAATGAGGAGTACTGTCGTCGAGCCACAAACTGTCGAAGAGGCATTATCTGACAAGCAAGCAGATGAGTGGAGAAACGCAATGCAAAATGAATTTAATGCACTCATCGAAAATGATACGTGGGAGCTTATGGAACCTCCTCCTAATCACAAGACCATTGAAAATCGTTGGGTATTTACACTGAAAAAGAACAGCAAAGGCGAAATCGAGCGGTATGAAGCAAGGCTAGTTGCCAAAGGCTGTTCACAAATGTTTGGTTTAAACTATGAGCAGACGTTTTTACCTGTAGTAGGATACTCTACATTTCGAATTCACTCTACAATTCGCATCAGCTGAGCGTGTCAACAGCATACTTAAACGGTCAACTAATTGATGACGTTTATATGAAGCAACCGAAAATGTTTGGAGTCCCTGGCAACAAAGTCCTGAAGCTGAAGAAATCATTATACTGGCTAAAGCAGTAGGGTAGAATGTGGAACATGACACTGGGCACGATGTTCAAAAAAATTGGTTTCACACCATGCAAATGTTATTTTATTTATTTATTTATTTTTATTGTAGCTTAGAAGTAATCCTAAATTACAATAATTTAATAGCCAGAGCAACGAAGGCCTTCAGGCTGTTTTTTTTTTTTACATGTATTTAGAGGCTTATATTTAGTTTAGAAATAAATTTTACAAAATTTTTAATATTTTCACTGTTGGCCTCTGCGAGGAGTTAGGTAGGACTGGGAATTTTTAAGGAGATGCATTGATTGAGGATACATTGGCAGTTATTCGTGAAATGTTCAATAGTGAGAGTGCTTCTATTGCAGTATGGACAGATCGGTGGTGATGTTTTCTTGAATAGGTGTTCAAGTGTAAATTCGTGTGTCCTAGCCTGAATCTAGTGTAGATAATTGCGTGTTTTCCGTTTACAGTTATTGGTACGTATGTTGGTTTCCGATAAGGATTTATTGTTTTATAATAATGTGTGTATTCGGTCCAGACATTTTTTAAAACTAGTTTGCTTGTCATATTGACGAGGTTGTTAATGTCTTTCTGACTAAAAGTCTTGTGAAGAATTAGTGGGGCTGTTTTGGCGGCTTTTGCTGCTGTGTCCGCTAGCTCATTTCCTTTTATTCCTGCATGTCCTGGTGTCCACATTAGTTTTATTTTTTTATGGTTTGCGGATATCATATCATGTAAATAACAATGATCCGACCATGCAAATGTGAACTATATGTGTACACAAGGAATGAAGACAACAATATTAACATCGTGACTGTATATGTGGATGACATATTAGTGGCCAGTTCGGATAAAATCGAACTTAATTATATCAAACAAAAAATTTCAAATTCATTTCAGATAGTCGACAAAGCCCCTATTAGTCATTTTTTGGGGGTGGGAAAGGTGCTGTGAATGAGGTACCATTTTCATTAACCAACGGCACCACATTACACAACTCTTGCAGCAATACGACTTCGAGAACTGTCGCAAAGCAGTAGTTCCATTGGTACCAGGTTTTCAAGTGCAGTGCCATAAGGAAGCATGCAAACCTGTTGACCAATCCGAGTACCAATCCCTTATCGCATCGTTAATGTACATAGCTATCACGACACGGCCTGATATCTTACACTCGGTATTCAAGTTGTCGCAGCGAAATACAGAACCACATAACGAGCATCTGGCAGCAGCGAAACAAGTGTTACGTTATTTGAATTCAACAATAAACGTAAAGCTCAAATACGAGAAGACCGGCAAAGGAGTCGTAGGCTACGTCGACGCTGACTGGGGTGGCGATTCAACCGATAGGAAATCCTTGACAGGATATGCGCTCGGTGGCTGTATGTTCTCATGGCAGAGCAAGAAGCAATCGTCAGTAGCCTTAAGCAGTACCAAAGCTGAATATATGGCTCTTTCAGTTGCTGCGAAAAAAGCTGTATATATTAGAAAATTATTAAATGAAATGTATTTGAACAAAAAGACTGAAACAATAGAAATTTTTGGAGATAATTTGAGCGTGCAAAATCTAATTAAAAATCCGGTTTATCATTCCAGAAGCAAGCATATAGATATTCGTTATCACTATATGAGGGAGATATATAAAAAGAAAATTATTAATTTAAATTATTGTCCCACTAATGATATGACAGCTGACATACTAACGAAAAACCTTGCTAAAGTCAAACATATTAAATGCATTCAATTACTAGGATTATACAAGAACTAAGATAAGCAAATAATTTTTATAAATATGAATTTTTTATTTTGTTCGTTCACTTATGAATTATTAGAAGAACTTATTGTTATCAACATTAAAGCGGAATGTCAAAATGTAATGAGTAAAATGTAATGTTAGTAACATAAGTAATAATATGCACCTGTTTTGAAATGCACTAATGTTAACTACTTTTAATGTAAAATCTGAATTGAACTTATTAAAGTGCTTTCTCATCTATTCTGAGGCTTGAAGAATACGGACGTTGTATTCTTTCTTACCTAGCAAGTCAAATAGTTCCTCAACATCTGTTCAACACTTACATTTTCAATAATATGAGTGTCAATATTGGTAATTTGCCGATGTTTGACTTTATTATTAACAATAATCGCAACACCACCCCGTCTACTATTGTTGCGATCCATTCTATACACACTATGATTTGTGAGCTTAAGGGGATCTTTCTGCGCCAGTCAGGATTCAGAGATTAAGCAAACATGTATAGGGTGCTTGATAAGAAAATCTAACAGCTCAAATTTCTTATTTTTAAGGGCACGCGCATTCCATGCCAAAACATTAAGAGAGTTTAGCAAGCTATGTGATTAAGTAGACATACTTATTTGCTAATTGAGTTATAACATTAAATTGTTCAGCCTTTGTTTAACAGTTGCCTAACTTTGAGAGTAATTCTGTAGTTAAGTTGTTGATTTCATCAAGTGTAAAGAGGCAGGACGTCTCCGGTTGCTGGGGGCCGGTCACCGTATTTCTGTAGCTTTGAGAGACAAAATAAGTAGCGCTTTGAGCGTTGAGTGGATTGTTGTTGTGACTAGCTGCGCTCACATTATGCTTAGTAAAACTCGGAAAGTTCCCACCATAAGTAGCGTTGTTGTGCCGCAAACCGGATTGGGGATTACCTTTTAGATTACTGCTGCTCATTACATTACTGTGGTTTACGCTGCGCTTGCTTTTCGGCATTCGTTTTTGAAAATGCGCTTGATAGGACATTCTGCAAAAGAAGGAGAGAGCAGTGGAACTGTGACCACCTTAGCAATTAGCGCACTTCAATTTCGATGGACTTATGCAGGTGTTTGTATGATGACTTCCAGCGCATAATGAACACGATGTCTTGACGTTACAGCGGTATGACCCATGTCCAAATAATTTTCAATTGTAACATTGGGCTGATTTATTTATTGGCTTTGATTTAAATTCCCTACGCACTTTTGCGTGGTTTACACAATTATATAATTTTTTAAGCTGTTTTAACGTCACAGATTTAGTCTCAAAATACACAATATAAAGAAGTATGTCCAGTCCACTTCGCGTTTTTTTTTTCACAGTTTTTAAATCGATGCATTTCAGCCAGAATCAATTAAAATTTTCTTCACTTCTTCATTTGAACATTTATCAACATTTATCATTTATTTACCAGAGGTGCCTTATAAGGTTTAGTATTTTTAGAGTCGTGAGAATAGAACTCACAATTGATCTATTTTAATTTATTGGACACTGTATCATTTATACCAATTTTATACCAATAGAAATCGTTTTAATGTTTTATTATTTAACTTGAAAGCTGTTCTAAATTCTAAATGTAGAATTCTTTTTTAACACAGTTATAGGAGCGACTATAACTTTTGGAGCAGACACATTGTTTGCACTCTCACCTGCCATATCCCTAATATTGTCTTCAGGATAATCCGTGATGGTCTGGCGGACGAAAGTAATTTATGGAATTGTTTTTGGTGCCACCTGCACCTAGTTTTAAAGTTTTGGCGGATTCCTCCACAGAAACATTTTCCTCTTTCGAGGCATTACGGGTGATGTGCTCGGCGAGCACGCCAGTTTATTAATGTACCTAAATTTGCACTCCAATATATATGGTGTATTCAGGTAACTATTAGACTTTGGTTTAAATTAATGCAGTCACTAATGCAAAATAAAACGTAAGAAAACACTCTAGGGCAGAGAACTTTTGTAACAACCGCGCGCTTCGAAGGTTGACAAAGGAATGATTTTATTTCATTAATACATTCACAGCTGTAATGTAATGATTATTATACATATGTAATATGATATAATATAATATATATATAAAATATAAATATAAGAATTGATAATGATTGAATTTAGTTATATGTAAGATAAGTTGAATAGTATTTAAATTAATTTCGCGCCACCATATTTACTTCAGCTTCGACCGCTAAATTTTTCCACACTTCTGCTGCTGCTGCTGGCGACCGTTACTCTCTACCATTGCCGACCGATAGATCGGCCGAGTATGGATATCGATACTTCTCATAGACCACTAGCTAACCATCCTCCCCTCTTTACATATATAATGAGAATTAAATAAGGTGATAATCAGTTACTGCGTAGCAGTAATGATCATTAGTGCGTTGTTTCTTTTTGTTCGCAAGTTAAACAGTTTAAGCTTGTGGTGCTGGGATCAGTTTCAACTTGTGGTGCGGGGAACGGTATGCTCTGGCGGTTCGGTGAGCCGAGCTTATATGCTTATCAGCAGCGGTTTTTTTTGTTGTTCTGGAACAAGTGTAAAACGAATATTGTTAAAATTGAACCGAAATAAAGTTTCCTATTGTAGGACAGGAGCCGCAATATATATATATTTATATATATATATATATGAACTAGTGCCTTAATTCCACGTTCTCGGACGTGGATCCGGCTCGAAGGACCAATGTACGTGTGGTGGACTTACCCTTGGTTTTGGTGGTGAGGCTGCTGACGTTGGACGGTGGGTTGGTATTGGCTGGAGGCGGAACAAGTCGTCGGGCATCCAGTGCATATACTGCCGCTGAAAAGTTTAGAAATGGAACACATATACTCGATTAGCGATATAGAAGCTTAACTTAATTTTAGTGTTTTTATTCACTTTATTTACTATATTACTTTACTATATTTACTTGTCTTGATCAGTGAGAGTGTAGGTGAAACCGTCCGTTTACCCTCATTTGTGAGTGCAATAGTTAGCTCGGTAGGAGCATACATCTTTTCAGGGCTGGGTGGTTCGTGAATAATGGTTTTAAATCTGCATTTGACTCAATACTGCAAGGCTAAGGAGATCATTGCAAATTGGTCATAAACGCCGATAAACGTCTCGTCGTGGAACACCATGGAAGATATAATGCCCCTGTCACAGACGAGGTTGCAGTCGTTTCGGCAGATCATGAAAATGATAGGCGTGATATCGTATTGCGCACCCGTGATAATCAGCTGCAGCGCATTATGGAAACAAACAGAGGTTAGGACACCCTACAATACACATTTATTTATGGGCGCGGGAAGATGGATATAATTTCGAACTGTATAAATTTAACCCCATTACTACAGCTCCAAACTATAACATAAAAATATCTGCACTGCAATTTCATTCATATTTGTTGGAAATACGGCGTGGTCAATTTATTTCTCTGCTATTTTCATAGTAAGTGCATACGATTGTGCAAACTCCAAAGAGTACCTTTGAAGTGATAAATTTTTCAGCTATTCTAGCATTGTTAACTAATATTAAAAGTTTACCATCGTGTAGCTCTGAAATGGAAGTAAACCCTTTGCTGATTAGTTGTATTGCCCGGTGGATGGCGAATCAGGAATATTATGATACAGGCTTATTCACATCAGCCGAAGCTAGCACAATAAACTTAGGATCTGGTGGAGTATGTGATGGAAGATTTTGAAATTGCTCCATTATTGTATGTGTGGTTGTTTCGTTTTTTGTTTGTGGACTGCTTGCTAATAAAGCAAAGCGGTTTGTTTCCGGGTTGAGGGCTATGGTGGTTGCCGCAATGAAAATGCGCGCGGAACTAAGCACTACAAATTACACGATGACGAATATGAAATACTTAGAGTTTTGCCTGTGCAGCGAAGCCGTAAACAGAAAAACGATAACAAAGGAGAAAGAAGCGATCGATTTGCAAACTGTTTGTACACGAAGGATGCTAGTCGATAACTAAATTATAAGGAGTAGATGGTGTACGGGAAATTTATATCTTATTAGTTTAAGTATCAGGCTTTTATTCCAAACGCTATCAAATGCATTTTCTATGTCTATAAAACATGCACCAACTACAAATATTTTGTTCCACGTTTGTTGAATGTCAGATACTAGAATATTTATTGCGTGGGCGGTAGAATGTTTGAATTTCAAGTAAAATTGGTGGTCATTTTTTTAATTGTTTCTGTCGCAATGTTTATTTATGTTTATATTTATGCATATTTCAAAGACTTTGCTTATGTTCGGTAGTAGGCTAATTGGCTGCAAATTATTCAAGTCTGAAGGGTCTTTGTTTTTTTTTACGTAATAGTATTTTTTTTTACTTAGTTTTTACAAAATTCACCCAGTCACATAGACTGGGCTCAACTGGTGTTAATTGCTGATTTCTTTGGTGAACATGCGATACCAAAACTAATGTCTACGTACTAAATATTTGGCTACAGAATATTTGGTCTCGGTCTAGATGACAGTTCGACCTACTGCCAGGTTTTTGATGTATTCCCACGTTGCCACTCTAGAGTGGTGGGCACTTTGGACGGCACCTACTCGTCTGTGAGTACGGTTTCCTTGGGCATATGAGACCTTTTAAGCCAAGCCCTCAACCGAGAAGAGAATTGCACGCAGGTGTGTGTGTGTGTTTTTTTAAATTCGTTATAAGATATTGATAGTATACAGACAGTGTTAGGATGACAGATTATAGAGTTAAGACATAAGAAGTAAAGTACTGTTAGGAACAAGAAGAAAAAATAGATGTAACCAAGACCCCGCGGAACCGCCGCTAGGCATTGCATCACGGGGTATGGCTCCGGCTATTAACCGGATTCTTCATTACGCCGGGACCGCTCTAGTGACCTCAGCGTTGTCATTGTCGATGCCGCGTAGTTGCTCACCGCCCTCCAGCATTGCTCGCTCGACACCATTAGGACAACTAGATTCCTATCTGTTAGGGTGACCTCCAGTGTCGTTTCCATTTGTCTTCTACCCTCTTGGAACCTGTCGCAGTTGAGTAGTACGTGCTCTGCGTCTTCCACCACCCTGCCCGCGCAAGAGGGACAGTACGGATCGGTTGCGTGCTTAAAACAGTACAGATTTGCCCTAAAGCATCCATGTCCACTGAGGAGCTGGGTGAGATGAAAGTTGACCTCCCCATACATCCTGTACAGCCAATCATCCAGACTTGGGATGATCCTATTCGTCCAACGCCCATTTGTTGAGCAGTTCCATCTGTGTTGCCACTTTGCTCGGCTTCGCGTTCTTGCTTGCGATCGTGCGACCTCTCTCATCGCGCACGTCTGCTGAACCTCGTCGTGGATCTCCGAAGCCTCCACCACTAGGATGTCAATCGGTATCATCCCTGCAATGACAAGAGCAGCGTCTTCTGAAATCGTACGGAAGGCGCTGCATACCCTTAAGGCCGCCAAGCGGTATGTGGAGTCGAGTCCTCTGCGATAGCTCCTTATGGCCATAGCCTTAGCCTAGATTGGGGCTCCATACAACATTATAGACTTAGTTACCCCTTGGAGTAACATCCGTCGTCCTGGCCGGGGTCCACGAGAGTTGGCCATGATCCTGCTTAGGGCTCTGCACGCCGCAGCGGCCTTTTGGTGTGCATACGCAAGGTGCTCCTTAAAACATAGTCGCGTATCCACCAACACCCGGAGGTATTTAATGAACCTCTTTGACACGATGACAGTTTCGCCTACTTGCACCCGAGCCTGTTCCACTCTTTTACGACTACTGATGAGCACGGCTTCCGTCTTGTGTTCGGCCAGCAGCAGCCCGGACGTCCGTAGCCACTCGTAGACCACAGATATGGCACCGTTGCACGATCGCTCCACCTCGCTGATTGTTTTGGCTACTCCCATAATGGCAATGTCGTCAGCAAATCCCACAATCTTGACATCACTCGGCAAAGCTTGTTTTAGCACTCCATCGTACATAATGTTCCACAGAGTGGGTCCTAGGACCGATCCCTGCGAGACGCCTCCGGTTACATTATACTGTGTGACGCCCTCGTCTGTGTTATAGAGAAGTATGCGTTTGCTGAAGTAGCTCCTTATGATATCAATAAGGTAATTAGGGACCCGAAAGGAACCGAGAGCTTTCAACACCTTGTCCCACCTCGCCGAGTTAAAGGCATTTTTAATGTCTAGGGTCACTACAAGACAGTATTGCTTGGTACCCCCCTTCCATCGCGAACCTTCGATTGCCGCCTTAGCTGTATTGGTTAGCTCCTGGATAGCGTCTACAGTGCTTTTCTTCCTAGTGAACCCGAACTGCATAGAAGACAGGCCACTAGAACTCCGCACTGCTGCCTCGATCCTGTCGCATATTATTCTCTCGAGAATTTTTCCGGCGGAATCGAGGAGACAGATGGGCCGGTACGAGGATGGTTCCCTTGGATCCTTGTCCGCTTTTGGAATCAACACTAGTTGTTGTATTTTCCACCTTGCCGGAAAGACTCCGTCGCCCAGACATTGCGTGTACACTCTGTTGAAAGTGTCCGGGAGCAGAGTTAAAGCCGCCTTTAGTACGAAGTTTGGCACCAAATCGAGACCAGGTGACTTCGACTTAACTATCCTCCGGGCTGCATGGCACATCTCTTCTTGGCTTACTGGATAAAAGCCACTATTATCCCCCAGTGCTGTGCTGGTGTACCTCTCAGTGACGTCTGGCTGTTGGGGAAACAGGATCGCCACTCTATGTGCCATTTCCAATGTATCGGTAGGCGCTGTTGGTCTTGGGGCTTTTATTTTCTTTACCACGATCTGGTATGCTCGTCCCCAAGGATCGCGGTTAGCCTCATCACATAGGGCCAAAAAGCAACGCCTCTTAATTTCGCGAATCGCCACTTTGAGCTCTTTCCGCCTACGCTTGAGTAAAATCTGCAACTCGAGTGCCCTCTCCTGTTCGCGCGCTCTCTTCTGTAGTCGCCGTGCTCGCGAGCATCTCTCACGGGCAGCTGCTATTTCGTCGTTTCACCAGTAGGCTGCCTCGTGGTGTCTCTTATACCTGCGTCTGGGCTGCATTCTGGCGTTGCAGGCGACTAGTACCCGAGTCATCAGGTCCTCAGCAGTCATCGGCTCCTCGGTAGTCTCTGTGTTCAGCATCTCGTGGAAGATGTCGGGGTTGAAAGTCTCCTCCCTGTATCCTGCTTGGTATTGGCTCTGGCGATGCGTACTTTCCTCTACATCTTCATAGCTCGAGAATACTATAGCCATGTGATCGCTACCAGTATAGTGTTCGCTAAGGGACCAAGACGTGGAATTGGCTATCGAGGCACTTATAAATGTGAGGTCTATGATGGACCCGCCTCCCTGTCGAGAGAACGTATGTCCTGAGCCCGAGTTTTTTTTTTTTTTTTTTTACATTGACATAGTAGGTACGCAATGACCACACACTGATCTCACATGGGGCAGGCCCAAGTGGCATCAAAATTCACCCAGTCATATAGACTGGGCTCAGCTGGTGTTATTGCTAAGTTCTTTGGTGAACATGCTATACCAAAGCTAATGTCTACGTGTTAAATTTTTGGCTACAGATAAAAATATCATCAGCCTCTAATAAACATGTAATATTAAACTAAATCTAAGACTTAATTTAGAATTCAATACCTAAAATTATATAGACAATTCAAACAAAAATTTAGATTACAAGTTTAGAAAGTAAGGTATGCTTTAATTTAATGACGCCAATAATGTAGAGGTGGAAATTACAGAGTTTAGAACATCAGGGCGAAGCAAAGTCTCAACGAAAACAATAATGTCAGAACTGAAAGAAAAACTTCTAAAATAAAATGAAGAAAATTTACACTTTTAACATTTTGAAAGTGTAGTGTTAGTTAGTGACTGGTAAAGTTACCTGCAAAGGACTAGTTTTTTTCCTAGGAATAAACTCATGGACCACCATATGGGCTGGTCAGAAATTAGCGCCACAAATGACAGAAAATACTTCCATAGCAACTGAAAGCTTGAACGAAGAGCCTTCTCTAGGGCTAGAAAAATTAAACATATGAATATTAATATTCGAAAGGTTGCATGCTTTTGATGATATATAGCGTGCAACGTCGTCACAGGTTGTCTCCTTATCCCATCTGGAAATAAAAACATGTTTACGAGGATGCAGCACCTTCAAAGTACATGCCAAAGGATTAGAGGCAGTGTTAGCCTGCTAAGAACTCTTAGGGAGAGGCAAAGTACAGCACGAGCTAGAGACTTTAGTAGAAGATGGAGCAGAAGTTACAGTAGTAGGACAGGGAATAGAGGGAGATAAACAAGTAGTGGAAGGAAAGTTGAAAGCGACAGATTAAGAAATAGTAGAGCGGGTAATAGATATAGAAGACAGTGTAGAAGAATAAGTGGGTAAAGTTTGGGAAGAAGGAGAAAAAGTTGGAGAAGTTGAAGATGAAGTCACAGTATTAGGACATGGAATAGAGGAAGACGAACAAGTAGTTGGGGGAAAGTTAAAAGCAACAGATGAAGTAGTAGTAGAGCGGATAATGGCTGAAGGACGATTGGGTAGATATGGAAGAAAGGTCAGAAGAGTAAAAAGAGTGGGAAATGAAAAGAAAGAGATTGAGGAGACGAAAAATGAATAAGTGGCGCCGTGGTAGGCACAAGATTGTGAGGGGATAATGGCCGTTGGAGTCGAGTCAAAAGAGTACTCCATAAACATTTTTGCCTCAGCATCAAACTCTGAGGCGAGCTCAGTGAATAGTTTTTTAAGTTTGTGGTATTTATTTCGCATACGGTGGTACATCATTGAGAAGTCTCCCTGGCGTTTGAAGCAGGTGAGGCAAGACCACCTGATGCCACCAGATGCAGGATTAGTCGTACCGTAAAGTCGGTCATGGTCACGCCCAGTCAACCTAGCGCACTTAAGGTGGGCAATGCTATCGCACATCCAACAAGAGACTCCTCTAAGCTTATCTTTATTAAAGTTGTCTTTGTTGGTGCAAGCCCGAATACAGCAAATCATTTTGCACGAAATATTAAAACCGTAGGTAACAAAATATAAATATCAAATAATAAATAAATGGAATGAATATAAATGAAAAAAGAAATAAATTTCAAAAATAAATAATAAAAAAAAATTACATTTTTTATATTAAATATTTTTTTTTTTCGATAAATTTATAAAAACTTAAAAATTAATGAATATATCAAATGAATAATAAATAAGCCAAAATAAAATAGATAAATATAGATTTAACAAACAAAATCGAGCCATGGCTGCCTTGTATTTTGCCTATATTCATTTATATAAACGAAACGAAAATACCAGGCGGCCAGCAAAAAAGAAGGCATGAAAACAAAGCAAAATCGTACAAAAATATTCCCACACAATAAGAAACCAATCTTATACACGCACTATACATACACAACACACTCAAAATTATCACACTTTGCCCGCAAGGGCGAAAAAGAAAACCAACACAACCACATACATGCACTATACCTACACAACACACTCAAATTTATCACAATTCGCACGCAAGGCAGACAATAAAAACCAACACAATCTCATACACTTACCACATCTACACAACAAGGTCACCCACACAATGGCAAGTTTTGATTATTGACTTCAACTACTTGAAGACAATTTTCGGTTGTGCCAGAAAACAAAATCCATTTCAAGAGCAAGTACAGTGAATGCGCATTTATTGAACAGCCAAAGAAATCCAAGTAGAATTTCTAACTACCATCGAATTTCCATAGGTCAAACTTTTATAAGTCGAATATCTCCATGACTCGAATTGAGTACGTTTATAGTGAAAAATTAATATAATATGTCTTCCATAACTCGAATATCCCCATAATTTGAACTTTTGTTATGCATTATGGTGGTCGAGATTTGGCAGTTTGACTGTACGAGAAATACGCACAGTCCGCAAAGTTTGAGTCTCAATCGCGCAAAGCAAATTTCGTCACCCTTACTTTGTGTTGTGTTCTTACCTCGATCGTCAATAAGAAAAAAGCAAATGGTCTAGACTTTGTTGTTGCGTGAGCGTAGCAAAAAAGAGGAATTTTTATTCCCGCACGCGCCCCACCACACATCGTAACCAAGAAGTCAATTTTCGCTTGTCAGGCCCCGAGCACGTGTTTCGTTGATGAGTTCAAGTTTGCGTGAACACAAAAAGTATATATATTTATATATGCAGGCAAATTTTTTTTCTAAACTAAACTGGAAACACCATATACAAAAAAAGCGTGACCAAATCAAAATGAAAGAAAGACAACTGCACTAGCTCCTCAAACCAAATACCCATATTTCACTTGAAAACAAGCTCCTAATCGATAAGACAATTATTAAACCATTTTGGACATATCTAGTCGAAATATGGGGAGTTGCCAAAAAACAAATATAAAGGTAATCCAGAGGCAACAATCAAAAATTATTCGCACCATCACCAAAGCCCAATGGTATATTACCAACACGGACCTTCATCGAGACCTAAGAATTGCGACAGTAGATGAGGAAATAATCTATTTAAGCAGAAAATACCAAACCAAACTTTCCCAGCATTCGAACGATGGTGTGAATACATTACCATTATATGAACTAACTCGGCAACATAGACTAAAAAGGGTGAGACCAGTGGACCTCACATAACACATTACTTCCAATTAATAATTGTTAATTAGGGTTATCTTTAATTGTTTATTTATTGTTAATATACATGTATTGTTAAATTCCAGTCACAACACGACTTTACAAACTGATTGTAAAATTGAAATTCACCCACTTGTCCTAAATATTAATAAGTACAATAGTCGATTTATTTTTCTATAATAGACAATGTACTCTTCTTTTGGGAAATAAAAAAAAAATAATAATAAAAAAAGTTTTTTCTTTGTCTTCCCTAATGTTCACTGTTGTATCTTGTGTCAAAAAAGTCGAGTGAAGAATTAAAATAAATTAAATAAGGAAATTCCTTTTGCTATAACCTCAGTTAAAAAATAAATTAAAAATAAGAACGGTTAAAATTAAGCGCCATTCGGTTCGCCGCGCTGCGGCAAATGCATTACAAATGGTAAAAATTCGGAATCTTTGCGACGTTTCGGGTGTTAGCATTTCTAACAGAGATGACTCAATTCTATCTGACTCCGAGTTGCGGCGGATTCCTAATGATACCTCATGGCTACATAACAACTGTACCTCAACTACGACAACAACAACAACAACATCAATTGTCTCCAAGTATATAGTGACGCATTCAAGCGCTTTACCTGAAATGTGCTCGTTCGTTGATTTGCAGAGTCAATTTTTGACTGGCGCTGCCCCGCTGTTTCTTTTAGCACGGTTCCGATTTGTACCGTAACTGCGACTCCTTGTGCTCAGGTGTGTTGGCAGACGGCTGCGTCAAAAAGACCACCTAGTCCACTTTCCCGTCATGGTAGGTTACCCTAGAAGGGGAAAAAGGGGTCAGCCCAAACCGTGGAATCTTCTATTTCTTTGGAAAGTCCTGGCACATCATCAAATCGCTTTGCTCTGCTCTCTGACGCTGGGAATGAGGATGATACCACTGAAACACTTGTCGAAGCCGAGAAAATGGTCCTTAACGCTGATGCTTTGCTTGAGGGAATTGATACTGAAACCACTCGCAGGACTAGAAAACCATCCCCTATCAACATTGATAATGTGAGCAATGCTCACCTTTTGGAACAGAAGCTGGCTCTGGTCTCCAGACCAAACAGTTTCTCACTTAAAGTTATGAGAAATGATACTGTAAGCTTAAGGAGGACAAATCTTTCAGGGTAGTTGTTCGCAACCTGGCCAACACCACCCCCACAATATTATCAAGCATGCCTTTTATACTTAAGGCCATAATGTCACCGGTGTGTTTAATCCCAACCCCCGCAAGTTAATCGCTAAGGTTAATGGAGCAGACACTGAAAAGATGGTACCAAACAACTTCTTCTTCATCAACCTTGCCAAAGCGCCTAACAATAAGGAGGCTCTGAAAATTCAGCATATAGGCAGGCAACGTGTCCTGGTAGAAATTCCAAAATAGAACCTGACTGTCATTCAGTGCTATAGATGCTTTGGATTTGGGCACACCAAAAATTACTGCCTGCGACAGTTGATTTGTGGAAAATGTGGGCAAAACCATATAACCACCCAATGTTTGGCTGTGGAGAACCTTTGCTGCATAAATTGCGGTGAGAAACATGCTGCTTGGAGTAAGGACTGCCGAGTTTTCAAAAAGAAATTAAACAGCCTAAAACCCAATATATCAATTTCGGCACGTGGCAGCAACAGGGAAGATTCTATGAGAAGAGTGAGTTACGTCCCGGCGGTAATGGTCAAGGGAGACACCTCATATGCAGACACACTACGTGCTGGTTTGCATATAACTAATCCTTCGAAGAGATCTTGCAATGTTAACAACAGAGCTGTGCATCTACAGCTATCGCCACAGACCCCTGAGAGCATTAGCAGGTTAGAGGCTGCAATAAGAGCCCTCACAGCTAAAGTTGACACAATTACATTAATGTATAATGAACTGAAGGAGAGCAATCCGTTCCTCAAACAATTATGCCTCAATTTCGTGAATACCCATAAATGATGACCCGTTCACTTAGCCTTGGATTGTGGAATGCTCATGGAATTTCTGGGCATGATGAGAAGCTTAAGCATTTCCTAACCGACCATAACATTGATGTGTTGCTTATCACTGAGACATGGCTGCAAACTAGAGTCCATATCTTTATACAAGGCTACAACATTCACAAGGCAGACCATCCCAACAACAGCCCCAGAGGAGGAGCGGCTGTGCTTATTAAGCAAGAAATCAGCTATTCTTTACAAGAGCCAGTGAGAACAGCGAAATTACAGATGGCCACCATCCAGATTTCAACCAGTAGGGGCGAGTTAATAGTCTCTGCACTATATCTACCTACCTTCGAAGATCTTTTAAACAATCTAGGAAGAAAGTTTCTCATAGGTGGAGACTTTAACGCCAAAAGCAGGTTATGGGGTAACTTTAGATCGGATACAAGGGGTAGCTGCTTACAGGAAGTTGTGCAAAACTCAACAGCTCCAATCCTGGCAACTGGTCAAGCGACCCATTTCCCGGACACCCAAAGACATACAGCCAGCGGTATTAATTTTTTCATTTATAATGGGCTGCGTTCGGACGAGTTGTCTATCAGGACTGAGTTTCAACTCTCCTCTGATCATCTTCCCCTTGTGGTTGATTTTGATTCCGCTCCGAAGATCAAAACAATAAAAGGACGACTTCTGCCACCTGGAACTGACTAACTGCATTTCGCCGAGATCTGGATGAGTCTCTAAATTTAAACTTGGAAATCCTGATGCCCGAAGACATTGAAGACGCGCACTCGATCTTTCTAAATAAGGTGTACTCAGCGGCTCTTATTGCCGCACCCTTAAATCCACCACATAGCACATGAGTGCGTTCTGGACATCCCCCACCTATTGAAGCACTGCTGCTTATTAAGAGGAGGCTTAGGAAACAGTTTTGTCGAACCCTCCGACCCTATTGTGGACAGGGTTTTTTGTAGAGTGTCGAATAGAATCAAAAAGCTGCTGACGCTCCATAAATAGGAAGAAAATGACAGGTTTTTGTCAAATGTTTCCCCCGACGACCCCACAAAACACTCTTTGTGGAAGCTGGCCAGAAGGTATAAACGACAGGTAACCCCAAAATTTCCAATCAAGAAGGCTGACGGATCCTGGGCTAGATCTTTAAGCGAGCGAGCCGAGGCTTTCGCCGAGGAATTGGAGGCTCGATTTCAGCCATTTGATACCAGCTCAGAACTCAGCGTTCGCCAGATCCATATGAGACTTGAAAGCGCCGGCCAATTATGCCTCTCGGTTGCTCCTATTACAGCAGAGAAAGTCTCAGCACATATTAAAGGGTTGAACACTAAAAGGGCTCCAGGTGAAGATAGACTGGACAACTTTACACTTAAGGCAGTGCCGCTAAGAGCTGTGCTATTTCTGGTCCTCATTTTTGACTCAGTGCTGAGATTGGGATATGTGCCAAAACAGTGGAAGAAGGCGAGAATTTGCATGATTAATAAGGCCGTCAAGAGCCCTTACACCTTAGATTCCTACAGGCCAATTAGGCTGCTATCCACTGTAGCAGCTGAATAGGGTGGTTAACTTTATTCTCGAAGGATTTGAGGCTAAGGAGTACGTGGTGGCGTATCTTGACATAAAGCAGGCTTTCGTACGAGTTTGGCACGACGGGCTGCTCAGTAAGCTCAAGAATCTCATGCCTCCTCAACTATGGTTAGTCATGCGCAGCTACCTTGGGAACAGGTACTGGATAATGTGGAGTCTAGCATCAAGGCTATTTCCGGCCGGATTTCCGTCCGGGAGTTTTCATTGGAAACCAGCTGCTGGAACACCATTCAGGTTACAAATACCTGGGTGTGTATTTGGATAGGCGGCTAACTTTCAAGACGCATATTTCAAGTGTCACGAAATCCTTAAGACAGAGGATTGGTAAATTTCATTGGCTTTTAACTAGCAGGAATAAATTGTCCTTGGGAAATAAGGTGAACATTTACAAAACCATAATTGCTCCTGCTTGGCGATACGGTTTGCAGGTGTATGGCATAGCAGCGAGGTCAAACATCACGAAAGTGAGAGTACTGCTGGCCAAGACATTCCGAATGCTTACTGGTGCCCCTTGGTTCATGCAAACGGCGGACCTTGAAAACGACTTAAAAATACCGAAAATTGGCGATGTGATAAATCGGCAGGCCAAAAAATATATAGACAGGTTAAAAAATATCCAAATAAACTAGCAAGGCGCCTTGTAAAACGACGCAGAATTGGAGGATAGCGAGACGGCTGAGAAGATCGCACCCTGCCGACCTCCACAACAGATCCTTTTAATATTATATCTACACTTTACTATATCCACACTTATTATTTAAGTTGTTTTGTTAATTTTTGTATATACAGTTTAATTGAAATTGTTCTAATAATAACAAAAAAATTAAATATAAAGGAAATAAAAAAAATATATTAAAAAAATCCCTTATGCTCGGCAAATAAGAAAAAAACAAATGTCACACGCTTTGTTGTTGGGCGGTCAAAGGCAAAATGTATTTCTTTTTCTATCCTGTATTCGCAGTAGGGCAGCTGGTTTGATATTGTTTTCACATGGGACACTTGCAGTTGCTTGCTGTTTTTTCTGTTCGCCTGGTAGTCAAGGTAGAATTAGCTGTATTCAACTTCGATTTTTCGATATATATAGCGCAAAATATACATTTTAAATAAATTTTACTTATTTATTGAGTTATTTATTTCTTTATTTCCAACAAGCCGAACGAATTCGTTATTATTATAATTATTTATTATTTATTCATTCATAAAAGTCCCACCAAAACCATTACAAGTAGGTGGTGGGAATTGCAACAACAAAAATCATGTTCCTCATTCATAAAAAATCGCTTCAAACCTATACATGTTCCTTTTTCGCTATCATATCATTCCGCAACAATATCAATACAATCAAAATTAAAACGGGTGACGGCAATTAAACAACCAAAACCAAAACAATTCCTTTTCATGCTAATTCGCGCTTAGAACACAAAATGGGGGAAGACACTACAAGAAGGGGAAACATTCTAATATTTCGGTTTGCCTAGTTACTTCAGTTCAGTAGTTAGCGGCATGCGCTGCTACTTCGATGTTAATATCAGAAAAGTAACATATTTTTATAGCTTCTACTTATTTGAAAAAAGCTCAAAAAGCTTTTGAGAGAAATGTAACCTCTATATGAATGAATACTCTTTGATCAACACACTGTGCAAAAAGCACAACGACTTAAGCTCAAATATTGACGAAATTTGCTTTGCGCGATTGAGACTCAAACTTTGCGGACTGTGCGTATTTCTCGTACAGTCAAACTGCCAAATCTCGAACCACCATAATGCATAACAAAAGTTTAAATTATGGGGATATTCGAGTTATGGAAGACATATTATATTAATTTTTCACTATAAACGTACTCAATTCAAGTCATGGAGATATTCGACTTATAAAAGTTTGACCTATGGAAATTTGACGGTAGTTAGAAATTCCACTTGGGTTTCTTTGGCTGTTCAATAAATGCGCATTTACTGTACTTGCTATTGAAATGGATTTTGTTTTCTGGCACAACCGAAAATTGTCTTCAAGTAGTTGAAGTCAAAAATCAAAACTTGCCATTGTGTGGGTGACCTTGTTGTTTAGGTGTGGTAAGTGTATGAGATTGTGTTGGTTTTTATTGTCTGCCTTGCGTGCGAATTGTGCTAAATTTGAGTTTGTTGTGTAGATATAGTGCATGTATGAGATTGTGTTGGTTTTCCTTTTCGCCCTTGCGTGCAAAGTGTGATAATTTTGAGTGTGTTGTGTATGTATAGTGCGTGTATAAGATTGGTTTCTTATTGTGTAGGAATATTTTTGTACGATTTTGCTTTGTTTTCATGCCTTTTTTTTTGCTGGACGCTTGGTATTTTCATTTCGTTTATATAAATGAATATAGGCAAAATACAAGGCAGCCATGGCTGGATTTTGTTTGTTAAGGAACGATTTCATAAATTATAGAAAACTCCACACAATTTGCTTAATATTCTTGAACCTTGCAAATAAAAACATTGAACAAAAAAATCAAAGAAAGAAGACAGTGTCTCTGATTTTTGTTGTTATTATGTCTTTCTTGTGTATTTATTTTCTTTGAATATCATATTCCCGCCTAATTTGTTTATGCAAACCCAAGCAAACCAACAGCAATATGTTACGCTGAATAAGTTGAACAGCCAACAATACTGTTGATGTACAGAATCAGTGTCGGATTCTAATCGTTTCTGAAGAGTCTCTCCGGCCATTTTTTTAAGAGAGAAATGTAACCTCTATATGAATAAGTTCTCTCTGGTTACACTCTCAGCTAGACAGAGATAAAATTGGAATGAGAAAAGTTAGGTGAATTATTAGTTTTTATAAAAGACTTTCCAAGAAAGCAAAGAGGAAATACAGTTATTAAAAAATAAAAACAGCTTATCGAGAGAAAGAAAGAAACAGAAAAGGACTAAAATAGCAAAAACAATTTTAAGGAAAACAAAGAGATTGAACTCAATATACAGGAAAGCCAATTTTAAGTGTTGTACTTGCCACATTAATTAAACAACGTTAAGCACAAAATGTATATTATATTATTTATATACATATATATAAATAAAAGTAAAGATCGAAAACGACAATAGACAAATCAACTGCCAAATGATAGTCAAACTGCGGAGCACATGTAAAACAAACACGTCTGTTAAACACAAATACAACAAGAGAACTCGCTTTTTTCCAGTTTCCAGTTTTTCGGGAAGTATGCGTCGTTGAGCATGTTATTGAAAAGTATGCAGTACTCAATTATTAATTCTTTCGGAAAATTTTTAAGAACTATTTCTATTTGGAATTTTATCGACTCCAGAATATAGCTTATTTTTTAGATTTTGAAAAATGTGGAATATCAAGTGTTTTTGTATAAAATAGTTTTCAATTTCATCATTAATGTTGTTGGCCTAAATATCGTTAGAGAAAGTTGTTAGAGTTAACTGCGATGTCTATAATATGGTTTTTAAACATAAAACTCTGTCAAAATAGTGTTGGACATGTTTATGGAACAAGTTATCTGATTGACATTCCTTTGTAGAGTGAACTGTTTCGAGGTGCGCGCCAATTACATTTAAGATGTCTTTAATGTTTCTGATCATATAATTCTTTATAGCAACGTTTATTTCTATTCCTTATGGGTCTTATCCTGCCTCTGTCAGAAGTTGAGATCTATCAATTGCTACTTTTACCAATCTTGATTTCTATTTGCGAATATTGTAAGGGGTGGCAATTTCTAGTTTGTCTGAACATTTGAGCCTGGTTTTTGGGACAAAGAACTTCAAGTTTAGCTTTTAATTTGTTGTTTATTGCATTCTAGTCTGTTGTGTTTTTTAATCATTGCACACTGGTCACAAAACCAAATTTGCTGGCAGAAACTCAATTTTTAAGAGTTAAGTTTAAGCAAAAGCCATATTTCATTCCAATAGAATGTTCTCTAAATCAGTTTAAGGTTAGAATTGTAAAATTGAGATTGAATCCCTGACGATTTAGGCACCCTGGAAGTCAACTGATAATTTACACCAAACTTTGTCTTTGTTAGCCTTGCAAATAAAAGCATATTTTCAATTAGTGTAACTCAGTATTCACTTTGAATATACAAGTATACAAAGATGGAACACAAAGTTTAAGGTATGTATAATGTAAGTGTTATCACGCAATACTTGTTTTATGTGCTTTATTTATATGTGTTTTTGTTTTTAACAATTCTAACCTCAAACTAGTTGTGTTCCGTGGAATAAAACTATGTGTGCATTCGTACCATTGGTTTTATTTAAAAAGGATTTCCTCTGGGTGAAAATAACCAATTATTCCAACAACACTGTGGAGGTTTTGATTCCTACCGAAAGAGTTTTCTGTGACACCTAAAATCGGTGTTCGGGCGGAATTAAGGAGAAAAAGTTTCCTGTGACAATTCTAATTATATTATATTATAATATATTATATTATATTATATTATATTATATTATATTACATTATATTATATTATATTTTATTATATTATATTATATTATATTATATTATATTATATTATATTATATTATATTATATTATATTATATTATATTATATTATATTATATTATATTATATTATATTATATTATATTATATTATATTATATTATATTATATTATATTATATTATATTATATTATATTATATTATATTATATTATATTATATTATATTATATTATATTATATTATATTATATTATATTATATTATATTATATTATATTATATTATATTATATTATATTATATTATATTATATTATATTATATTATATTATATTATATTATATTATATTATATTATACTAGCAGGGCCCTAGTGCGTTACTACCTTCTGCGCTCTGTTTACTGCTGTGATTTTCTCGTAGGTCTTCAATTGCAAACTGGTCCCAAATCCAAATTTGTTGGCAGTAATTCGAAAAATGTAAATACAGACCTGAAACTTGAAATATTTTATAGTCATAGCATATTTAAAGCCTGAGAAAATTGTCAGACCGATCCGACTACGCTCTTCCCACCGCCCTATTTATTGAAAACAATAAATTGTAAGCTATCTAAAACCGGCATATATCCTACAAATCCTTATAATAAATACGATTTTTTTTAATATAAAATGTGACAAACGCCCCCTCCTCTCCTCTCCTTCAACAAATTTCACTACAGAAACAACAATATATATATATATGAATGAGAAGGAAACACGAAGAACATTTAAGACCTGAATTTTTATATATCTATTTAATTAATTATTTAATTAAACATCATTCACATGTAAATCGAAATAATTGGCAACCATACATTCATATGTGTCCAAATTATTTTCGTCATCTGCATTCCCATTATTACTGAAGAAATTAACATTTGGTGGCCTCAAAAGGTTAACAACCTCTACTGGATAACTACTGTGTTTCTTATTTTGCAGTTGTCTTCTTGCAATATAAATGCTCGAAACCAGTAGATCCGATGAATCCACCGCTCTACAAAAAACATCAGTCATGGTATTAGGGCGGCTATTTTGTCTTGCGTGCGAACGTCTATCTATTTTATAAAACTTGTTTCGGGCCTTCTAAGCGTTTTCACCAAGACAGCCAATTGGAATGGAAGATACGGCTATGATCTCGACCCCAGACCTTATGTACCGTATCTGACATAGGTTACCAGGGATATCTTTCCATATATTGTGAGGCAGAAATTTTGAAATTTTTCGACATAAATTTCATAGTTGCATGAAATGATTATTAAAATTACATAGAAGTTTTTTAGAACCTCTGGGTCAAAACCAAGTATTGACGCATATGTGTTTTTAAAAATGCTCTTCTAGCTGCATTTAAGTTTGCCTTGGGTTTTTCGACATGAAGTCCACGCTCCGCACATAATTTGCCATGAATTTTCGCTTTCCGTGAAGCCATTTTTTCTTTAACTTGAGGGCCATGTACTTGTCATTTGTTGATACCAATCCTATATGAAACTTTAAAAAAAAATTTGAAGAACCAAATGCACGCGTGTAGAGGACTTACTCTGTATTTGAGCGCTTGTGAATGCTTTAGCATAATATAGCATAAATCAGCGATTGTCATATATTGCAGAAGAATTTGCTCCACAAATTCTTCAACAATACCTAGCGCCCCCAGTTTTTGATCTAATGACTGGCCGGGGGGCTGCTCCAAACACCCATTCGTCTGTTTATCTGGTTACCTACAAGATAAACGTAATAAAATTATATATAATAACTTAATTAAACCCTTCTAGTTACCATTCTAAAAGTCCTACAGTATAAGATTAATGGTTATATAAACAACTACAACCAGTTGCAAATTATACTCAAACAACACAACCTTAAAATAATCTCTCTCCAATAAACCAATCTACACTCATTACACAATATACCAACTTTTCCACTAACCCCTACGGAGGAGTCGCCATACCCATCCACAAGTTCATCCAACACCATAAAATTCCACTTAACAATGACTTTGACGTCATAGCTATTTTTATACACTTAAAAACCAAATTCAACATCATATCTGCATACATAGCGCCGAACAAATCTTTTAATACACAAACCTTACATAATGTGTTTACCAACATAAGAAACCGTTCTCTAATAACAGGAGATTTTAATAATTGGCACAAAGTTGAGGATCTCCTACCAACAATAGCAGAGGGAACATTCTCTTTAATTTCATTAATCAATCTCCTCTCTCACTTTTAAACAATGGCTCTCCTACCCATTTCAGCACCACCACACATTTACAAACATAGACCTCTCCTTTGTCTCACCAATCCTTTCTTTAGATGTCAAATGGCACAGAGAGCAACACCTATACGGCAGTGACCACTTCCCAATTTATATAAATCTCTTCCATCGTAACCCCCAATACCTCTTCATATAGGCCGAAATTCCTCACTAGTAAAGCAAACTGGCCACTGTTGGAGCCACTTACAGATAAGTTTAACTCTGAGAAACCACTAATCAACATTTTAAATAAATAAGCAGCCAACATTGTTAAGATAATCCTTCAAAGTGCAAATCAGTCTATTCCTCAAACTTCTCCTCAATTCAATCATAAGTGTAATGTCCCTGGTGGGACCCCACAATGCAGAATCTAAAGAATAAAAAAAAACTCAGAGTGGCTACAATTAAAACGCTGCATAACTACTGCCAATATAATAAGCTACAAAAAAGCCAACGACTTAAGCGCGAAAGAAAATTTGAAAAACGAAATTCTTTGTATTAGTTCACTTCTCACATTGACCTTAATACCGCCATCTCCAAATTATGGTCAAACATTAATAGATTCTGTAGACGTTATAGATCCCAATCCATTCATTCCCTCACCGACCGTAACAATCCTATCCAAAACTTAACCAACACTTACTTAACTTAAACGACATTTCCGAAACATTTTCTAAACACTGGTCTAAATTTTCCTCTGCCACCGATTTCTCAACGACTTTTCGTCAGCACACGCGAGCCTCCTCATCGGCTATACCATATTCACCATCCGAAAAAGCCCATATCCTTATTTGAGCTAAAAATCTCCCTAAACAAACTGAAAGAAAACAACCCTGGTCTTGACCAAATTAGCTATACCGTGCTTTAGCATTTATCGATGTCCCTCAGTATTCGTCTTCTTGCCCTACTCAACAACAAACTCAACAACTACTCCCCCCAACAGTTCAAAACCAGCATCATCATCCCAATAGCCAAACTTAACTCTGATAAAACCTCAATCGATTCCTACAGACCCATTTCCCTTAATTCTTGCATCTCGAAAATACTCGATAGAATAATCTCAAACCGGCTTTGGTGGCTTGCAACTCCCTCGACAGCCGTCAAATGGGATTCAGAAAGGGGAATTCGGTACTTGAACCTCTAGCTCTCCTAGATTTTCACACTACCTCCGTCCTCTCCACAAAAAATCATCTATCAATTTTTTCCCTAGATTTTGCTAAAGCGTTTGATAGGGTGGGAATGCATTCCATATTAGACGAACTTAAATTATGGAGAATAGGTTCCAAAATTATCAATTATAAAAAAGATCAACAAAAAATCCAACACACTAAACATAAATCACCTCTTCACCGACATCATATTTTGGTGTGACCATTCAGGCGCATCCCTGTCTGTCCCCAAATGTAAACACTTGCACATCTGCCGTAAAAAACTAAGCTCCTTCCATCTACAATCACACATATTCGCTCTTGATAATGTAGACTCATTTAAAATCCTTGGAATCACGATCTCAAACAAGTACATGAACAAACACATAGACAATCTTATACTTATGTTAGACAAACGACTCAACATAATAAAATGATTGTCAAGCACTAAATAAAGTTGCAGCACTGTCACCATCACCCACGTAATCAAAAGTATAATTATGTCTAAAATTGAATTTGGATTACAACTAAATGGGAATGCCATAAATTCTTCAAAAAAAAATTTAAACCTTATACAACACTGCCCTCAGACCAGCTTTTGGGGCCTTACGTTCCACCCCAATCAACAACATTCTCTGCGAAGCTAACTTAATTCCGATAGAATCAAGAATACCTCTTTAAACATCTAAACTTTTCAAAACTATTATGACTCCGAACACTCACCTGTCAAAAACATTTTCAAAAAAATTTGAAAATCAAAAAAACGTAATCGAGCAAAATGGCTAATTATCTAACACAGGACGACTATAAGTCGTCACTTTCTTCCCGACTTCTCTTCCATATTTACAGCGGAAATATCGGCCATACTTTCAGCTTGTCACGCTCAAAAGAAAAAAGGCAAATTTGCCATATGTACAGATTCATTATCCTCAATAAAAGCCATTTCCAATACCAATAATCACAATTTCTACTCATCATCGATTAGGAACATTATTTCATCCAACAGCCCAATAATCATAATAATATGGGTTCCTGGCCATTGCAAAATAATAGGAAACGAACTAGCTAATAAGACCTATATCCCTTAATTTATGAATTTAATAAAAACTTAGCAGGTCTTAAAAAACATCTAACAAATATTGTTAACGAATACAGACAAACACTTTGGCATATTATTACTCTCCACTACAGAACCTTCAATAGGAACAAAATATCCATACAACACTATATTCTCTAAGTCAAAAAATATACTGGTCGTTTCGACATTACTAGATTCCTAGACTTCCCTTAGGACACACAAATCTTACCAATAGTCATACCCTTAAAAATACCCCCCACCAACTTGTCAGTCGTTTAACGTTACCCTAATCGTATCTCACATCTTTAAGGATTGTCCGACGTATCAACCACACAGAATCAGAATACAAATAATAATTTTAATTCAAGAGTTAAGCAAAAACAATATTTCATTCCAATGAGTGTTCACTAAGGCAGTTTAAGATTATAATGGTTCAATTGAAATTGAAGACCTGCCGATTTAGGCAGCCCTGGAAGTCTGATAATTTACAGCAAACTTTGCCTTTGTTAGCCTTGCAAATAAAAGCACATTTTAATTTAGTGTAACTCAGTACTTTCTTTGAATATGCTTGCTTTATGTGTTTTGTCTTTGTTTATATGTGTTTTTGTAATGTGATGTTTTTAGCAATTCTAATCTTAAACTTGTTGTGTTTTGTGTTATAAAGGTATATTGGTTTTACGTGGATTTACTTAACTATTAACGTGATGTTGCTCTTTAATGTGTATATAATGCGACGATATTAATCATTTTCACCCGTTTGACGCCTTTTCGTGAAAATTGACTTGTCCTAGACAAAATAGATTTGAGCCACGCTGAAATGCTTGAGTTTTGGCTTGCAAATGGTCGTAATACCGTCAGCCTTGCTAATATTGTGCTGCAACAAAGTAAAAGGAAGCTAAACCAAAATATAGAGGATTCGATAAAAAATAAAATTAAGAACGTTGTTGCATTTGTTAATGTTTATTTGACAAAATGCAATATTAAAAGAAATCATATATATTTGAAGGATTTTTAGGATATATAACGGTTTTAGATATTTTACAATTTTTTGTTTTCAATAAATGGGGAGGCGTGGTGGGCGTGGACCGTTGGAACTGAAATTTTTCTCAGGCTTTACATATACTATGATTATAAAGCATTTCAAGTTTCAGATCTGTATCTAAATTTTTCGAATTTCTGTCAAAAAATTTGCATTGTAAGAAGTGTGCATTGTAAGTGTGCATTGTAAGAATTTTAATTTTCTTGCTCTGTGGCATCTTGATAATTTCATTAGATAATGTAGCGAATGGGTCAGAATTTTTAAATTTAGGAACTGTTTTGTCGATTGTTTTGGTTATTATGTTATTGATTGTATCGAGGTGTTCATATATTTCTGAATTTGCGAGGTTTCTATTATTTGGTATATGTGATTCGTTATGCAGTTTGTCTACAATTCTGTTTTTAAATCTAATCCAATTTGTACCTTTATAGTATAATTTTATGCCTGTAGTATTTGTAAAAAAATGGAGTGGCTGACTTATGTTTTTTGGGGTTTGGATTACGATTGCTTAGTAATCACTATCGTACTCTAAGGTGATAAAGTAATTGGTTGTTTTAGTTATTTTATTTATTTGAAGTCTACTACCGGCCAGACATAAATCTAGAAAGTAATTTCCTCTTGGAAATGATGGTTTAGTAGAAGCGTATAATTTACACTTGTAAATTATTCCATTATCGTCTAGCCATTTTTTAAGTGTTATGCCCGCTGAATTATTATTAGCATTGCCCCAATCTGCATGTTTGGAATTTATATCGCCTGCCATTATAAAGAAATTATTTGTATGCTGCAGCTGTAGATGATCGAAAAGCTCTCCTTTTAGCTTTGAGTTGTTGTTCCTGAAGGCTGATATGATGCTGATATGATGATATATATAGATATGAAGTCGCATGTATTGGGATTTTGATTATACATCTATTTTAGCATGTGACGAGAGTTTATACCTAATAACTTTTTTGTTTTTTTCCGCCCCCCTTGGTATAACTTGTTCTGTTTTTCCTAACTAGATTATAATTATTAAAACCTACTTTGTGTTTGTCGTTTAGTTTGGTTTCGCTTTCAATTGCAATATCTGGGTTGTGTTTGTCCAAGAATGTTTGTAGATCATGTCTTCTGTTTAACTTAATTATTGAGTTTACGTTTATCGCAATTATTTATAAATCTCAATTATTTTACATTTTTAATGTTTGAATTAGCCATTAGGTTCTGAATATTTGTAATTCGATATGCTTCTGCAGTCCATTTATTTGGCTTGGTAGGATTAGGATTGTGTTTTTAATTTCTTCTAAGAATGAATGTGAATTGTTTTGTGTATGAGTTAGTGATATTAGCTTATTGTCTACTGTGGAAGTAGCTGATAAGCAGTTTGTGCATAACATATATTAGGGTTTGTGTATGCCATTACGGTTTTATTATTTCGTGCTGTTTGTTTTTTAATACGAATTTTTTGTTGTAACTCCAGTCACACAGTCTGCGCTTCTGTGACTTGACTTATTTCTCATTTTCTAAGATTTCCCCATCTTACACATCGATGTAGGATCGTCTTTATTGCTTTAAGTTCAGAAACTTTGCTGTCTTCTCAAACCTGAACCAAAAAAATTGGTAATTCCTTTTTTTGCAAAGTAGAGTTTTTAGTTGTGAATGCTCTAACTTTTAAAAATTCCAGGTCATCGTTGTTAAGTTGACGCGGCTCACTTAATATTTCATATATATCTGTGTTTGCAGCTAAACCCTTGAGAACTAATGTTTTTGCTTTAAGGCACTTTGGGGTGTATGTATAAAATTTTGCTTTCGATATTTCGAGGTATACACTAAAGAGATGCGAAGCACTATAAAAAAGTTTTTCTGTTTGCCTGGTAGTCAAGGTAGAATTAGTTTTATTCAACTTGGATTTTTCGACATATCTAGCGCAAACTCAATTATATAATCAATTATAGTTATTTATTACGTTATTTCTTCAAAAAATTTCAACTAAACTAACCTTTATGTTTTTCTTTGTTTTTGGATGCGTCGAGGAATCTTCATAGAAACTAAAAGTCCGTACGAATGAAAAGGCATTCATTAAAAACCCCGTATATGTTGTTGTTTTTTCTTTTGAAATCAATAAACATAACTGTTGTTATTACGCATAGAGCTTTGACATGTGGTCTTCTCATGCCTTTAGGTTTGTGTTTAAATTTGACTTAAATTTTTATTCGGTTTTTTGTATAAATAAGGCGAGAATATTTATCTATGTACACATCTAGTAACTATTGTGTCCTTTGCACGAAGTAAATTTCTTAATCATTTTGGTTTCACCGCTTATTGATTGAATAGTCCCTCACCAAAGACCTTCGAAACGCGCCTCTCATAGCGTGATCCTTTTTCCACCGATTGACCCGACAGCGATACTGTATCGAAAGGCTTACTGAAGTCGGTGTAGATAACATTAGTTTGGTTACCTACCGAGAAGTTGTTATAGACAATAGAAGTAAATTCCAATAGATTGGTTACTGTTGAGAGGATTTTTACAAAATCTTTCTGAGACATATTCAACAATGGGCGAATATAGTACTGTAGATGAGATCAGTAATAATCTGCTGAACCAACTTAGGAATTGCACACAGTTTGGCAATACCTCTGTAGTTTGATATATCAAAAAATTTTTTTTTTAATTTATTTTTTTTAATTTCCCAAAATAAGAGTACATTGTCTATTATAAGATATAAATCAACAATTTTACAGATTAATATTTAGGACAAGTGGATGAATCTAAACTTTTACAATCAGTTTGTAAAGTAGTGTTTTTACAGGATTTTAGCATAAATAAATGAATTTTAATAATAAATATACAAGTAAACAATTAGTAAATAATATAAAGTGTGTCAAGTGGGGTCTACTGGTCTCACCCATTTTAACCTTCGTTTCCGAGTTAGTTCTTCTTCTGGTAATGTGTTCACACCCTCGTTCGAATGTTGGGAAAATTTGGTTTGGTATTTTCTGCTTAGTTTCACTATTTCCTCATCTCCTATTGTAATTCGTAGGTCTCGATTAAGGTCCATGTTGGTAATATACCTGTTTATTTGGTGGACTGTATAAGGAATAATAAGTAAGGTGCACTTACTCGTGGTTGTGACGGTGAGGCTGCTGACGCTATGTGCACAACCCTTAATTGCTCTTATGCAAACGGTGGTATTGCCCAAGGAGTACGACATTTCTCGCTGTTTTTTCATCGCATCTACCCAGGCTAGTGTATGATTATCTATATTCCTATAGCCCAGTGCTTTAGTAATAGAATCATAGCCGATGTTGTCAAAGGAACTTCCCACATCTAGGAATGCACACAATGCAACTTCTTTCGACTGGAGTGAGGTTTCAATCTTACCGACGAGGTGATAAAGGGCAGCTTCTGTTGATTTGCCCTTCATGTATGCATATTGGTGCTGTAAAGGGGAATCGTTTTTGCAAGCCTTTGCTTTGCTTTAAGTTGAAGGAAGTTAGACTTATTGGTCTGTATGATTTGGGTAGTTACATAGGCCGATTGCCTTGCTTGGGGATGAAAACAGCTGTCACCATCCTCCATGACCGTGGTATGAATCCCAAATTAAAACTTGGCCTAAAGATCCGACAGCGAGGCTTCCCCAGAGATATGCCAGTCCCATATGTACTGGCTTAGGGTCCTGCTAGCAAGGGTTAAGTACCTCCTGCCTTGAAGGTGTGACAAAGGTTGGTTTGCACCCCCTTTTGCTATATCTAAGTCGGAGCTCATAATATAGTTAAGAAGGTACATCAAGGTATTGATGTCACTGCTGCCCTAGATTTTGTGGTGGGCATTAGCATCGCAACCGATAATTATTTGTCTCTTTGTACGATGACAGTGACAAGCGTTTGGACTTCCAATGTTGGGATATTCGTGTTGTCAGCAGGGAAGTAGGCTGAGGCGAGAACAATTTCATGCACGCTGGTTGCCGTAGAAACCTCCATGGTGGCCGCTGTAAAGTCTCTATTGATAAATTGGTTTAGTGGGGTGTAATTGATACTATTATCAATTAAGATAGCATTGCGAAGGGTTTTTACCGAGCTGTGGTGAAGCAGCTTAGCAGATTAGGTCGCTAATCCACGAACGAGGCCACCTGTCACCTTGTATTAGCGCGAGGGTGAATTTGATTTCGGCGAATAGTCTGCATACGGTGCCCGACGCCCCTCTGGCGTGATGCCGATTCGCCTGAAGGACTTTAATTTTCATTTGGGTCCTTCTTTAAGGAGCGCAACATGAGGTCGCTGCGTTTTGGGGTGCGTGGTCCCTTGCCACGAGCGCCCTTTAGGACTATCTTCCTCAGCGAACCTGGGTTGGAGGCCGGTTTGGCCTAGTGTTTCCTAACTTTCCGCATGTTGGTTCCGTGGCAGAGAGTGATGATCCACTCCGCGAGATCGGTCGCGCGGCTGACGGTTTAGCCAGCTTAACATCCTGGCCAGCACAGGCAGCTGGCTTTGGGGCGCGACCACTACTGCTCGGTGGGCCAGCAGGCACCAGTAAACAATTGGGCGTCGAGGTTGCGGATGACGCAGCATCGATAGTTGACATAGCTGGGGTTGCGGGTGATACCACACAGTTGTCGGCGCGATTGCTGTTTGCTTGGCGGCCAAAACGGTAGGCAATGATGCCCTTACGTGAGGCCAGCGCCTTGTCGACATTGTCATCGACAATGGCTATGAGGTGCAATTGGTGACCATTTGCCGCGCGGTACACCATTTTCCATGGAGCCGCTTCCGGGAGGGAGTTCTGGGCGGCTATGAAGGAACCTGTCATTGCTGAGATTACCGCTATGCGGGAAATAGCAACGAATATTAGCTTTTTGTTCTCTAGTTGTGAAGTTTTGATAATTGTAGCGGATGCTGGGGATGAATTGCTGCTTTTATTTATTAATTTCGCTATTTTTCAAAACGCTTTAGTATTAGTTCTCAAAATTGCAAGTTTAGAGGTCCAACAAACGTTGTTGTTTTGGAAAGTTTTTAGTTTAATAACACGGTTAAGGTGAAAAATCTCTTTAAAAATTGATTTCCTTGTTTGTATCCACTGCCTTTGAGTATCGTTCCCGATTTTCATTAACTCAGTAATGAATGCAGGCCGCTTGAAGGTGCAAAGCATTGCATAGCATAACATCTGATTTTAGATGATCAACCAATTTTTCAATCAAATTGTCGATCATAGCGAGAGGATCATCTGGAATGTTCAACCTTCCCTGAGAAGCAATTGAAAGAAAGTGCTTAAACTTCCTCCAATCGGCTTTATCAAACGGTTGATACGATTCAGTCGCATTATTAGTGTGGAAAGTTAACTTGCAGAAAACTGGAAGGTGGTCAGAATATAAATCATTGCAGACAATCAGTTCAGCAAGGCATTGAGGAGAGTTGGTGATAAACAAATCTAAAGTTGACGGTTGAGCTTTATGATTTGCTGGTACGTAAGTGGGATCGTTTGGGTAACTATGACAAACCTTCCATGATAGGATAACTTTTGCAAAGAACTGACCCAATAGTACGCCCTAGAACATTTCCATCTACGATTTCTGCAGTTTAAGTGAACATAACTTTTTTGTGCTTACTATAACCGGAAGAGTTGCGAAAGGCTATACAGCATTTTGCAGATGTCCAAGGAAAATATACTGCATAAATTTTAAAAGAGGTCACTGTTTCACTAAGTAGGCAAATGTCGACACTGTTTTAAGTAATAAAATTTAAGAGTTCAAATCTCTTATTAAGTACGGTACGCGTATTCCATTCCATAATGTATAATAAGTTTTCTTTCTTATTTGCTAGCATAGACATACTTAATAGTTAGTTGAGTAATTACATTAAACTGTTAACTCTTACTAGAACAACAACCCAGGTGCTCAAGTAGCTCAGTTGGGAGAGCGATGATTTCATATTTTGTTCAGAGATCATTTGTTGTTTGAGCTCTCGGATCTTTTAAACAGTTACTGAGACGAGCGTGCATTGGTTCACAGCTGGTTGAACCAAAGTGAGACCGATGCTGGAGTCAAGAGTTGACTTCACGTGTTGTCGATTAGCGGTTCTAACGGCAACTGGGAAGTTTTCTCTGTAGTTTATGTTATTGTAAAAAGCGTTGTTGTTGCATTTGGCCGCCTGTTTATAATTTGGTGCTCTTTTTTGCAGTAGAGTAATGTGAGAAACGCGACACGGTAACGATAGATCACTGGAGGGGTGATCACCTTTATAGTTTGCACATTGGAACGCATCAGTGGCGGTGCACGAAGAAGTATGTTGTTGTCCAGCGCAGTGGGCACATAAAGTTATGACTTGGCTACTCTTGGAGCCATGAGCAAAGAGTTGGCAGTTGTAGCATTGAGTAATCTTTGCTGATGACCTTGACTTAAACTCGCAGCGGACTTTGGTGTGATTAATACAGGAATGCTCCTTTCGTAATTGCTGAAGCGTTATAGATTTAGCTTTAAAATATACTAGATACAATAGTATTTTGTAGCCATTACGAGTTGTTTTATCTACTGTTTTCACATCAATACATTAAAGGCTTAGACTACTGAGCATGGATTTGATCTCTCCGTTGGGTAGTTTGTTAATACCAGACAATACTGCTTTGTAGGGCTTAGTCATTCTATTCTCATAAGACAAAAATTCTATGCTTAGTATTTTAAAATCATGGCAGATGATATTTTGCCATTTGAGAGTGTTTACGAATACCTTAATTCCAATCGATATGGTTTTAACAGAGTAATCTCTTTTGTAGTCACTTTTTAAGATACCGTGAACCTGCTTAGAGGCCCTCTTAAGAATGGTGATTGGTGATAGCTTGACTTTAGAAGGAGTACTGTAGGTAGATTGCTCGATTGTGTTATCTTAATCTAAATCATCTAGTCATCCATTACAGTTTGCAGAGGGCGAAAATAATTGGAGAACTGACTTTTGTCAGGTGATGATGACGTTGAAATGTTTTGCTTTAAGTGCGGCATTTTGTTAATAACTGATGTTTTAATAGCATCACTACTGGTTTTAAATTGATGCTTAATTGTTGCTGCTCTTGAGTTGTACAATTTACAGAATAATACCGTTGATTTCATTTCGTACAAACGCACTTAGTGATCTGTCCTCACGACGAGTAACGGTGAAGAACAAGGCAGCGACTACTTCGAATGACATCTCGGTTCGTGGTATCGATTTGAAAGTCTTTGCCTCCACTTTAGCCTGAGAAGTAGCCTATTTAGATTAGGTATTGGGGGATGGGCTGCGAGGCTTATTGTGACTGTTAGCGTCATATGGTCCGAAAAAATGTTGAGCTCTCTTTGCAGGTCTATAAGGTGGACATGCCAGCTTCCATTTATAAAACTCAATCATGAAGCACGTGTGGCCCCTTACGAATGTGTATGTACCATCTCTATAGCTGGCTGTTGTACCATTAATCACCGTTAAGTCGAATAAGTCGCAGAACTCTAAAATGTTGATTCTCTGTCTGTCGACCTTTGTATTCTTTGCAGCTCTAGGGTTTTTTTTGGATGTACTTGTAAAACTGACCATCCCTCTAACTGCTTGGATATTTCCAAATCTCGCGTTTAGGTCCCCTACAATCATGATATTTTCTATGTCCGTTTCCAAGAGGAAGTCCAGTAACGCTTCAAAATCTGCTGTTCATTTGCTGCAATTAAGGTAGGTAGAAATGATGTAAAGCTTTTCTGCCTCGAACATTATTTCTGCTATAGGGATGTAGTGGTTCCTACATTGTTTGAGCTAAGTTTCTTACTTATTCCATACAATGTCCCACCCATACAAAGTCGGCCTCTATTGGCAGTTGTAGTGGCTGGGACCCATACTAAATGGTGCATTGGTTAATATGTTTTGAATTATTCCCTGTTCCTTTCGAAAAACGTTTCATACAGCAAGAAAACTCCTTCGTATTTATATATGCGAAAAAATCTCTATAAATCGTGCTTGCATTCGAATGTGTCGCTATGGCCCTTGCCGCCATTAAATGTGTAATCTGGATATTTAGTTGTTTGCGACGTATGTCCACAACCCCCGCTTTTGGGTGCTTTTCCATAGGAACGCCTCAGAAGATTACATTTTTCATTTTTGTAAGTATGATCGGTCGGTAAATCTCAGCCTGCTATTTTTGTTCGTCAAGTTTTAATTTTTCCAGTTCACTCTTGAGTTGTCTCTTTTCTTCCTTTATTTCATCCATCTGCGTAACTATGGCCGCCAGCTTGTCGTCTACTCATCTAACATCCTACTTAGTTGCCAGTTTGTTTAGCTTTTCTTCGACATTGTGATCTGTTTTAATTATATTCTCTAGAGATGACAGATTTTGGAGTTTTTGTTCGAAACATTCTTTGCTGTTGTTGTCAAAATAATGTATGTTTGACACAATTCGGCTGTTAATTAACCGGCTTTTCTTTTTGCCTTGGGTTCGGTAGATTGTGGTTAGCGAGAAATCGGCATTTTTGAATAAAATTATTTTTGCTAATTGCGAATTAATTACAGCTCGACAATACGGTATTTAATGCCAAGGGGTTGACAGATAATCGAAAGTTCTGGTCTACCGAGACCTTCCTAAAAATAAATAAAACTAACTAGGTATAGGTTTTTATTTCATAAAAAGTAATTTTATTTACATGCTATAAACGATAACCTAAAAGAAAAATTCATTTTTAACATATAAAGAGGGAAATAATCTATATCTATAAAACAAAGTGGCAAAAAGCCTGTGTTTGCCTTACCTACCCGTAATTTTTTAACAATTTAGTTTTTTATTTTTTATTTTAAAATGTTGATAATTACGGTAGGAAGGTCGGACCATACTTATCTTTAAGAGTTTTTAAGGGCAAATATGCTTTTTTTAGTGTTAGATTTTTTTCTAAAACAGCTACAAGACTACAAGCACAAAACTAAAATTACACAAATAAAAACACGTACATCATTGCTTCTGCTACGCTTCTTCTTCACTTTTATGTTTGTATTTGTGATTTACTTGGAAAGCGTACAAACGTAGCCTCCAAAGATTATGAAATATATAGAGGTAACATATCTCTCTTTAAAAAATGCCCGGAGAGGGATTACCGGCCCTAATAGCTTATGTTAAATTTTCTTTAGTTGTACATTTGTACGTAACATTTATAAAAATAGGAAAATATGTTCTTATGTATGTAAGTCACAAGTGAACTAATATATCGTTAAATGTTTAAAAGCCTTTGCAAAAAAAAAATTATGTGCTGCGAATTAAGTGAATAAATTTTGCAAACGGAAAAAAATTTAAAGGAATACAGAAATAAATATAGTTATGGCAAAAATAAAAAGGAACCCAGCATGAGGATGCAGATCGAACTCAATATATGTACTTATGCGACTTAAGAAAAAAACAACAGGTACTCACAGTTTTTTCCGTTGGTTCCCTTATAAAAGCGCTTCCATGAGGTTTCTCCGGTGAACTTAACTGCAATTTGAGATATCGTTAGTACATATCTTAATTCCGTGAGAACCGCAATATTTTCTCGTACCTATGTTTTTTTTCTTTTTTTAACCAACGGTACATTCATTTGTTTCTTTGCATGCACAATTTATGCGAATTTGCGAAAAAAAAACCAAAATTAAATACTAAAATATATATAAAATTTGCTAAGTACTATATTAAAATCAAATAAATGTTACAATAACTAAAATCACTGCCCGAACACGCAGTGTTTGTACCCACTCTGGACAGGCTACTATGTTGACTGAAATGGTCACTGTCCAGGCACGTCCGTGTAATCATGCACACCCTTTGTCACCTTTCACGAGCAGCCAAAGAGCGTGAGGAGATCAACATAAATCGAATTCGAATATCCGTTAAATCCGAAATTACCTGCCAAATCTAACACACATGAAGGAACAACGAGATCGAAAATTTATATCACTATATGACCATATATAAAAAAAACAAATACTTCGACTTACCCTAGATTATTTAGCAACACAACACAAAATAAAGGAATTTTTAACACAAGATACACCGGAGCTTAAAGCAGAGCGGAACTGGACTTTAATAACAGAGTTAATTTTTTTTCGGGTTTTTTTCACAAGACAGAACTATTCACTCACTGAGGTCTTTAACCTTTCCTCAGCTTTGATTTTTTTCTCTGCTGCTTTTATACTTTTCCCTTTTGAGAGCAACACCTGCTGTCTCTTCCATGACTTTCTACTCTTTCCATTAAACAAGCAGGGTTGACTCTGTGTCTGTCGCTTAACCACAGATGGCGCTGCACTTTACGCCTGATCGTTAGATTTGAAAATATGCCACCGTGGCTACAAGCGCCACTACAATTCGCTGTTCCAGCGCAGCACCTATCGACGTGTCAGAGGCGTCGCAAGCTAAAGCCAAGTTTGCGTTGGGTGCCAGATATGCCAGATGCTTCACGTTTGCCACGCTGTGCTTACAATCCTTGACGAGCTCATGTGTCCAGTCGATCTTGCGTTTATCGTTTTTTTTAAAACCTCTAGTACCGTCATAAAGTAACGTTTGGATTTCTGATGCGTGAGGTATGCAGCGCCGATAGTAATTTAGAATTCCTAAAAATCGGCTTAGTTCATAAACAGAGTCGGGTCTTTTGTAATTTAGAATTGCTTCTACTCGGTCCGAAGGTGGACGTATGCCTTCGCTATTTATGACTAAACCCAGAAACCTTACCTCCGGGTTTCTGAAATGGCACTTACTGGAATTAACATTTAATCCAAACATCTTCATAATTGACAATACTGCGTGCAAGTGTTGTTCATGATCAGCATGCGACGCTGATAAAATGAGGATATCATCGATGTAACAATATACAATATCTAAACCTCTGAAGATGTTGTCGATGAAACGTAGGAACGTCGGTGTTGCATTTTTGAGGCCGAAAGACATATAGAGGAATTCTATACAAACTGCGCGCGTTCCAAATCTATTGTGGAAAAGACAGTTTTTCCGTGTAGTTTTTAAGTGAAATCGTATATATGTGAAATTGGTACAGTGCAGTGAGTCCATTCAATTTACGATAGTCTCCGATCTCTTTGCCGCCATATGAAGTGGGCTGGCCCAAGGGCTTTTCGAAGGTCGACAAATTCTTGTGCAATGAGGAGGTTTATCTCTCTCTGTGCAGCTGCAAGCTTCCCTTCTGTAAAACGTCTTGGGCGGTCACAGACCGATTTGCCAGTAGTATCGATGTAGTGGACGACATTATGCGGTTTTTTAGTACAATGAGTTGGCGACGCTACCGTCGTGGCATCGGGTTCGAAAATGGGCTTCATGTTGATAACTGACGCATTAGTAGCCCAGTCGGTTAGTTTTTTCTCCTTCAGGTCTTTTAGTAGTTCGTATTTTGCCAACAAATCGGCTCCAATTTTTTCAGTTTGGACATCAGCTCCAATAAAAGTGGACTGATAACGATGCTGAAAACCCAGATTAAGTTGTAGGATACGTGTTCCGTATGTTTGAATCACCGTTTGGTTGGCCGCAAATAGTTTCGGTTCGGTTGGTTATGGGTTTTGTTTCTGTGCGTGCAGCTGTGAGAGGTACCTCTAAAACGACGAACCCAGAGTCAACCAGGAATTCAGTTTTGGAGCGTTTTTCTAGAACGTAAAGACGAGGGTCTGTACAACTGCTGAAAATTTAACATAAGCCAATCGCTTCTTAAAAGTCTCTCCGGCCATTTTTTTAAGAGAGAAATGTAAACTCTATATGAATAAGTTCGCTCTGTATTGGCTTCTGACAAGTCTCCCTCGTCTTTTTTAAGGGAAAAATGAAACCTCTATATGAATGTATACTCTTTGTAACATTGACAAATTCGTCTTATGCTTGAGGTTATAAAACTACAAATGAAATCGAGCCCATATCAGCAACGGCTGCCATGTATTTCGCCTATATTCATTTATATGAATGAAACGAAAATACCAGGCGTCCAGCAAAAAAAGAAGGAATGATCGCAAAACAAAATCATACAAAAATATTCCCAGTGATACACACAATAAGAAACCAATACAATCTTATGCACGCACCACACCTACACAACACACTCAAACTTATCACATTTCGCACAAAAGGGGGACAAAGCATACCAACACAATCTCATACACTCACTCACTCTCACTCTCATACACTCGCATCAAGGTCACCCACACAATGGCAAGTTTTGATTTTTGACTTCAATTTCTTGAAGACAATTTTCGATTGTGGCAGAAAACAAAATCCATTTCTAGAGCAAGTACAGTGAATGCACATTCATTTCACAGCCAAAGAAACCCAAGTGAAATTTCTAACTACCGTCGAATTTTCATAGGTCAAACTTTTATAAGTCGAATATCTCCATGACTCGAATTGAGTACGTTTATAGCGAGAATTGGATGTTTGACTCTGCGAGGAATACGCACAGTCCGCGAAGTTTGAGTCTCAATCGTGCAAAGCAAGTTTCGTCATACTTACTTTGTGTTGTGTTCTTTCATCTTCTTTCCTTGTGATCAGCAATAAAGAAAAAAACAAATGGTCTACAAAATGCGTGAGCGTACCAAAAAAGAGGAATTTTTATTTCCGTACGCGTCCCACTTCACAACACAGTTCACAAGTCCATTTTCGATTGTCGTACCAAACTTATCAGCGGTCAGGTCCAGAGCGCGTGTTTCGTTGTTGAGTTCAAATGTATACGATTTTTTTTTGTCTTCCCTTATGTTCGGCAAATAAGGAAAAAACGAATGTCACACGCTTTGTTGTTGGGCGGTCAAAGGCAAAATTTATTTCTTTGTCTTTTATATGTTTATTTCTTTTAGGTATGTTATGATTTTGATAATGTTTTCTTCTGTGAGATTTGTAAGTGCGGTTTTGGGTTTATTATTTTACAAGATTTTATTTCTGGATCTTGTGGTTGCGGGGCAAGATGTTAGTATGTGGTCTAAGTCGGTGTTTGTGGTTCAATGGCAGTTAGGGCAATGAGGTGTTGTATTGGGGTCGTTGTAGTGTAGGTGAGTGAGTTTGGTGTGTCCTAATCTGAGTCTAAGGATTTTGATTTGGTCGTTTCGGTTGACTTTTATTTATGTTAGTCTCTTTAAGTAGTTATCTGTATGCAGGGAGTTTGTGTTGATGGCTTGGTACCATTTATTGCATTTGGAAATGTTGTTTTTGAGGTTGTCTGATAAATTACTTCTTAGATATTTGTTAATGTATGTTGGGTTGGTGTTCTGGGTTAGGATAAGGGGCATGTTTAGGGTGGCTTTGGCTGTTTTGTCTGCCAGCTCGTTGCCTTTTATATTAGAGTGGCCTGGGACCCATAGAATTTTAATTCTTGGGGCGGCGCTTATGAGGAATGATCTTATGGTGTAGGGCTGCGTATTGTGATTGGTGATGTTTGAAATTGCGTCTATTGCCGAGAGTGAGTCGGTGCAAATAATAAAGTTTTGGTTTTCTTTTTTTATAATAAGTTTTATTGCTTCGAGGATGGCTATTGTTTCTGCGGAGAAGATTGAGGAGTAGTGTGGTAGGATGCCATATTGGTGTATGGTTGTTTCGGTCGTGATGGCGTAGGTTGCAATATTATTTTGGAATGATCCATCGGTATAGATGAAGTTATGGTTCTTAAGGTTTGATTTAATTCGGTGGAAGTGGTGTGTGTATATTTTAGGAGGTGGGGGGGTGTGAGTGTGTGTTTTTTTTTTTTTTTTAATTCATTATAAAATATGCATAGTATACAGACAGATTAGAGAGTTAAGACATAAGAAGTAAAGTACTGTTTAGAACAAGAAGAGAGAAATAGATGTAACCATGACCCCGCGGAACCGCTGCGAGGCATTGCATCACGGGGTATGGCTCCGGCTATTAACCGGCTTCTTCATTACGCCGGGACCGCTCTAGTGACCTCAGCGTTGTCATTGTCGATGCCGCGTAGTTGCTCACCGCCCTCCAGCATTGCTCGCTCGACACCATTAGGACAACTAGATTCCTATCTGTTAGGGTGACCTCCAGTGTCGTTTCCATTTGTCTTCTACCCTCTTGGAACCTGTCGCAGTTGAGTAGTACGTGCTCTGCGTCTTCCACCACCCTGCCCGCGCAAGAGGGACAGTACGGATCGGTTGCGTGCTTAAAACAGTACAGATTTGCCCTAAAGCATCCATGTCCACTGAGGAGCTGGGTGAGATGAAAGTTGACCTCCCCATACATCCTGTACAGCCAATCATCCAGACTTGGGATGATCCTATTCGTCCAACGCCCATTTGTTGAGCCGTTCCATCTGTGTTGCCACTTTGCTCGGCTTCGAGTTCTTGCCTGCACTCGTGCGACCTCTCTCCTCGCGCCCGTCTGCTGGACCTCGTCTTGGATCTCCGAAGCCTCCTCCACTAGGATGTCAATCGGTATCATCCCTGCAATGACAAGAGCAGCATCTTCTGAAATCGTACGGAAGGCGCTGCATACCCTTAGGGCCGCCAAGCGGTATGTGGAGTCGAGTCCTCTGCGATAGCTCCTTATGGCCATAGCCTTAGCCCAGATTGGGGCTCCATATAACATTATAGATTTAGTTACCCTTTGGAGTAACATCCGTCGTCCTTGCCGGGGTCCACGAGAGTTGGCCATGATCCTGCTTAGGGCTCTGCACGCCGCAGCGGCCTTTTGGTTTGCATACGCAAGGTGCTCCTTAAAACATAGTCGCGTATCCACCAGCACCCCGAGGTATTTAATGGACCTCTTTGACACGATGACAATTTCGCCTACTTGCACCCGAGCCTGTTCCACTCTTTTCCGACTGCTGATGAGCACGGCTTCCGTCTTGTGTTCGGCCACCAGCAGCCCGGACGTCCGTAGCCACTCGTAGGCCACAGATATGGCACGTTGCACGATCGCTCCACCTCGCTGATTGTTTTGGCTACTCCCACAATGGCAATGTCGTCAGCAAATCCAACAATCTTGACATCACTTGGCAAAGCTTGTTTTTGCACTCCATCGTACATAATGTTCCACAGAGTGGGTCCTAGGACCGATCCCTGTGGGACGCCTCCGGTTACATTACACTGTGTGACGCCCTCGTCTGTGTTGTAGAGAAGTATGCGTTCGCTGAAGTAGCTCCTTATGATATCAATAAGGTAGTTAGGGACCCGAAAGGACCAGAGAGCTTTCAACACCTTGTCCCACCTCGCCGAGTTAAAGGCATTTTTAATGTCTAGGGTCACTACAAGACAGTATTGCTTGGTACCCCCCTTCCATCGCGTACCTTCGATTGCCGCCTTAGCTGTATTGGTTAGCTCCTGGATAGCGTCTACAGTGCTTTTCTTCCTAGTAAACCCGAACTGCATAGAAGACAGGCCACCAGAACTCCGCACTGCTGCCTCGATCCTGTCGCATATTATTCTCTCGAGAATTTTTCCCGCGGAATCGAGGAGGCAGATGGGCCGGTACGAGGATGGTTCTCTAGGATCCTTGTCCGCTTTTGGAATCAACACTAGTTGTTGTATTTTCCACCTTGCCGGAAAGACACCGTCGCGCAGACATTGCGTGTACATTCTGTTGAAAGTGTCCGGGAGCAGAGTTAAAGCCGCCTTTAGTACGAAGTTTGGCACCAAATCGGGACCTGGTGACTTCGAGTTCGCTATCCTCCGGGTTGCATGGCACATCTCTTCTTGGCTTACTGGATAAAAGCCATTATTATCCTCCAGTGCTGTGCTGGTGTACCTCTCAATGACGTCTGGCTGTTGGGGAAACGGGGTCGCCACTATATGTGCCATTTTCACTGTATCGGTAGGCGTGGTGATCTTGGGGCTTTTATTTTCTTTACCACGATCCGGTATGCTCGTCCCCAAGGATCGCGGTCAGCCTCATCACATAGGGCCAAAAAGCAACGCCTCTTACCTTCGCGAATCGCCACTTTGAGCTCTTTCCGCCTACGCTTGAGTAAACTCTGCAACTCGAGTGCCCTCTCCTGATCGCGTGCTCTCTTCTGTAGTCGCCGTGCTCGCAAGCATCTCTCACGGGCCGCTGCTATTTCGTCGTTTCACCAGTAGGCTGCCTCGTGGTGTCTCTTATATCTGCGTCTGGGCTGCATGCTGGCGTTGCAGGCGACTTGTACCCGAGTCATCAGGTCCTCAGCAGTCATCGGCTCCTCGGTAGTCTCTGTGCTCAGCATCTCGTGGAAGATGTCGGGGTTGAAAGTCTCCTCCCTGTATCCTGCTTGGTATTGGCTCTGGCGCTGCGTACTTTCCTCTACGCCTTCATGGATCGAGAATACTATAGCCATGTGATCGCTTCCAGTATAGTGTTCCCTAAGGGACCAAGACGTGGAATTGGCTATCGAGGCACTTATGAATGTAAGGTCTATGATGGACCCGCCTCCCTGTCGAGAGAACGTATGTCCTGACCCCGAGTTTGCCAAGACGATATCAAGTACTGCGAATGCATCCAGTAGACAGCGCCCTTTCGCGTTTGTGGTGGGGCAGCCCCACTCGATCGCCCATGCATTGAAGTCACCCGCGATGACAGTGGGGTGATGGGATCTTGCATCCTCGACAAGTTCGTCAAGCGTTGCTCCATATTCTTCCAAGCTGGTGCTGGGGGGCAGATAGCAGCTGTAGATCCATAGGTCCCCTATCTTGGCCCGAACAAAGCCTTTTTTCGCGAGTGTTGTTCCGCAGCGCATTTTGGGAGATCCGTAACACCCAATCATTGCCTTTTTTGATGAGTCAGCGCACCAGTCCGGGGAGGGATGGCCACGGTATGGTTCGCTAAGTATGGCAACGTCGATTTTGAGCTCGTGCGCTGATTGGGTTAGTAAGTCGTTGGCATCCGCGCAGTGGTTTAGATTCAGTTGTAAGAATCTAATTTTGGTTTTTCCTGAGACGTCCGCTCCTCTCAGCTACAGGTAGGCAACCCCGGCTGCCTGCTTGATGGTTTGCGTCATTGCCTTTTGCTGCGCATATAAAGCACTTTGGCAATGAAGTGCAATCGTTTGCCTTGTGGTTGGCCTCTCCGCATTTAAAGCACCACGTGCTCCTGTCCACGCTACTCCGGCAAACTCCAGCGATATGACCGAATTCGAGACATCTAAAGCAACGCTTCATTTGAACACGCTCTTTGACCCTGCAAACCGTCCAGCCAATCCGGATTTTGCCTATTGTCAGCAGCTGCTTTGCCAATGGGGCTGGTAGAGCGAGGATAGCCATTTGGGTTCCCGCGAACGCTGGTTTCAGCTTGCGAATGCAGGACGCTGTAAGCTCCGGCTGCTTCAGTATTTCCCGTGCCGCCTCCAGTACCTCACATTCGGTGGTTACATCATCCAGGTCCCTGAGCTCTACCTGGATTTCCTGGGTGATTGCTCTAACCGTCGCTCGCTCGGCCAGGGCCTCGCTCATTTTGTCTTGTAGGGCTTGCGTCTCCCTCCTGCACTCACCGTTGAGCTCTAGGAGAATTTCTCCTTTCCGTGTTTTGCGCACCTTCCTTACATTCTCCCCAACAATCTTGAGGCTCTCGTCCTTCTTTACCATTTGGAGAATATCGCTGTACGAGAGATTCCCCGTCTGCTGGATGATCAGAGCATCTGGTCTTACTCGTCTAGGGGGCACTTTAGGTTTCTTTTTAGTCTTAGGACCAACCTGTTGCCACTGGTTCTGTTCCCTCACGGCTTGATCATCGTGTGGTGCTGCCGGGTCTATTTGCCTACTATTTTCTGACTTCTCCAGCGCCTTACTCTCTACTGTAGGTAGCTGGCCAGAGGACGTTTTAACCTTTTTGGGTGGTGTTTTCCTCTGCTTTGCTTTGGGGTCTCTTCCTCTTTTAGGCGTGCCATTGTTAATTGACGCGGCAGCCGCCGTGACCGCTTCCGTCTGTGTTCCTGCACTGGTAACCTTTTTTTGGGTGTCGCACAGCTTCATTACCCTCTTTTGGAGAGCAGAGATAGCCATTACCTTATGCCTCATCGCTTGGTTGATATGCCTCTTTTCCTTGTCGTTGAAAATTACGACCAGTTCGTCGAGGCGTGTCTTCATGTCCTCAAGCGCCGAATGTAGACCTGGAGCATCACGCTCGATGCTTGCGCTATTTTCTTCTTTCTGAGCGCTGGTTGGTGAACTTGCTCTTGCTTCCTCGTTCACTTTCTTTGTTCCGGTATGTTCCGGCTGCCTTGGTGACCTCGCAGTTTTAGAGCTCACCTTGAAGGCATCCTCTGCATTACGCGCGGTACTTATGCCGCCCTCCTCCTCCTTTTGGTTTTCGTTTATGGTCATTATTTCTTTTGGGTCCCCACTCTTAGCCGTTGTCATTGGTCGTTGTACAGTCACCTATCTTGATCCCATGGTTGTCTTTGCAAGCAGTGAGGCCATGCTAGGGTTGACACACACCTTCATGGGGTAGTGTGTTCAGAGCCGGATCGGTGCTAGACGGGAATTCTGACATCCGAGCCTGTACCGCCAACTTAATGGTGACGACCTTTGAGCGTTCTAAGAGGCCTGCCAAGGTTTTAACGGGACGGGGGCGGTGATAGCATTAACCTGAAAGCCGTTTCCGTAGAATGTCACTTCGACGTACTCAGGTTCCAGAATGCTATTTCCGTCAGCCCATGTCTGACAAGTCGTATAGTGGTTCCGGTATGCCATGATCTAGAACTTACCGGTCTCGGTCTAGATGACAGTTCGACCTACTGCCAGGTTTTTGATGTATTCCCACGTTGCCACTCTAGAGTGGTGGGCACTTTGGACGGCGCCTACTCGTCTGTGAGTACGGTTTCCTTGGGCATATGGGACCTTTTAAGCCCCGCCCTCAACCGCGAAGGGAATTGCACGCAGGTGTGTGTGTGTGTGCGTGTGTGTGTGTATATACATATATACCCACATACGCATACACACACATATATATATATATATACATATATACACATATATATATATATATATATATATATATATATATGTGTGTGTGTGTGTGTGGGTGTTTTTTTTTTTTTAATTCATTATAAGATATGCATAGTATACAGACATATTAGAGAGTTAAGACATAAGAAGTAAAGTTCTGTTTAGAACAGGAAGAGAGAAATAGATGTAACCATGACCCCGTGGAACCACCGCGAGGCATTGCATCACGGGGTATGGCTCCGGTTATTAACCGGCTTCTTCATTACGCCGGGACCGCTCTAGTGACCTCAGCGTTGTCATTGTCGATGCCGCGTAGCTGCTCACCGCCCTCCAGCATTGCTCGCTCGACACCATTAGGGCAACTAGATTCCTATCTGTAAGGGTGACCCCCAGTGTCGTTTCCATTTGTCTTCTACCGTCTTGGAACCTGTCGCAGTTGAGTAGTACATGCTCTGCGTCTTCCACCACCCGGCCCTCGCAAGAGGGACAGTACGGATCGGTTGCGTGCTTAAAGCGGTACAGATATGCCCTAAAGCATCCATGTCCACTGAGGAGCTGGGTGAGGTGAAAGTTGACCTCCCCATACTTCCTGTCCAGCCAAACATCCAGATTTGGGATGATCCTGTTCGTCCACCGCCCATTTGTTGAGCCGTTCCATCTGTGTTGCCACTTTGCTCGGCTTCGAGTTCTTGCCTGCACTCGTGCGTCCTCTCTCCTCGCGCCCGTCTGCTGAACCTCGTCGTGGATCTCCGAAGCCTCCTCCGCTAGAATGTCAATCGGTATCATCCCTGCAATGACAAGAGCAGCATCTTCTGAAATCGTACGGAAGGCGCTGCATACCCTTAGGGCCGCCAATCGGTATGTGGAGTCGAGTCCTCTGCGATAGCTCCTTATGGCCATAGCCTTAGCCCAGATTGGGGCTCCATATAACATTATAGATTTAGTTACCCCTTGGAGTAACATCCGTCGTCCTTGCCGGGGTCCACGAGAGTTGGCCATGATCCTGCTTAGGGCTCTGCACGCCGCAGCAGCCTTTTGGTTTGCATACGCAAGGTGCTCCTTAAAACATAGTCGCGTATCCACCAGCACCCCGAGGTATTTAATGGACCTCTTTGACACGATGACAGTTTCGCCTACTTGCACCCGAGCCTGTTCCACTCTTTTCCGACTGCTGATGAGCACGGCTTCCGTCTTGTGTTCGGCCAGCAGCAGTCCGGACGTCCGTAGCCACTCGTAGACCACAGATATGGCACCGTTGCACGATCGCTCCACCTCGCTGATTGTTTTGGCTACTCCCACAATGGCAATGTCGTCAGCAAATCCAACAATCTTGACATCACTTGGCAAAGCTTGTTTCAGCACTCCATCGTACATAATGTTCCACAGAGTGGGTCCTAGGACCGATCCCTGTGGGACGCCTCCGGTTACATTATACTGTGTGACGCCCTCGTCTGTGTTGTAGAGAAGTATGCGTTCGCTGAAGTAGCTCCTTATGATATCGATAAGGTATTTAGGGACCCGAAAGGACCCGAGAGCTTCCAACACCTTGTCCCATCTCGCCGAGTTAAAGGCATTTTTAATGTCTAGGGTCACTACAAGACAGTATTGCTTGGTACCCCCCTTCCATCGCGTACCTTCGATTGCCGCCTTAGCTGTATTGGTTAGCTCCTGGATAGCGTCTACAGTGCTCTTCTTCCTAGTGAACCCGAACTGCATAGAAGACAGGCCACCAGATCTCCGCACTGCTGCCTCAATCCTGTCGCATATTATTCTCTCGAGAATTTTTCCGGCGGAATCGAGGAGGCAGATGGGCCGATACGAGGATGGTTCTCTAGGATCCTTGTCCGCTTTTGGAATCAACACTAGTTGTTGTATTTTCCACCTTGCCGGGAAGACACCTTCGCGCAGACATTGCGTGTACATTCTGTTGAAAGTGTCCGGGAGCAGAGTTAAAGCCGCCTTTAATGCGAAGTTTGGCACCAAATCGGGACCTGGTGACTTCGAGTTCGCTATCCTCCGGGCTGCATGGCACATCTCTTCTTGGCTTACTGGATAAAAGCCATTATTATCCTCCAGTGCTGTGCTGGTGTACCTCTCAATGACGTCTGACTGTTGGGGAAACAGGGTCGCCACTATATGTGCCATTTCCACTGTATCGGTAGGCGCTGTTGGTCTTGGGGCTTTTATTTTCTTTACCACGATCCGGTATGCTCGTCCCCAAGGATCGCGGTCAGCCTCATCACATAGGGCCAAAAAGCAACGCCTCTTACTTTCGCGAATCGCCACTTTGAGCTCTTTCCGCCTACGCTTGAGTAAACTCTGCAACTCGAGTGCCCTCTCCTGATCGCGTGCTCTTTTCTGTAGTCGCCGTGCTCGCAAGCATCTCTCACGGGCCGCTGCTATTTCGTCGTTCCACCAGTAGGCTGCCTCGTGGTGTCTCTTATATCTGCGTCTGGGCTGCATGCTGGCGTTGCAGGCGACTTGTACCCGAGTCATCAGGTCCTCAGCAGTCATCGGCTCCTCGGTATTCTCTGTGCTCAGCATCTCGTGGAAGATGTCGGGGTTGAAAGTCTCCTCCCTGTATCCTGCTTGGTATTGGCTCTGGCGCTGCGTACTTTCCTCTACGCCTTCATGGATCGAGAATACTATAGCCATGTGGTCGCTTCCAGTATAGTGTTCGCTAAGGGACCAAGATGTGGAATTGGCTATCGAGGCACTTATGAATGTAAGGTCTATGATGGACCCGCCTCCCTGTCGAGAGAACGTATGTCCTGACCCCGAGTTTGCCAAGACGATATCAAGTACGGCGAATGCATCCAGTAGACAGCGCCCTTTCGCGTTTGTGGTGGGGCAGCCCCACTCGATCGCCCATGCATTGAAGTCGCCCGCGATGACAGTGGGGTGATGGGATCTTGCATCCTCGACAAGTTCGTCAAGCGTTGTTCCATATTCTTCCAAGCTGGTGCTGGGGGGCAGATAGCAGCTGTAGATCCATAGGTCCCCTATCTTGGCCCGAACAAAGCCTTTTTTCGCGAGTGTTGTTCCGCAGCGCATTTTGGTAGATCCGTAACACCCAATCATTGCCTTTTTTGATGAGTCAGCGCACCAGTCCGGGGAGGGATGGCCACGGTATGGTTCGCTAAGTATGGCAACGTCGATTTTGAGCTCGTGCGCTGATTGGGTTAGTAGGTCGTTGGCATCCGCGCAGTGGTTTAGATTCAGTTGTAAGAATCTAATTTTGGTTTTTCCTGAGACGTCCGCTCCTCTCAGCTACAGGTAGGCAACCCCGGCTGCCTGCTTGGTGGTTTGCGTCCTTGCCTTTTGCTGCGCATATAAAGCACTTTGGCAATGAAGTGCAATCGTTTGCCTTGTGGTTGGCCTCTCCGCATTTAAAGCACCACGTGCTCCTGTCCACGCTACTCCGGCAAACTCCAGCGATATGCCCGAATTCGAGACATCTAAAGCAACGCTTCATTTGAACACGCTCTTTGACCCTGCAAACCGTCCAGCCAATCCGGATTTTGCCTATTGTCAGCAGCTGCTTTGCCAATGGGGCTGGTAGAGCGAGGATAGCCATTTGGGTTCCCGCGAACGCTGGTTTCAGCTTGCGAATGCAGGACGCTGTAAGCTCCGGCTGCTTCAGTATTTCCCGTGCCGCCTCCAGTACCTCACCTTCGGTGGTTACATCATCCAGGTCTCTGAGCTCTACCTGGATTTCCTGGGTGATTGCTCTAACCGTCGCTCGCTCGGCCAGGGCCTCGCTCATTTTGTCTTTTAGAGCTTGCGTCTCCCTCCTGCACTCACCGTTGAGCTCTAGGAGAATTTCTCCTTTCCGTGTTTTACGCACCTTCCTTACATTCTCCCCAACAATCTTGAGGCTCTCGTCCTTCTTTACCATTTGGAGAATATCGCTGTACGAGAGATTCCCCGTCTGCTGGATGATCAGAGCATCTGGTCTTACTCGTCTAGGGGGCACTTTAGGTTTCTTTTTAATCTTTGGACCAACCTGTTGCCACTGGTTCTGGTCCCTCACGGCTTGATCATCCCGTGGTGCTGCCGGGTCCATTTGCCTACTATTTTCTGACTTCTCCAGCGCCTTACCCTCTACTGTAGATAGCTGGCCAGAGGACGTTTTAACCTTTTTGGGTGGTGTTTTCCTCTGCTTTGCTTTGGGGTCTCTTCCTCTTTTAGGCGTGCCATTGCTAATTGAAGCGGCAGCCGCCGTGACCACTTCCGTCTGTGTTCCTGCACTGGTAACCTTTTTTTGGGTGTCGCACAGCTTCATTACCCTCTTTTGGAGAGCAGAGATAGCCATTACCTTATCCCTCATCGCTTGGTTGATATGCCTCTTTTCCTTGTCGTTGAAAATTACGACAAGTTCGTCGAGGCGTGTCTTCATGTCCTCAAGCGCGGAATGTAGACCTGGAGCATCACGCTCGATGCTTGCGCTATTTTCTTCTTTCTGAGCGCTGGTTGGTGAACTTGCTCTTGCTTCATCGTTCACTTTCCTTGTTCCGGTATGTTCCGGCTGCCTTGGTGACCTCGCAGTTTTAGAGCTCACCTTGAAGGCATCCTCTGCATTACGCGCGGTATTTATGCCGCCCTCCTCCTCCTTTTGGTTTTCTTTTATGTTCATTATTTCTTTTGGGTCCCCACTCTTAGCCGTTGTCATTGGTCGTTGTACAGTCACCTATCTTGATCCCATGGTTGTCTTTGCAAGCAGTGAGGCCATGCTAGGGTTGACACACACCTTCATGGGGTAGTGTGTTCAGAGCCGGATCGGTGCTAGACGGGAATTCTGACATCCGAGCCTGTACCGCCAACTTAATGGTGACGACCTTTGAGCGTTCTAAGAGGCCTGCCAAGGTTTTAACGGGACGGGGGCGGTGATAGCATTAACCTGAAAGCCGTTTCCGTAGAATGTCACTTCGACGTACTCAGGTTCCAGAATGCTATTTCCGTCAGCCCATGTCTGACAAGTCGTATAGTGGTTCCGGTATGCCATGATCTAGAACTTACCGGTCTCGGTCTAGATGACAGTTCGACCTACTGCCAGGTTTTTGATGTATTCCCACGTTGCCACTCTAGAGTGGTGGGCACTTTGGACGGCGCCTACTCGTCTGTGAGTACGGTTTCCTTGGGCATATGGGACCTTTTAAGCCCCGCCCTCAACCGCGAAGGGAATTGCACGCAGGTGTGTGTGTGTGTGCGTGTGTGTGTGTATATACATATATACCCACATACGCATACACACACATATATATATATATATACATATATATATATATATATATATATATATATATATATATATGTGTGTGTGTGTGTGTGGGTGTTTTTTTTTTTTTTAATTCATTATAAGATATGCATAGTATACAGACATATTAGAGAGTTAAGACATAAGAAGTAAAGTTCTGTTTAGAACAGGAAGAGAGAAATAGATGTAACCATGACCCCGCGGAACCACCGCGAGGCATTGCATCACGGGGTATGGCTCCGGTTATTAACCGGCTTCTTCATTACGCCGGGACCGCTCTAGTGTCCTCAGCGTTGTCATTGTCGATGCCGCGTAACTGCTCACCGCCCTCCAGCATTGCTCGCTCGACACCATTAGGGCAACTAGATTCCTATCTGATAGGGTGACCCCCAGTGTCGTTTCCATTTGTCTTCTACCGTCTTGGAACCTGTCGCAGTTGAGTAGTACATGCTCTGCGTCTTCCACCACCCGGCCCTCGCAAGAGGGACAGTACGGATCGGTTGCGTGCTTAAAGCGGTACAGATATGCCCTAAAGCATCCATGTCCACTGAGGAGCTGGGTGAGGTGAAAGTTGACCTCCCCATACTTCCTGTCCAGCCAAACATCCAGATTTGGGATGATCCTGTTCGTCCAACGCCCATTTGTTGAGCCGTTCCATCTGTGTTGCCACTTTGCTCGGCTTCGAGTTCTTGCCTGCACTCGTGCGACCTCTCTCCTCGCGCCCGTCTGCTGGACCTCGTCTTGGATCTCCGAAGCCTCCTCCACTAGGATGTCAATCGGTATCATCCCTGCAATGACAAGAGCAGCATCTTCTGAAATCGTACGGAAGGCGTTGCATACCCTTAGGGCCGCCAAGCGGTATGTGGAGTCGAGTCCTCTGCGATAGCTCCTTATGGCCATAGCCTTAGCCCAGATTGGGGCTCCATATAACATTATAGATTTAGTTACCCCTTGGAGTAACATCCGTCGTCCTTGCCGGGGTCCACGAGAGTTGGCCATGATCCTGCTTAGGGCTCTGCACGCCGCAGCGGCCTTTTGGTTTGCATACGCAAGGTGCTCCTTAAAACATAGTCGCGTATCCACCAGCACCCCGAGGTATTTAATGGACCTCTTTGACACGATGACAATTTCGCCTACTTGCACCCGAGCCTGTTCCACTCTTTTCCGACTGCTGATGAGCACGGCTTCCGTCTTGTGTTCGGCCAGCAGCAGTCCGGACGTCCGTAGCCACTCGTAGACCACAGATATGGCACCGTTGCACGATCGCTCCACCTCGCTGATTGTTTTGGCTACTCCCACAATGGCAATGTCGTCAGCAAATCCAACAATCTTGACATCACTTGGCAAAGCTTGTTTCAGCACTCCATCGTACATAATGTTCCACAGAGTGGGTCCTAGGACCGATCCCTGTGGGACGCCTCCGGTTACATTACACTGTGTGACGCCCTCGTCTGTGTTGTAGAGAAGTATGCGTTCGCTGAAGTAGCTCCTTATGATATCAATAAGGTATTTAGGGAACCGAAAGGACCCGAGAGCTTCCAACACCTTGTCCCATCTCGCCGAGTTAAAGGCATTTTTAATGTCTAGGGTCACTACAAGACAGTATTGCTTGGTACCCCCCTTCCATCGCGTACCTTCGATTGCCGCCTTAGCTGTATTGGTTAGCTCCTGGATAGCGTCTACAGTGCTTTTCTTCCTAGTGAACCCGAACTGCATAGAAGACAGGCCACCAGAACTCCGCACTGCTGCCTCAATCCTGTCGCATATTATTCTCTCGAGAATTTTTCCGGCGGAATCGAGGAGGCAGATGGGCCGATACGAGGATGGTTCTCTAGGATCCTTGTCCGCTTTTGGAATCAACACTAGTTGTTGTATTTTCCACCTTGCCGGGAAGACACCGTCGCGCAGACATTGCGTGTACATTCTGTTGAAAGTGTCCAGGAGCAGAGTTAAAGCCGCCTTTAATGCGAAGTTTGGCACCAAATCGGGTCCTGGTGACTTCGAGTTCGCTATCCTCCGGGCTGCATGGCACATCTCTTCTTGGCTTACTGGATAAAAGCCATTATTATCCTCCAGTTCTGTGCTGGTGTACCTCTCAATGACGTCTGGCTGTTGGGGAAACAGGGTCGCCACTATATGTGCCATTTCCACTGTATCGGTAGGCGCTGTTGGTCTTGGGGCTTTTATTTTCTTTACCACGATCCGGCATGCTCGTCCCCAAGGATCGCGGTCAGCCTCATCACATAGGGCCAAAAAGCAACGCCTCTTACTTTCGCGAATCGCCACTTTGAGCTCTTTCCGCCTACGCTTGAGTAAACTCTGCAACTCGAGTGCCCTCTCCTGATCGCGTGATCGAAATAGGTGGCGCTTTAGCGTTGAGAATTTCAGACACCAACCCAGCACAGCTGTTGTTTTATTCTAAGGTTGGCCCTACCGTTCCAGTTGTGAGCAGCCCGACAACATATGTTCACTGTAACTGTGCCACCTTCCACAGAGTTCTCCATTCGCTCGCAGCACCAAAAAAAAGAAAAACGGTAGTTACTTTGAGTTGAGGAGAATCAAAGACAAAACAAAAACAAAAAAAAAAAATGTAGCAATTGGTACTCTAAAGGCTACTTCCCTCGAAATCGCCGCGGTGCATCGACCCGCCTCCAACATCCGGGCCATCATCACTGGTAAGCAACATCCTTGGACAGTCGTGCCGGTGTCAAGTTAACTCTAACTTGCTTTTTTTAGGGCCTTGGCCGGAGCCCCATCGACACGCGTGCACCTCACTTCACTTCACGATAACTCTGAGTGTGTGTGTGTGTGTGTGTGTGTGTCTTTATGTGTGTGATAATTTTCTGTTAGATTCGGAGTGAGGTGTTTATTAGGGAATCGGCGAGAAGCCAGGCGGGCTCTTTGTCTAGTGGTGTTTGGCGAGATATGGTATATTGTTGTTCTTGTAAGTATTTATTATTCTTGCTATGGCAGTTGTGAGTTTAGGAGTTTTGTGTGGTGAGTGTTGTTTTATGTATTTCTTAATAGGGGTGTCTGTGCAGTTTAATAGTGTTTTGTATATTTTAGATAGGATGTAGTCTCCTTTTGTTTCGATTGTAGGTGTGTTGGTTTCGTATAACATGTTGTTTATGGGTGTGGAGCGGAGTGCTCCTAAAAAAAAGCCGGATTTCCGCAACAAGTGGGGCTTTAAGTTTATTAAGGGTAGATTTTGGCATGTGCCCATATATGAGTAGGGCATAATACATTTTTGGGATTAATGTGGCTTTGGTTATGTTTAAGAGTGAGTGTGAATGTTTCAGTTGAATTTCTTGCTGGCCAAGCATTTTATTATATTGAGTTTTTGATTTAAGGCAGGTATAAGTGTTTTGATGTGTGTGTCCCACTTGTACTTGTTGTTAATGGTTAGGCCGAGTATTTTCACTGCGTAGGTTGTCGGGATTTGCATGTTGTTGCATGAGATGTTGCACATGCAATTGTTTTTGCGGCATATATGTAGGTGTTGCCATTTTTGCAATGATAGGGGTGAACCTGAATAGGCGCACCAGCTTTGTATGTTTTGGAAAATGGTGTGGAAGTTGTGGCTGATATTTTTGTTTCTATTGAAATTGATAATTAGAAAGAAGTCGTCTGCGAATGAACTGAAGTGGATTCCTTTGTGTAAGCTAATTATAGTGACTAATTTGTTATAGGCTATAAGAAACATTATAACGCATATTGGTAATCCGTGTGGGATGCCGTTTTCAAGGGGATACGTCTTAGAAATTTGATTCCCAACTCCTACTGTGATTTTCCTGTTTGACATAAAGTTTTGTGGGTAGTTGATAATTTTTGGCCCAATCTTCCAGCAGAGTAATTGGTCTATGATATTAAGTTTTTTGTTAAGAACAACCATACTCTTTTGGAGATGATTTTGTCTAATGTTTTCGCTAGGCAGCAGTTTAAGGAGATGGGTCGGTATGATGTTATTTCCGCTTTGTTTGCTTTTGGTTTTAATATGGCAATGATGAGGCTGGTTTTATACGATTGGCGTATGATGTTGTTGAAAATGTTGTTGAAGAGTTGAATTATTCTGGTTTTTGTCGATTGTGAGCTGTTTTTGATCATGGGGTATGAGATTCTCCTTAGTCCTGGGGTTGACCCTTTAAGTGATTGTAGAGCCGAGCTTAGTTCGATTAGGGTTATATCGTTTTCTAATGCTTGTGCAGTGTATGTGGTTGTGTAGTGGATTTGTTTTGGTGTGAATTTGTCTTTTATGAATTGTGTGTCAAAATTATTGTCTTTAGATAGGTTGGACCAGTGCTGTGCAAATAAGTGTGTTATTATGGTTGGGTTTGTGTGAGTTGTGTTGTTGGGTGTGTCTGTGATGCAATGAATTGCTTTATTGGGGTTGAGTCCGCAAAACCCTCTTATGTTGGCCCAAATTTTGGTAGTGGTTGGTCGTATAGTCGACGTAAATGCGCAGGATGCTTCTTTTTTGGTCGAATGAATTTCCTACGGAACATGGCATTGGCGGGCCTGTAGTTGATGATGTTTTCTTGATTGATGTTTCGTTTGAGAGTTTTCCATGTATTGACTTTGTTTAACCGAAGTTCTGTGAGTTTTTTGTTCCACCATGGAACTCTGTGTGGAAGTTTTTGGTGTGTTTGAGGTATGGAGAAGTGTGCGCTTTGCAAGTTTATTTTGTTTAGGTTGGCGGCTTCTTTGTTTATATTCGAACTCATTAGAATTCTGTGGTTAATTTCATTAGTTAGTTTTTGAAATAAACTCCAGTTGCATTCTTTTTGTGATAAAATATTGTTGGTTATAGTTGTTTGGAGGGCGATGGGAGAAGACTGATATTAAATTTGGGAAATGATCGCTCCCAAAAAGGTCGTCGAATATTTCCCATTTTGTGTATGTTTACAGTTGAGGTGAGCAAAGTGATAAGTCTATGTGGGTGAAGGTATTATGTGTTGTATATTGGGTTAGGGACTTATCGTTGAGAATGATTAGTTTTTATGATTATTTTGATAAAATTTTTCCCTTTTTGTTATCTTGTGGGGGGGAGCCCCAGGTATATTGCCAGGTGTTGAAGTCACCAAAAATGGAGTGCCAACTGTTGAAGTCACCCGAAAGGATCGAAGGGGTGTATGAGTGGTGTGTTTTGAATTTATTTTCTAGTTCCGTTAGAGATACATCTTTGGAGGGCTGAATGTATGCTGATAAACGCACTATTTTTTGTGTGGATTGGATTTCCAAAGCTAATGCTTCGAAACTGTTGCTAATGGTAATTTCATTTTGTTGGATTGATTTGTGTATCAAAATGGCGACTCCACCAAACCTGTTGGTAGCTTCATTAGTAATAAGAGTGTAGTTGATGGATATGGGGATGTTATTGTTAGTTGTGTTGAATTTATGTGTTTCTTGAAGTGTTATTATTTGTAGTGATTGTTGTTTTATTATGGTTAGAAGTTCGTTGTAGTTGTTTGTATATCCTTTGATGTTCCATTGGATAATTTTAAGAGACATTATAGTGGGGTAAAATTAAATTTTAGTTTGGTAGGGGAAATGGTTTATTTAAGGTTTACTACAGTGAACGATGGGTTGCGGTAGAGGAGAGGGTTGCCACCGGGTGACTGACGTTGTGTCGGGGATAATTAATCCCAATCTGTCGCAAAGATTCTTGAAGGGTGCGACACACCGTCAGCCAGGCGGAGTCAAATTGTTTTGGTTTTTGTTATATTATTATTCCATGATATCAGAACTGTCGTAGCCTTCTATGACAGCCTGAGAGTTGAGTTTACCTTGTTTAGTGTTGGAGCTTAATTGTCTAAGAGTTCGTTTCAGTGTATTGCGCGGGAGTATTTCTTTTTTAGATTGGTTGTTAGATTTGTTACTTACTTTAGCTTATAGAGATGTGGTTGGCTTAGGGTCGGTGATGAGGTCGCTAATTTCTTCGTAAGATATTTGATTTCGTTTCTTTGTGGCTGTGTTAATAGGAGGTGTTAGTTGTGGATTCTCGGCGCTTATTGGTTTTGGTTGGCTTAGTGTTGATGCATAGCTTTGCTATTTGGTTGGGTGTGTGCGGTTATGTATATCATAGGCCGCTTTGTTATCAACCCTGTGATTTATTTTTATTGCGATTATTTCCTGTTGTTTGGTATAGACTGGGCATTTTTGTCGATGGATGCGTGGTTGTTGTGTGTGATTTTGTTTATGTTTTAGTTTATGCATTCGGGTTCGTTTTTGCACACTTCATTGACGTCTTTGTTTACGTGGCCTTTCTTTCTACACCTTATGCAGGAGTTTTCACTTTGGCATACCTTGTACGTGTGTCCAAACGGCAAGCAGTTGTTGCACCGCATCGGTGTGGGAATGTATGGTCGAATGTTGGTTTTTTCGTAGCCAATGTAGTCATGATGAAGTCTGGCAGTGTGACGGAAGAGAAAGTTAGAACAAGCAAGCCCGTATCTCTTAAGTTGCCATCTGTTTTCTTCATTATTTTTCATACTTCGCAGTTGTTTTGACTCTCCAATTCGCATTTGATTTCTTCTTCTGACACCTCTCTTAAGTCGTTTGAGTAAATGACTTCCTTGCTGTGGGTTAGTGAACGGTGCTCGGTAACGGTAACTGAAATTTCAGCGGTAAATAACTTCATTTTCATTAATTTTGTTGTTTAGGCTTGGTCTTTGGTTTTAACGAGTAGTGGTCCACTTAGGGTGTTGTGACTGCGGCCTAACAGATCCATGACGTTGCTGCGTTGGCAATCGGGTTAATAACCCATTATCGTAAAACGGTAAAACTTTTATGTTTTGCTTTTCTTGTTTACGATTAAGATTGAAAAATTAAATGAGAGTTTAAGAGTGAACTCGGGGACAGAGAGCGGTGTGTATTTGCAATGCAGCTGAGCTTTAGATGACAGTGACCACACGCGTTGATCGTCGGTTGAAGACTGTTGGATTTTTCAATATATATAGCTCAAAATATAGGTAGAAATGCATTTAGAATCAAATATTGAGGTATGTATTTCTTCAAAAAATTTCAACTAAACTAACCCTTTTTTTGTGTTTTTGGATTCGCCAAGGAGGTAGGAATGGAAACAAAATCCCGTACTAATGAGAACGTCATTCATTAAAAGTCCCACCGAAACCAATACAATTAGGTGGTGGGAATTGCAATAACACAAACCATGTTACTCATTCATAAAAAAATCGCGATAAACCTAAACATGTTCCTTTTTCGCTATCATTCCCACAACAATATCAACGCAATCAAAATAAAAATGGTTGACGGCAATTAAAATAACCAAAACAAAGGTGATATACAGAAATTCCAGAGCTTGCTTGAATTTCGCAAACAGTCACAAACGTTCTAACATTTCTGTTTGCCTGGTTACTTCAGTTCATTAATTAGCGGCTTGTGCTGGTTCTTCGATGTTAATAGCAGAAAGATAACAGATTCTAATAGCGCCTGACTTTTGGAAAATGGTCTAAAAAACATAAGAGAGAAATGTAAAATCTATATGAATAAGTTCCCTCTGGCAACAATACTGGCTAAGCGCACCAATCACAACCAATAGGTTCTCTCAAAACGATGACAGTCAAGCGAACAGAGGTTCGGAAAGTGTTTCCGATGCAACAAATGTGCCAGCATAAAAAAATATCAAATCGGTTAAGCCACCGCCAATTTATGTTCAAGACGTCGAGGAAATTGGATCTCTGGGCAATGCTCTAAAAAATTTAATCAAACATAATTACATTCTAAAAACGCTGCAGAATAACGAGTTGCGAATATTAACAAAAGATTCATCCAGTTACTCTACAGTTATTAAGATGCTGCAAGAGCCAGAACGAAATACCACACGTTCAAACTGAAGGAATAACGTGGATTTAAAGTAGTGCTCAGGAATATGTACCACGGCACTGATATTAATGAAATAAAAAATGAACTTTTCGGCCTAGGGTATGAAGTCCTAAACTTGCACAATATACAACAAAAAACTGAAAAATGAACTGAAAAACAAAAAAAATAAATATATATTTATAACATAACCACACTGCTCTGTACGATTATCATTTTTGAGCCCCCACACCATAAACCCATAATAATAATCAAATTGTCAAAAATAATGCTACACGAGAAATATTTGCACCAGAGATCCGATCTGCGTCAAATGCGCTGGTAAACACAAAACAATCTACTGCAAAATTGAAGCCAACTTTCAAATAAAATGTGCATTGTGCGGTGATGCACATACTGCAAACTACAAATGTTGTGAGATATACAAGGCATTGAAAATAAAAAGATTTCCATCAATTAGAGAAAATAGCCACCAAGTTCCGGCTGAGACAGTACCAGTAGCTCCAATAGAGACTCAAAACCGGTTTATCGCACGTTTAAGTAGCTAATGATAAGAATAAAAACAAAAATGGCGAAAAGAATAAGAAGGAACAACTCACGAATCTAACCAATGAATACGGAAGTGGTCGCATTGACATAAATACTGACATTACTGAGATGAAAGACCTGATGAAACAACTGTTTCAACAAGTCATAAATATGATAAACGTCATAACAATTCTCATATCGAAGATAGACAAACAAAATGGAAAGTAAATTAAGGATTATAACTTGGAATGCAAACGGACTGAAAAATAATATGGACGAACTCCAAATACTTATTCATGACAACAGCATTCACATAGCCCTAATCTCGGAGACACATTGCATAAACAAACACTTTATACAAGTAAGAGGGCACAAAGTATATACACAAACAAAAAACTCCGATGGCACAGCGCACGGTGGAAGAGCCATTATCATTAAGCATTTCATAAAGCACGACGAGCTTGAGCCTTATCAGCATGACTACATACAAGCAACGAACATTCAAACTACTGACTTCGTAGGACCGTTCACAATATCTGCTGTGTAAAGCCCACCAAAACATAATATAACATACACAGAATATAAGAATTTTCTTAACTCTCTTAGGCAACGCTTCATTGCAGACGGTGATTACAATGCGAAACACACTATATGAGGATCGAGGCTAACAAATAAAAAAGGCAAAAATCTCCTCAGCGCTATGCAGTTCACAAACTCTAAACACTTGAGTACAGGCGAACCAACATATTGGCCAACAGACATTAATAAAACACCTGACTTGATACATTTTTTCATCACAAAGAACCTGGACATTCGGAAATGTAAAACCTTATCACGTCAGACCACAACCTTATAAAATTAATATATGACAGGCACGTCACGCCTACACATGCAAATAGACTGTTGTACAAGAACAGAACTGACTGGAATACTTATAAGGAATACTTATAATTTAATGACCGACATCCCTCTTAAATCATATGAGGACATCGAGTCTGCGATAGTATTCCTGAATGACACCATTATGAAAGTAGTCATACAATCGACACCAAAAAAGAAGCAGCAAAATTTGACATTCTACACACAAACTCAACTACGACGGCTATTAAATAAAAAATGTAAACTACTGAAAACCTGGTCAACCACAAGATCTCCTGAGACAAAAAGACAGTACAACAACAACAAGGCAACTAAAGAGGCTAAAAAAATGATTCATCTATTAAAAAACAAACAACTAACATCATATCTCAAGAGCTTAACACCCACGAGTCAAACGGACTACTCCTTATGGAAAGCTACTAAAGGATGGACAAATAAAAGTAATCATCAGACTCTTCTAAAGATGGAAAACGGGTTATTGGCAAAGACGAACCCCGACAAAGCTAAAGCATTAGTTGACTGTTCGAAAGCGTTTTTGCAGAAGTCGCCAGAGACTCAGATGATCCAGAGCTGAACACAGGTATTAGCAGAGGTTCAGAACGCCTAAAATTGAAAAGACCACCAGAAGGTAACAAAATGCATTAAGAATGACATAAAGAAAAAATGTCCCCTGGATATGACAAAATAAATGAGAAACTCCCAAGAGGACTACCTGTGAAAGCTACTGAATATCTAAGAAACATCTTTAACGCTATGTTCACACTAAATTATTTTCCGAGAGTCTGGAAAGTAGGTGAGATTATTTCGATTCCGAAACCGGGCAAAGGCGCATCAAAAGCAGAGTTTTATAGACCAATCAGTCTACTCCCTGTAATCTCAAAAATCTTCGAAAAGATATTAAAAAGTAGATTATTGCCACTAGTAGAACGCAGCCATACCATTCCTAATCACCAATTTGGTTTTCGAAGAAGTCACTCAAGAATATAACAAGTTCAAAGTTTTTGGCACAAAATTCTAAACGACATTGACGATAAAAATTTTTGTATTGGACTCTTCCTATATGTGGAAATAGCTTTTGACAAGATATTGCATAAACGACTCAAATGGAAACTTAACAATGTATTCCCTCAAAAATAGCCCATCTATTAACATTATATATCACAGGTGGATAATTCTTAGTAAAATACTCAGACGAATATTCAACCCTTAGAGATATAAAACCGGGAGTTCCACAGGGAAGTGTGCTAGGACCATTATTATATACCCTATACACAGCAGACATACCATATCCAACTCACAATTCATCGATGATTTCAACTTTCGGCGATGACACAATACTCCTAAGTGCTCATAAAAACAGAAATACTGCAATATCCATGTTGCAAGTAGACTTTAATAAAACACTTGACTGGCTTAGAAAATGGCATATTAAAATAAACAGAAACAAAACAGTACAAGTTATATACACTACTAAGACTAGATTCACACCAATCCATATAAATATTGACGGAGACGACGTAACCATTCAGAAAGAAGCCAATTACTTAGGATTATATATTAACAGTAAACTAAACTGGAAACACCATATACAAAAAAAGCGTGACCAAATCAAAATGAAAGTAAGACAACTGTACTTACTGGCTGCTCAATCCAAATTTAAACATTTCACTTGAAAACAAGGTCCTAATCTATAATCTATAATTATTAAACTAATTTGGACATATGGAGCCGAAATATGGGGAGTTGCTAAAAAATCAAATATAAAATTTATCCAGAGGCAACAATCTAAAATTATTCGCACTATCACAAAAGCCCAATGGTATATTACTAACACGGACCTTCATGGAGACCTAAGAATTACGACAGTAGATGAGGAAATAACCAATTTAAGCAGAAAATACCAAACCAAACTTTCCCAGGACTCGAACGATGGTGTGAATACACTACCATTAGAAGAACTAACTCGGAAACCAAGGTTAAAAAGGATAAGACCAGTGGACCTCATATAACGCATATTACTTCATTACATTACATTATTTAATAATTGTTAATTGGTGATATCATTAATTGTTTATTTATTGTTAAAATTCATGTATTGTTAAATTTCAGTTACAACACTACTTTACAAACTGATTGTAAAGTTAAAATTCACCCACTTCTCCTAAATATTAATCTGTACAATAGTCGATTTACATATTATAAAAGACAATGTACTCTTCTTTTGGGAAATATAAAAATAAAAAAAATTTTTTTTAAATTTCTTATATTGCAGCCAAAATTTATGTTAAGGCAGTCTTCGACTATGCTTGAACGGTATAGACGTTTTCGTTCCTTATCTTGGAGTAATTTTTGTAATCGTAATTTATTGTTTTCTCGGGAAATTCGCGCCTTTATTTTTTCTCTGTTAGTCCGTTACGCGTCAGTGACCAGAGCGCGAAGAGATAACTAAAGCTTTACGATGGCCCCCGGGCCGCCAAACCTTAGAGAGAATAGGTTTTCTCTACTTACAGAAAGCCCAAAAAATAAAAATAGAAGACTATATCAAAAAGTCTCTCTCGACTTTCCGGAATTCCCAAGATTGACACCTCATAACCCCAAATACGTGACAGTATCCACTAAAATTAAAGATAAGCCGCTAACAGACTACCCCTGTTTCGCTGTCTAAAGAGTCATAAAGCTTCTCAGCAAGGACGTCATATCAAGCTCAAAGCTTCGCGATCACAGTCTTCTAATGCTTGTCAAAAGCATGGAAACCGCTGATAAATTTTTGATAGCTAAAGAGCTCCCTGGCATATGAGTAATTACATGCAAAATACATGAATCGATCAACAGCATTAAGGGCACAATCTATGCCCCCTACCTCAAGAACATCCATGAGAAAGAAATCGTCGAGGAGCGAAAGCTTCGACATGTAACCTCCATCTACAAATTCAACAAAGTCATTGACGGAAACGCAAGCCTTCAGGTGTAATTCTCATTGCATTTGACCTGTACACTCTAGCAACTAAATTAAACCTTTCTTGAAACACCGTCAAAGTACGGGAGTACATTCCTAACCCCATGCGGTGTAAGTCGTATCTGTTGTTTGGTAATACAGGAAAACACTGCAAAAACATTCTAGTCTGTGTAAATTGCAATCAACCCCCTCACACTCCCGCTGAATATAGCCGAAATCAATGTGCCAACTGTAAAGACGAACATGCTGCCTCATCAACAACCAGTAAAAAATACCAAGAACAAAGGGAAATGTTTAAATTAAAGATAAGAAATAAGTGTATCATTGGCGAATCACGCATTTTACATAAACAACAAGCCCTGATTTGCTTAGTTACTTGGTAATTGGTAACAGATTCGCCACCATCAATTACTGCAAAGAAAATAGAACAAAAAAAATTTTCATAAACTCAGCGTCCATAACGAAAATAGTTTCTCACTCTACCACAACCGTCTCAAAAGCAACGCTCCTCTCTGCCATCTCCTCTCACGATACTAATGATAATGATATCTAATGATAACACAGAAACAAAACACATGCAAACCACACAAATTTCAAGAACAAACTCTCCAAACACTCAAAATTATTCTACTAATTTGGCAAAACACTTGCGTACAACCACACCTGCAATTCAATCCAACTTAAGCGACTTATCGTACGAGTCAATGGGAGAGGCCGATTAATTATCGGGCTCTTTCATTACCGTCTTGTATACATATAACTTCTTTTCTTAATTGGAATGTCTATTAAAAGAATGTAATTGAATATGAATGGATTTAAAAATAAGTATCACGAATTAACTATACTAATAAAGGACATCTATCTATCTATCTATAACTGGTCAGGACAACCCGATTAACGGGTCTCGACCTCACTTAAGATGTCCCTCCGCGCATTTCTGTTTTGTGCCAACCTTCTCCTGTTCAGAATTTCCAAGGTCGACAGAACCTGCGTCACTTGGTCCTTCCACCGGAGTCGAGATCTTCCTTGCCGTCTACGCCCAGCCACTACCGCGTCAAGTGCACGACGATGTGGAGCATCTTCATCCATGCGAAGAACATATCCAAACCAGCGGATACGTTGCACGTTAATCCGTTTGATTACGTCAATGTCATCGTATAGCTCATACAACTCGTCATTCCATCGAGTACGGTAGTCATTGCCAATACGAATGGGACAAAATATTCTTCGAAGAATCTTTCTCTCGAATATCCCCAGGGCTGCTTCATCGGTTTAAGACAAAGTCCACGATTCTGCACAATACAATAGAAGTGGCAAGATGAGTGTCTTATGCATGGTTATCTTTGTCTGACGAGAGAGGACCCTAGTACTCAGTTTCCTATTGAGCGCAAAGTAGCCTCTACTGGCAAGAGTTATTCTTCTTTTTATGCTGGTGTCGTTTTCGCTGGTGATTATATAGCCAAGATATAGTCTTGGTAGAAGATAGAAGTCCTTGACTACCTCGAAATTATAGGTACCTGCCGTCAGCTAAAAGTCAAGACGAAGCGACTCTCTACTAGAACATACCATGAATTTCGTTTTACATTCATTTACTGCTAAACCTACTTTTACCGACTCTCTTTCAATTGCATTAAAGGTTACATCACGTCAATGTCCAATTACGTCAATGTCTTCGGCGTACGCAAGGAGCTGGACACTTTTATTTGTTAGTACAGTGCCCGACAAATTTACTTTTGCTTTCATTACATGACAGACAGTCACCTTGTCTGAGGCCCCGTATGGTTTCGAAGGGTGTTGAGATGTCAGTTCCTATCTTGACCGAGCATCTCGTATCAATCAACGTCATGCTGCAGAGACGGACCAATTTTGCTGGGATTCCAAGTTCAGACATGGCTGTAAACAGGCAAACTCGTTTGGGTCTGTCAAATGCTGCCCTATAGTCAATAAAGAGATGCTGTGTGTCGCCTTGATTTTCGTAGGTTTTTTCAAAAATTTGACGTAGTGTGAATATCTGGTCTGTTGTTGATTTTCCAGGTCTGAAGCCGCATTGATAGGGGCCAATTAGCGCTTCCGCAAATGGCTTTTTGCTTTTCAAAAAGTACGCTTGATAGGACTTTATATGCAATGGGAAGAAGGTTAATTCCGCAATAGTTTCGCGAATAGTCGCGTCACCCTGCTTCAATACAGGGCATAGTAAGCTCTAAGTCTCTAATCGTCAGGCATGTTTCCAGCTATCCATATGTTGCAGATGAGCTTGTGCATGTTGTTAACAAGCTTATTTTCACCGGGTTTATATAATTCAGCAGGAAGGGCATCCGTACCCGCCGCCTTATTGTTCTGTAGTCGCTTGATAGCGACTTTAACCTCATCATAGCTGGGAGGTATTACTTCAATTTTATCCTCCACGATTACATCTGCTTCTACGCTGGTGGTATTGTCGGTATCACCTAAAAGCAACTGAAAAATGGTCAAATCTGTAGCCTTATTTCGTTTGCCATGGTTGTCAACGTTAGGGGGGTTTCTGTATCCGGGGCTTTATTACCTGTATTCATTATATACGTTTTCTTATGTGGTGGATTATAAGCCATCCGCAGAACCTCCAACGAGGGTTTTTTCGCCTTCTCACCTTCGCATTCTCACCCTCGCCTTCTCACCGTAGATCATAAGACTGATGTCTTGGCTCCAGTGCCCAAGATCGCCACGAGGAGGCGGTGAGCTGATTGAAGTGTACTTACAAGGATCGCTCTGGGCATTGCCAAGTTAAAGCCCATCAGACAATTTACTAAAGGACATTAACCGGATGTTATATGTATACAAAAACACATATCCCATCCTTTAATCAAAATGTAATCGTTCCAAAACCATTTATTAGTTCTTTTAAAACCTGAATACCAGCTCAATGTCTAAACAATGTATTGGTTTTCTATTTAAACCCCACAGACATATTATAATTGATTTACAAGTTTTCTGTGATGCTCTTCAGTTAGTATTCCATCCTACATTTACAATCATGAACTACTATATTCCTCCCTGTCAAACTTTTTCTAAACATGAATTGATACCATCTATCTCCCAGCTTAATAAACCGCTTGTCCTCGTTGGGGATTTCAGTTCATGGAGTTCACTTTGGGGTTCGCCAGTGACTAATTCTCTAGAAAAAAAATTTTAAGAATCATATCCAAGGCCAACCTCCTCATTTTAAACGATGGGCCACCGACACACTTTTCTACTCATAATTCTTTCACCCACGTTGACCTAAATGTTGTATATCTTCAAACTCTCCATAGATGTCGATGGGCAATAGCAATAGATTCTACGTATGGTAGCGACCATTTTCCTCTAACTACCTCCATAACTACGAAGTTGAAGCCCAAATACAAAACTAATTTAGCAAACTGTGAAAAGTTTCGCAGTTAGCTCTCCTCTTACAATATCAATCACGGTGTAAACAATATCTGCCAAGAATTAGCAATTTAAACTAAAGCTGTTAGGAAAGCCGCAAACTGTTCTATGCCACAAACCAATTGTGTCCCTCAGAATACCAAAATTTCTTGGTGGAACTCAGCTCTAAATGAACTACGTCAATCTAAACAAGCACTATGGCATACCTACAAACAACAGAGATTACCTAAAAGCCTTTTAGCACACAAAAAAGCGAGATCCACATTAAAGAAGGAAGCTAAACTGGCAAAGAGAGTCCCACTTTCCGAATTTACTGCGAGTATTCCCCTTCAATCTACTACAAAACAAATTTGGACAGATATTAAACCACTCATTGGCATCCCATAAACCCCCATTAAATTCCTATCTAGTAGATAAGGGCTATTTTCTTGATCCAAGGATATTGTGGAAGCATTGCGTGTCCACTGGTCTAAGTACTCGGAGAAGGATGCGTACTCCAAGGACACTTTTTATATCACCCAATACTTCGACATAAAGCTATTGAACTCTCTTTATATGCTGACGACGCCATTATATATACTAAAATTAAAGATGTATGTTAGAAAGTATTAGATGATATACACTTGCTACACTTGCTGTAAATAAATTCAAATTTTTACATATATGCAGAAATGTAGGTTGGCCTTCCAACTCTAAAACAATGATTGTTCCAATCAACGATCTACCTCATACCCAATCTCCTATACCAGCAGCTTCACGAAAACTTCATTCCCGCAATCAAGCCAAATGCAATTTCAGGGTGTTTTCTACCATCCGCCGTTGTGACATGTACCGTAAACAAATAGGCATCGCTATCGCAGTACAACCACGACAAAACTCTGCTTGCCGCCCTGGCTGTTGAGCAACTCATCGTTCCACATGCAGGTGCGTGAGACCAAAAAGAGCGATACAAGTTGCGTATTCCGCAAAGTCTTCCAGGAGGAGTCGTGCAACTAGAAAATACAAACTGGCTGAATAATTATGCTTCAAAGAATAATAGCTGTACCGGCTTTGCTGTGATGAACATGCGCATCACTATAGTATCAGGAGGCCTACTTGCAGAGTGTTGTGCGTTAATCTTTATATTTTCTATGATTGGCGGATATTCTATTTAATCAACAGCATCAACCCGTGCAACCGATGGACTTTTAAATTTACAGTCCTTCTGGTCGTGGCCCACTATCGAACAATTTTGACATAGTGGTTTTCGTTGAGGCTCTGGGCACTTGGTCCAAATCGGTTGCAATTGTAACATTTGGGACCGTTTCTCGAACTGTTGAATCCATCTTCATGTTTAATGCCATTATCCTGTTTTGCTCCACTGAATCATTGCTTCATGCCTTACCCAGATTGTATATTCTCTACAGCTATAAATAGCTCAGAACACGTCCGTATGTTTCTTGCCACCAATGCCGTTGTTGTCTCATATTGGTTGAGTCCGTTAATAATATAGGAATTTATCGAGCGTTCATTTATATTCGCGCCTCGTTCAATTGCGAGCATGTCATAGAAATATTCACTGAATGTTTCATGCTGTTTACATTTGAGTCGCATCATTTCTCTGTGTGCATCAGCTGAGCATACTGCAGAAGGGAAATCTCGGTCTAAAGCGCTGATAAACTGTTGGCAACTTTTGAACATTGATTAAGCGTCTAGCCAGGCTTTTGCAACTCCTTTCATTTTGTGTTGAGCAAAAAATAAAGTAGTTTCGTCACTCCTGCATGAATACGCAATTTGTAGCTGTTCCACTTTGCTAACGTATTGCTCTGCCGATTACCTCCTTTTATCGGGTCAAACTCGGGTAGTATGCCTATATAATCCGAATGTTATAATCGTTTTGTGTGTTAGTCGAGTCGTGACAGCGATAAGAGCAGCACGTGTGACTGCGATTATTCGATTTATCTACTCGATTATTACTTATTTTTGTGCCTGATTAAGTGCGATTAATTCACCGAAGTCGTATAGTGATCGCCGTTTATTAATGTCTGAGCTTTATACTCCAGAATCACAAAAAAATTTTAATAATAACAATGGTGAACTAATCAGGAAAAGAAAAAATTCCAACATAGACAAACAAACAATGGCAAAAAGCCTGAGAAATAATTATTAATAAGTTCTCTCTGAGAAATTAGATAACTGTAATGAAACAGTTATTCAACAACAAAACAATTTCCAAAAACAAAAAGAAAAAATTTTATCTTACGATTCAATGAGCCCATCAACTTCGACAGCGCCAAAAACAGTTACCAACAACAACGAAAAATGCTCAAGAACAAAACAAACGTCAAAAATAATAACAAAAACGTACCACCAATAAATATTTTTGATATACAATCGAAAAAAATAATTGAGCTGATTAAAAGCGGTCTCAACCTTTTTCAATTTAAAATAAGAGAATACACTTAAACCAAACCTTCATTCGCAAGTACACTGTCAAGTGGACTAGTCGTCTCCTCTCGCTCTCCGAATATAACAATACAAAAAGTAAATCAAGAGACAAGATAATCAATTGTTCTTATCTCAAAGATGCCTGTTGAACGCAGTCCCCCGACAGCGCGCAGCTCGCAAAAACAAAATCATCCATCAAAAAACAGCATGAGCGTACCCCACGTTCAAACAGCTGTCCGCATAAATAACAACAACGAATACCTTGGCACATCAACAAGCTGTTCAAACAACAGCATCAACATCAGTGACTCTCACCAAGCCTCACTTCCAGCTGATTTCGAGCGAGAGCGTTCTTGCTCTCCCGCAATACATCAAACAGTTACACACTCACAAAGTAAAAACAATAACGGATCATCAACCCAAACAAACGCAACCTCTCGCTCTACCGCTCAACTAAGTGTCAGCTGTTCCATGGCAGCAGGTAATATGCAGCCTCTGTCGTCGATTGCAAAATGCGCTTCACCAACTTCCTCTTTGCCCCTTTCCGGCCAACAACAACAACCACAATGCAGACATCAGCTGGTATCTCACTCATTCCAACAACCACCACGTCAACTTTCTGAGCTACAACGCCAGCTTGCTCCTTCTCTTCGGCAACAACACTGATCAGACGAACGACATCAAACACGCAAGTACAAACTTCAATCCAAACCCACTAGAGTCAAAAATAAAACGGAACCGTAGTAAGCTTTCTCCCAACAACACTTCCGAAAAAAATAGCAATAGTAAAAAAAAGTAGGTAAATAACACAAACGACAACACAAACAACACTGCAAAAGTACTGGCTGAGCGCGCCTAATACTAATAACAGGTTCGAACTCCTGTCACAAGACGAAACGGCTGAAGACGGCAGTGGTACAGAAGCAAATTCTAATGCGCCAAATCAACCTCGATCACCTACTAAAATTCACAAGCCACCACCAATATACGTGCAGGACGTAGAACAAATTAACGTACTAAACAAAGCTCTGAAAAACACAATACAACAAAACTACATTTTAAAAACACTTAAAATCAACGAAGTATGCGTACAGACAAATGACTCGTCGAACTACTCGGCGATGGTTAGGATGCTCAGGGAAAACAAAACTAAATACTACACCTTTAAGCCGAAGGATAAGTGGGGATTCAAGACAGTACTTAGGAATATACTATACGCCACTGACTTTAACGAACTTAAGAACGAGCTATCGGAACTAGGCCACGATGTCATTAATATCCACAATGTACAACAAAAACTTCCAAAAAATCCTCTGCCGCTATTTTTTATAGAATTAAAAGCCAAAGCAAATAATAGAGAAATCTGTAATATCACTACACTCCTATGTACCAAAGTCATCTTTGAGCAACCACCCCACAATCGCACGGTAGCTCAGTGCTCAAACTGCCGAAAATATGGTCATAAAAGAAATTTTTGCACCAAAGACCCGATCTCTGTGAAATGCGCCAGCAAGCACAAGACTATTGACTGTAAACTAATAAGTGCCGATCAAATTAAATGTGCCCCTTGTGGTGGCTCACCCACGCCAACTACAAGGGCTGCGAAGTTTATAAACACCTAAAAAGTAAAAGATTTCCCTCACTAAGGGAGAAAGACGCTAAAAAAGATGACGAACAGGCAGTAGAACAGACACCAAACAAAGTTAAAATTGGAATAACGTACGCCCAAACAGCAGTAAGTAACCAAAAATTCCCACAAATCAGATACAACCACAACAAGAAGATGAGGAACACAACAAAAACGAAAGCAACAAAAACGAAACCAACAAAAGCGAGACTAGTAATAACACAGAAAAAAGACTGCATTTTCAAAAGATTTAGCGGAAATAAAAGATATAATAAAACAACTAGCGCAACAAATGAGTAATATGATGAACATCATGACAGTACTATAGACAAAACTCGACAACAAGAATGGACACTAAAATAAAGATTTTAATTTGGAATGCAAACTGATTAAAGAACCACTTGAATGAACTACAGCTTTTCCTACACAACAACTACACTAAATACAAGTAGCCAGCACATGAACATAAGTGGATACAAGATGTACCGGACAAGCCATCCCTACGGTACAGGACACGGTGGGACTGCTATCATTATTAAAAAAAACATAAAATATAATGTACTGCTTCCATTCCAAGAAACCTATATCCAGTCGACAAACATACAACTCTTCGTCTCATCCGGACCACTAAAAGTAACAGCCGTGTACAGCCAACCAAAATACAATATTTCACAGTCGCAATATCTTGACTTCTTAAAAACTCTCGGACAACGCTTTATAGCTGCAGGCGACTATAATGCGAAGCATACAGACTGGGGTTCCCGAATATCAAACAAGAAATGTAAAAACTTACAGTGTGGACTGCTCTTAGCAAAAGCTAAACATCTTAGTACCGGCGAACCCACGTATTGGCCAACAGACAAAAATAAAAACCCAGAACTCATTGACTTTTATATACTCAAAAACATAGACTTAAATAAATGTGTCATAACATCAAGGCTGGAACTATCGTCAGACCATACACCTATACTACTAGAACTCAATTCAATTGACATGAACACAACCAATTATAAACTATTGCACAACAACAAAACTGACTGGGATACCTATCACGACTGCATTAACACTAACTTAAATACAAGCATTTCGCTGAGATCTAAACGAGACTTAAGCGATACCATTGAGAAGGCAGTATTGCAAGCAACTCCGGACAAGAAAATACTCCATGTAAAGCGATACATACCCCCTACGCTTCGCAAATTGATATGTACGAAATGAAAATCAAAAAAGCATGGACCATTTGCAGATCCCCCGATGCGAAAAATAAATATAACAAGGCAACTAAAGAAATTAAAAAATTTCTCAAAACCACTAAAGCCCTCGCGTCACGGACTCCAAAAACTTTTAAAGTGAAATAAAAAAACAATTATCCTGTGTGTTAGGCAAACGCAATATTTAGTAAATAAATATTGTTTGTTTTTGCCAAAGAGATCAATACCGTTTTGGTTACTTGCTCGTATCTTATGTCAAAAAAGTCGAGTGAAGAATTAAAATAAATTAAATAAGGAAATTCCTTTTGCTATAACCCCAGTTAAAAGATTAAATTAAAAAAAAAAATTAAAAATAAGGACGGGTAAAATTAAGCGCCATTCGGTTCGCCGCGCTGCGGCAAATGCATTAAAAATGGAAAAAATTCGGAATCTTTGCGACGTTTCGGGTGTTAGCAATTCTAACAGAGATGACTCAATTCAATATGACTCCGAGTTGCGGCGGGTTCCTAATGATACCTCATGTAGCCATGACAACTGTATATCAACTACGACAACAACAACATCAAATGTCTCCAAGTATATAGTGACGCATTCAAGCGCCTGACCTGAAATGTGCTCGTTCGTTGATTTGCAGAGTCATTTTTTGACTGGCGCTGCCCCGGTGCCAGCTGTTTCTTTTAGCACGGTTCCGATTTGTACCACAACTGCGACTCCTTGTGCTCAGGTGTGTTGGCAGACGGCTGCGTCAAAAAGACCACCCAGTCCACCTTCCCGTCATGGTAGGGTAATGAAGGGGAAAAAGAGGTCAGCCCAAACCGTGGAATCTTCTATTTCTCTGGAAAGTCCTGGCACATCATCAAATCGCTTTGCTCTGCTATCTGACGCTGGGAATGAGGATGAGACCACTGAAACACTTGCCGAAGCCGAGAAAATGGTCCTTGACGCTGATGCTCTGCTTGAGGAAATTGATACTGAAACCACTCGCAGGACTAGAAATCCACCCCCTATCAACATTGATAATGTGAGCAATGCTCACCTTTTGGAACAGGAGCTGGCTCTGGTCTTCGGACCTAACAGTTTCTCACTTAAAGTTATGAGAAATGATACTGTAAGGGTCTATACTGAGGATTCTGATTTGTATCGTATTCTGGCTCGTTACCTAAAAGAGCGTAACATTAAACACTACACATACCAGCTTAAGGAGGACAAAGCTTTCAGGGTATTTGTTCGCAACCTGGCTAGCACCACCCCCAGTACCAGACAGTACTTAGGAATATACTATACGCCACTGACTTTAACGAACTTAAGAACGAGCTATCGGAACTAGGCCACGATGTCATTAATATCCACAATGTACAACAAAAACTTCCAAAAAATCCTCTGCCGCTATTTTTTATAGAATTAAAAGCCAAAGCAAATAATAGAGAAATCTGTAATATCACTACACTCCTATGTACCAAAGTCATCTTTGAGCAACCACCCCACAATCGCACGGTAGCTCAGTGCTCAAACTGCCGAAAATATGGTCATAAAAGAAATTTTTGCACCAAAGACCCGATCTCTGTGAAATGCGCCAGCAAGCACAAGACTATTGACTGTAAACTAATAAGTGCCGATCAAATTAAATGTGCCCCTTGTGGTGGCTCACCCACGCCAACTACAAGGGCTGCGAAGTTTATAAACACCTAAAAATTAAAAGATTTCCCTCACTAAGGGAGAAAGACGCTAAAAAAGATGACGAACAGGCAGTAGAACAGACACCAAACAAAGTTAAAATTGGAATAACGTACGCCCAAACAGCAGTAAGTAACCAAAAATTCCCACAAATCAGATACAACCACAACAAGAAGATGAGGAACACAACAAAAACGAAAGCAACAAAAACGAAACCAACAAAAGCGAGACTAGTAATAACACAGAAAAAAGACTGCATTTTCAAAAGATTTAGCGGAAATAAAAGATATAATAAAACAACTAGCGCAACAAATGAGTAATATGATGAACATCATGACAGTACTATAGACAAAACTCGACAACAAGAATGGACACTAAAATAAAGATTTTAATTTGGAATGCAAACTGATTAAAGAACCACTTGAATGAACTACAGCTTTTCCTACACAACAACTACACTAAATACAAGTAGCCAGCACATGAACATACGTGGATACAAGATGTACCGGACAAGCCATCCCTACGGTACAGGACACGGTGGGACTGCTATCATTATTAAAAAAAACATAAAATATAATGTACTGCTTCCATTCCAAGAAACCTATATCCAGTCGACAAACATACAACTCTTCGTCTCATCCGGACCACTAAAAGTAACAGCCGTGTACAGCCAACCAAAATACAATATTTCACAGTCGCAATATCTTGACTTCTTAAAAACTCTCGGACAACGCTTTATAGCTGCAGGCGACTATAATGCGAAGCATACAGACTGGGGTTCCCGAATATCAAACAAGAAATGTAAAAACTTACAGTGTGGACTGCTCTTAGCAAAAGCTAAACATCTTAGTACCGGCGAACCCACGTATTGGCCAACAGACAAAAATAAAAAGCCAGAACTCATTGACTTTTATATACTCAAAAACATAGACTTAAATAAATGTGTCATAACATCAAGGCTGGAACTATCGTCAGACCATACACCTATACTACTAGAACTCAATTCAATTGACATGAACACAACCAATTATAAACTATTGCACAACAACAAAACTGACTGGGATACCTATCACGACTGCATTAACACTAACTTAAATACAAGCATTTCGCTGAGATCTAAACGAGACTTAAGCGATACCATTGAGAAGGCAGTATTGCAAGCAACTCCGGACAAGAAAATACTCCATGTAAAGCGATACATACCCCCTACGCTTCGCAAATTGATATGTACGAAATGAAAATCAAAAAAGCATGGACCATTTGCAGATCCCCCGATGCGAAAAATAAATATAACAAGGCAACTAAAGAAATTAAAAAATTTCTCAAAACCACTAAAGCCCTCGCGTCACGGACTCCAAAAACTTTTAAAGTGAAATAAAAAAACAATTATCCTGTGTGTTAGGCAAACGCAATATTTAGTAAATAAATATTGTTTGTTTTTGCCAAAGAGATCAATACCGTTTTGGTTACTTGCTCGTATCTTATGTCAAAAAAGTCGAGTGAAGAATTAAAATAAATTAAATAAGGAAATTCCTTTTGCTATAACCCCAGTTAAAAGATTAAATTAAAAAAAAAAATTAAAAATAAGGACGGGTAAAATTAAGCGCCATTCGGTTCGCCGCGCTGCGGCAAATGCATTAAAAATGGAAAAAATTCGGAATCTTTGCGACGTTTCGGGTGTTAGCAATTCTAACAGAGATGACTCAATTCAATATGACTCCGAGTTGCGGCGGGTTCCTAATGATACCTCATGTAGCCATGACAACTGTATATCAACTACGACAACAACAACATCAAATGTCTCCAAGTATATAGTGACGCATTCAAGCGCCTGACCTGAAATGTGCTCGTTCGTTGATTTGCAGAGTCATTTTTTGACTGGCGCTGCCCCGGTGCCAGCTGTTTCTTTTAGCACGGTTCCGATTTGTACCACAACTGCGACTCCTTGTGCTCAGGTGTGTTGGCAGACGGCTGCGTCAAAAAGACCACCCAGTCCACCTTCCCGTCATGGTAGGGTAATGAAGGGGAAAAAGAGGTCAGCCCAAACCGTGGAATCTTCTATTTCTCTGGAAAGTCCTGGCACATCATCAAATCGCTTTGCTCTGCTATCTGACGCTGGGAATGAGGATGAGACCACTGAAACACTTGCCGAAGCCGAGAAAATGGTCCTTGACGCTGATGCTCTGCTTGAGGAAATTGATACTGAAACCACTCGCAGGACTAGAAATCCACCCCCTATCAACATTGATAATGTGAGCAATGCTCACCTTTTGGAACAGGAGCTGGCTCTGGTCTTCGGACCTAACAGTTTCTCACTTAAAGTTATGAGAAATGATACTGTAAGGGTCTATACTGAGGATTCTGATTTGTATCGTATTCTGGCTCGTTACCTAAAAGAGCGTAACATTAAACACTACACATACCAGCTTAAGGAGGACAAAGCTTTCAGGGTATTTGTTCGCAACCTGGCTAGCACCACCCCCAGTACCAGACAGTACTTAGGAATATACTATACGCCACTGACTTTAACGAACTTAAGAACGAGCTATCGGAACTAGGCCACGATGTCATTAATATCCACAATGTACAACAAAAACTTCCAAAAAATCCTCTGCCGCTATTTTTTATAGAATTAAAAGCCAAAGCAAATAATAGAGAAATCTGTAATATCACTACACTCCTATGTACCAAAGTCATCTTTGAGCAACCACCCCACAATCGCACGGTAGCTCAGTGCTCAAACTGCCGAAAATATGGTCATAAAAGAAATTTTTGCACCAAAGACCCGATCTCTGTGAAATGCGCCAGCAAGCACAAGACTATTGACTGTAAACTAATAAGTGCCGATCAAATTAAATGTGCCCCTTGTGGTGGCTCACCCACGCCAACTACAAGGGCTGCGAAGTTTATAAACACCTAAAAATTAAAAGATTTCCCTCACTAAGGGAGAAAGACGCTAAAAAAGATGACGAACAGGCAGTAGAACAGACACCAAACAAAGTTAAAATTGGAATAACGTACGCCCAAACAGCAGTAAGTAACCAAAAATTCCCACAAATCAGATACAACCACAACAAGAAGATGAGGAACACAACAAAAACGAAAGCAACAAAAACGAAACCAACAAAAGCGAGACTAGTAATAACACAGAAAAAAGACTGCATTTTCAAAAGATTTAGCGGAAATAAAAGATATAATAAAACAACTAGCGCAACAAATGAGTAATATGATGAACATCATGACAGTACTATAGACAAAACTCGACAACAAGAATGGACACTAAAATAAAGATTTTAATTTGGAATGCAAACTGATTAAAGAACCACTTGAATGAACTACAGCTTTTCCTACACAACAACTACACTAAATACAAGTAGCCAGCACATGAACATACGTGGATACAAGATGTACCGGACAAGCCATCCCTACGGTACAGGACACGGTGGGACTGCTATCATTATTAAAAAAAACATAAAATATAATGTACTGCTTCCATTCCAAGAAACCTATATCCAGTCGACAAACATACAACTCTTCGTCTCATCCGGACCACTAAAAGTAACAGCCGTGTACAGCCAACCAAAATACAATATTTCACAGTCGCAATATCTTGACTTCTTAAAAACTCTCGGACAACGCTTTATAGCTGCAGGCGACTATAATGCGAAGCATACAGACTGGGGTTCCCGAATATCAAACAAGAAATGTAAAAACTTACAGTGTGGACTGCTCTTAGCAAAAGCTAAACATCTTAGTACCGGCGAAAACACGTATTGGCCAACAGACAAAAATAAAAAGCCAGAACTCATTGACTTTTATATACTCAAAAACATAGACTTAAATAAATGTGTCATAACATCAAGGCTGGAACTATCGTCAGACCATACACCTATACTACTAGAACTCAATTCAATTGACATGAACACAACCAATTATAAACTATTGCACAACAACAAAACTGACTGGGATACCTATCACGACTGCATTAACACTAACTTAAATACAAGCATTTCGCTGAGATCTAAACGAGACTTAAGCGATACCATTGAGAAGGCAGTATTGCAAGCAACTCCGGACAAGAAAATACACCATGTAAAGCGATACATACCCCCTACGCTTCGCAAATTGATATGTACGAAATGAAAATCAAAAAAGCATGGACCATTTGCAGATCCCCCGATGCGAAAAATAAATATAACAAGGCAACTAAAGAAATTAAAAAATTTCTCAAAACCACTAAAGCCCTCGCGTCACGGACTCCAAAAACTTTTAAAGTGAAATAAAAAAACAATTATCCTGTGTGTTAGGCAAACGCAATATTTAGTAAATAAATATTGTTTGTTTTTGCCAAAGAGATCAATACCGTTTTGGTTACTTGCTCGTATCTTATGTCAAAAAAGTCGAGTGAAGAATTAAAATAAATTAAATAAGGAAATTCCTTTTGCTATAACCCCAGTTAAAAGATTAAATTAAAAAAAAAAATTTAAAATAAGGACGGGTAAAATTAAGCGCCATTCGGTTCGCCGCGCTGCGGCAAATGCATTAAAAATGGAAAAAATTCGGAATCTTTGCGACGTTTCGGGTGTTAGCAATTCTAACAGAGATGACTCAATTCAATATGACTCCGAGTTGCGGCGGGTTCCTAATGATACCTCATGTAGCCATGACAACTGTATATCAACTACGACAACAACAACATCAAATGTCTCCAAGTATATAGTGACGCATTCAAGCGCTTTACCTGAAATGTGCTCGTTCGTTGATTTGCAGAGTCAATTTTTGACTGGCGCTGCCCCGCTGTTTCTTTTAGCACGGTTCCGATTTGTACCGTAACTGCGACTCCTTGTGCTCAGGTGTGTTGGCAGACGGCTGCGTCAAAAAGACCACCTAGTCCACTTTCCCGTCATGGTAGGTTACCCTAGAAGGGGAAAAAGGGGTCAGCCCAAACCGTGGAATCTTCTATTTCTTTGGAAAGTCCTGGCACATCATCAAATCGCTTTGCTCTGCTCTCTGACGCTGGGAATGAGGATGATACCACTGAAATACTTGTCGAAGCCGAGAAAATGGTCCTTAACGCTGATGCTTTGCTTGAGGGAATTGATACTGAAACCACTCGCAGGACTAGAAAACCATCCCCTATCAACATTGATAATGTGAGCAATGCTCACCTTTTGGAACAGAAGCTGGCTCTGGTCTCCAGACCAAACAGTTTCTCACTTAAAGTTATGAGAAATGATACTGTAAGCTTAAGGAGGACAAATCTTTCAGGGTAGTTGTTCGCAACCTGGCCAACACCACCCCCACAATATTATCAAGCATGCCTTTTATACTTAAGGCCATAATGTCACCGGTGTGTTTAATCCCAACCCCCGCAAGTTAATCGCTAAGGTTAATGGAGCAGACACTGAAAAGATGGTACCAAACAACTTCTTCTTCATCAACCTTGCCAAAGCGCCTAACAATAAGGAGGCTCTGAAAATTCAGCATATAGGCAGGCAACGTGTCCTGGTAGAAATTCCAAAATAGAACCTGACTGTCATTCAGTGCTATAGATGCTTTGGATTTGGGCACACCAAAAATTACTGCCGGCGACAGTTGATTTGTTGAAAATGTGGGCAAAACCATATAACCACCTAATGTTTGGCTGTGGAGGACCTTTGCTGCATAAATTACGGTGAGAAACATGCTGCTTGGAGTAAGGACTGCCGAGTTTTCCAGAAGAAATTAAACAGCCTAAAACCCAATATATCAATTTCAGGCGTGGCAGCAACAGGGAAGATTCTATGAGAAGGGTGAGTTACGTCCCCGCGGTAATGGTCAAGGGAGACACCTCATATGCAGACACACTACGTGCTGGTTTGCATATAACTAATCCTCCGAAGAGATCTTGCAATGTTAACAACGGAGCTGTGCAACTACAGCAATCGCCAGAGACCCCTGACAGCATTAGCAGGTTAGAGGCTGCAGTAACGGCCCTCACAGCTAAAGTTGACACAATTACATTAATGTTTAATGAACTGAAGGAGAGTAATCAGTTCCTCAAACAATTATGCCTCAATTTCGTGAATACCCATAAATGATGACCCGTTCACTTAGCCTTGGATTGTGGAATGCTCATGGAATTTCTGGGCATGTTGAGAAGCTTAAGCATTTCCTAACCGACCATAACATTTATGTGTTGCTAATCACTGAGACGTGGCTGCAAACTGGAGTCCAGATCTTTATACCTGGCTACAACATTCACAAGGCTGACCATCCCAGCAACAGGCAAAGAGGAGGAGCGGCTGTGCTTATTAAGCAAGAAATCTGCTATTCTTTACAAGAGCCAGTGAGAACAGCGAAATTACCGATGGCCACTATCCAGATTTCAACCAGTAGGGGCGAGTTAATAGTCTCTGCATTATATCTACCTCCGCATCTTAATTGGTCATCTGTAGACTTCGAAGATCTTTTAAACAATCTTGGAAGAATGTTTCTCATAGGTGGAGACTTTAACGCCAAAAGCAGATTCTGGGCTAACTTTAGAGCGGATACAAATGGTAGCTGCTTACAGGAAGTTGTGCAAAACTCAACGGCTCAAATCTTGGCAACTGGTCAAGCGACCCATTTCCCGTACGCCCAAAGGCACACACCCATTTATAATGGGCTGCGTTCGGACGAGTTGTCTATCAGGACTGAGTATCATCTCTCCTCTGATCATCTCCCCCTTGAGGTTGATTTTGTTTCCACTCCGAAGATCAAAACAATAAAAGGACGACTGCTGCCACCTGGAACTGACTTAGATGCATTTCGCCGAGATCTGGATGAATCTCTAAATTTAAACTTGGAAATCCTGATGCCCGAAGACATTGAAGACGCGCACTCGATCTTTCTAAATAAGGTGCACTCAGCTGTTCTCATTGCCGCCCCCTTAATTCCACCACATGGCTCAAGAGTGCGTTCTGGACTTCCCCCAGCTATTGAAGCACTGCTGCTTATTAAGAGGAGACTTAGGAGACAGTTTTGTCGCACCCGCGACCCTATTGTGGACAGGGTTTTTCGTAGAGTGTCGAATAGAGTAAGAAAGCTGCTGACGCTGCATAAACAGGAAGAAACTGACAGGTTTTTGTCAAATGTCTCCCCCGACGACCCCACAAAGCACTCCTTGTGGAAGTTGGCGAGAAGGTATAAACAACAAGTAACCCCAAAATTTCCAATCAAGAAGGCTGACGGATGCTGGGCTAGATCTTTAGGCGAGCGAGCCGAGGCTTTCGCTGAGGAATTGGAAGCTCGATTTCAGCCATTTGATACCAGCTCAGAACTCAGCGTTCGCCAGATCCATATGAGACTTGAAAGCGCCGGCCAATTATGCCTCCCGGTTGCTCCCATTACAGCTGAGGAAGTATCAGCACATATTAAAGGGTTGAACACTAAAAAGGCTCCAGGTGAAGATAGACTGGACAACTTTACACTTAAGGCAATGCCGCTATGAGCTGTGCTATTTCTCGTCCTCATTTTTAACTCAGTGCTGAGATTGGGATATGTGCCGAAACAGTGGAAGAAGACGAGAATTTGCATAATTCATTAGGCCGGCAAGAGCCCTTACACCTTAGATTTCCACAGGCCAATTAGCCTGCTACCCACTGTAGCAAAATTGTTTGACCTCTGTTTGCTGACACGGATCCTGGACTTAAAAAAGATAAAGCAAATTGTTCCTTCCTTTCAATTTGGCTTTCGTAAATCTCACGGAACTCCCGAGCAGCTGAATAGGGTGGTTAACTTTATTCTCGAAGGATTTGAGGCTAAGGAGTACGTGGTGGCAGCGTATCTTGACATAAAGCAGGCTTTCGACCGAGTTTGGCATGACGGGCTGCTCAGTAAGCTGAAGAATCTCTTGCCGCCTCAACTCTGGTTAATCGTGGACTTCAAGCAGTGGTATACATACGTAATATTTTCAACGCGATAATAAGACCTACAGAGGACAAGGCCAGTGGATCTGGTAGAAAAAATTCGAAGCTAGATACAACACATATATCAATATTTCTCTCTTTTTCTTTAATGTTGTTTATTTTTGTATTTTATATTTTATTTCATTTATGTTTATTTTACTTTATTTTGTTCTATAATTGTATTATTTTAATTTAAATTTATATTATTTTTGTTACTATTTTGGTTTTTTCATCTACATCTTTACAAAAATGAAAACCTTTTGTTATCTGCTCACATAAGTTAGCTATAACCCTAAAATAACGTTTAAACTATGTACTAATAGTCTTAATAAAAAGTAAAGACATATTTATACGACATATGTACACGATATATGGGAAATAAAAAAATAAAAATTTTTCTCTCAAATTTCGACGATTATAAAAGAGTAAGAGGCCATTTAGAAAAAGCTAATGCTAAATTCAACTCTTATAAACCAAAATGTCTTAAAGCTAACACATATCTAATGAAAGGCTTAGGCGGCAATACAGACCCCCAAGAAATTCTTAACGAATTATGCACACATGAAAAAGAAAACCTCAAAATATTAATTTTACAACAATTTACAAGAAAAAAATCTGTTCAAGAAAATATAAAACTACCAACTTTTATGGTACAAATTAGCGCGGAGAGTAGTGTGAATTTACTAAAACATATTAACAACATCCAATACCACCACATTAAATGGGGAGCTCTTCGAAGACCTGAAATAACCCAGTGTAGAAACTGACAAAGCTTTTTTCACAGCGCGGCTAACTGTCAATTAACACCTAGATTCGCCAAATGTACCAATATACACAAAAGCTCAGATTGCCCCCTGGGATCCGAGTCGCCCATCGCGAAGGAAAAGCTCTTCTGCGTCTTGTACAAAAAAGCTGGTCACCCTGCATCATATAAAGGTTGTGAACGCTATAAAGAACTAATACTTAAAGTAAGAGCTAAAAAAAACATTGTAAGAAATATAAAAACTAGCCCTTCACAGATTGTAAATCCTAGTATAAGTTACTCACAAATAAATAGAAATAATTTACAGCGTACCACTAAGAATACTTCGAATCAATCCAGTTCAAACAGAACTCTCCACCAATTAAATAATACCATACAAGATATTTGCTTGCAAGTAGAAAACTTATAAAATCAACTTAAAGAACAAGGACATCGACTGGATACAGGCTTTGGTATATTTGACTCAGTATGTACCCTAATTTAATAAACAACAGAATATCCCCTAAAACATTAAACAGCATATCCCTTAATGTTAACTCCATTATAAACTTTATAAACTCCATTATAAAATCTTCTACAGATTGGAACTTAACAAATTTCTTATTGATAACTGCCCTGACCTATTATTACTAAATGATACTAAATTGAACCCAAAACATAACATTAAATTTGAAGGATACACTCTTATCCCAAATGATAGATCCAAGGGGTCCGCCTTGAGAGATTGGTCCAAAGAACCCTGTTAAATTTTCACTTATTAAAAAGACTTTCATTAGAAAGGATCCATACACATTAAGTCATCTAAATGTCCCGCCTAACTTAACGAACTTATTTCAATTTGCAGAATTAAACCCGAATGATCTAGAAAGAGATGTACGTTCAAATTTTACTATTACAAATAATAGCGATATATTGAAGATAGTAGGTCGACATTTTGAATTGATACATGCCACTAAACAAATGCCTATGAATGAAGTTCACAGCCTTGTGAGTAATGCCTTTGACCAGTTTTTATTAATAAAAACAAGCTATGAGGGCTCCAATATAAGAGTTACATTGTTTCACGAGGACAAAAGAGCAGACAATTTAAGACGGAATCAAACTGCAACTACTTTATCAAAAAACACGACCTTATCTCAATTTTAGTTAAACTTAAAAATAAACTATTTCCTGGCCTTGACCAAATTTCTAACATAGTACTTAAAAACCTTTCCATAGAACTTGTAACGGACTTCTGTACTCTATTCAATGTCATGCTAAATAACGCATACTTCCTAAATCAATGGAACACAGCGAAATTATTAATAAAATTATTCCTAAAAAAGAAAAAGACAAATACAATATTATAAACATTCGTCCAATCAGCATGCTTCCTAACATAAGCAAAATCTACGATATAATTATAAGTTCCAATATAAATAAAACTATTGAGAAAAACAACCTAGTTAGTCATAGACAATTCGGATTCAAATTTCAACATTCAACTATACACGCCATTAACCTATTAGTACCTGACATCAACTGGAATTGGAATAAAAAATTTTTAACGGGAGCCTGTTTCATTGACTTAGAGAAAGCTTTTGACAAAGTCTGGATTCTAGGTTTACTTGTCACGCTATTGAGTTACAAGTTCTCATTACATAGCACTATCTTAATTTACAACATGTTGTCTGGCAAATAATTCAAAGTTAATATTAATAACGCATTAAGCGAGCAAATATTCAACATAAAAAACGGTTTGCAACACTCTTTAATCTCTACTTATTAGACCTCATGGATAAAATTGACAATATCATTGCTTTTGCAGACGACTTAGTGATCTACCACCCAGATGCAATAGTAAACAATATAAACACTCAACTTCAAAATAAAATCATGATAGTAACTAAATATGCTGAAAACTGGCATCTGAAAATAAATGTAAACAAATGTGAAAGTATCTTGTTTCGTCCGCCCAGAAGAAATGCAATAGTAACATTAAAAATAACTAGAGCCATTTCGCAATAACTATAAATAATGAAAACTTTTCGCAAACCAATTCTGTCAAATATCTAGGTGTTATTATGGATAAATTTTTGTACTTTAACCATTTTGTCAATTTTCAAATATCTAAAACCAAAAGAGCATATCATGCTTATAAAAGAGTCTTTTCGTGTAGACTGATAAACGCCGAAGTAAAGATTTTAATGTATCAAGCACTAGTTAGGCCAATATTAACTTATGCTTGCCCAATAGGGTCAACATATCCCCTTCTTACATGGAGCGATTTAGAAAAACGGAAAGACACAAACTAAGATCATGCACCTATATGTTTAGAACTCATAATAGCAATTTTACTTACTACTATTCAAACAAAACACTTTATAATGAGGCCAAAATTATTTAAAGAGATACACATATAATCAACCTCATAGGAAAGCATTTAATTAGAGCAACCTTGGTTATATCCAACAGCTTTGTTTTCGCACCATATTATGAAAGTGATAGCTACTTTCAAGAGTGCACAGTTAACGGGTACACCCCTCCCGCAATCTTTATATATCTCGATAAAGAAAGGTTTATAGAAAACGAAGAAAGTGTACCTATTTTATACCACATCAAGAGGCTAATCAACAACAAAGTTATTTCCTTAAAAACTTTAAGTGTTGACAACAAACGATTCGACACCACGATCTCATCGAAAGATAAGAGTGATTCAACAAAAACCACCAATCATTGTTGGTGCAAAACACCCTAAAAATACCAAACATCCTATTCCCATCTTCCTATCCTCAATAACCCTCCATATCCCACACCTAGTTTTCAGTATTAGTCTTAGTCTTAGTTAATTATTATTATATATCATGAAGCAATTTTTTCTTAATTTTCCATTGCAATCGAAATATACTTGTGCTTAAGAATAAGTTTATCGTTATAAATAATTCCTAAAAAGAAAGATTCGAATAATAGCCATAAGGACTCGAGAGCTCGACCAGAGACGTTGTCCAACATATTTCTTACATACATACATTTGTTTATTTAATGTTATCTAAATAAACGCCAAAAAAAAAACACCGTTTTGTGCACTACCAATTTGTACTGGCCTGCACTGATGCTGTTGGTTGTGGTGACTCACTCGTTGCCGCTGCCTGTGCCATTGCCGTGCGCCCTTGCCGATCCGTGACTCCTTGCGCATGATGTTTTACCATTACAGCTGGCATTGTCTGGGTTAAGTTCGCCACCATTTCCTTTAAATCATCCATTTGCTTCTGTATGTTATTTGTTTCACCCCGACCAAAATCGTAGTCATCCACTTCCACCTCGATAGAACCCAATACGTTAATCAGTTCTGCGATTTTGGCAGTTTCGTTGCCAGTCACTGGTATGCAGTGTGTACTCAATATCACGTTGAGATCGATAACGCGCAAATGACTCAATTTTGTTAACATTTTGTCAATATTTGTTTCGCCTATTTCTTTGCCGATTTTTATTTTATTTTGCAAGAACCGTTTCGCTTGCCTGTACGTGGCCGTGCCGTTTTACTTTTTCGTTTTTTGAGAGAACCGTTTGGCTTGCCTATACGTGGCCGTGCCGTTTTTCTTTTTCTCCCTACATTGCGCTTTTTTCTGATTTTACAAAAAAATTATTTCACGCACTCTATCGTTGTGCGTCATGTCGTATCCCACTTCTGATTTGTCAAAGACGGCCTTTAATTCTATTTAGTTTATTTGATTATATTAAAGTTTAATTTTGAAGTCACCACAAACATTATGAAACACCAAGAATCATTTATCGTATCTCTGACCGCTCGACGACACCAGGGTTCCCACTTGCCTTCTCGCCACCACGCACAAAAACCCGAACGGTCTGCACGACGACTTCTCACCAGGGTTGCCTATGTTTTTAAAAATTTCTAATATTATAGAAAACTATTGTAAGAGGTCTAGAAGCAGGCTACATTGATTCAAAGGATACCATTGATACCAACCGATTTACCTTTTGATTTCAAACGAGTACAATATCCATTCAGAACATGCTTTGCACTTACTATTAATAAGGCAAAAGGGCAAACATTTAATGTCGTTGGTGTAGATATCCGTAACTAAGTGTTTCATCATGGTCAGCTATACGTTGCCCCCTCACTGATAGGGATATCACAGACTCAAACTTTTCTTATCGCTAGCCATGGAAATGAAACTGGAAAAGTAGTTTTTATTGAATAATTAAAATTTTTGATTTTTCTAATTTAAAAATGTTATTGAAAATTTGTTGATCTTTTTATTTATTTTCTGTTTTATTAAAGAAACTTTGAAACAATTAACAATTTTTGTTAATTCATCTATTTGTCTCTCTATACTAAAATATGGAGCATCACAAAATATGATTTCTTTACGTGCTCGTGTGCTGCTTCTGATGGGATTGGATGGGTGACGTCGTTGAAGTTGCTGTTCAATACAGGGCTGCTGCTCTGACCGTCTTGGTCAGAAAGTCTTGAAGTCGGTTCTTGTACTTCTGACGGTGGTTGTTCGCTAGGTGCTGACGGAGTCTTAATAGATGAATCAGAAGAAAAGAAGTACCAGCATGCAAATCGTTTGGTAAATCGTTGGACTCCAATCGGGCTTCATCTGATTTACGTGGCACTTAAGAATGCCAGAAGAAGTGCGCACGGTTAATAACATACGCCATGACCATTTGTGTGACGAACGAGAACTAAGAGTATGCATCTACCTATATTAGCATCGAATTAAATCTTGGCACAGCAATATCAAGGTGCACTCTTTCGTAGGTCGAAGTTGCTTTTGACTAACTCTGACATTTTTTTTACTGGCACTGAATTGTTTATTTTACAGATGCTAGAGGGTTTTGTGAGTTCTGCGATATATGCGTCTATACATGGCCACCAAAGATGTTGTCGTGCTAACGGTTTCATGCGGACTATACCCTAGTGACCATCACGAAGAAATTCAAGGATATCCTTTCGAATGACTCGAGGAATCACAATTCGATTGACATAAGCGTGGGCAAAGCATCTCGTCATTAATAGTTAACGTGAATCCGCGATTAAAATACGGAACTAGCTCCAAATCAAGGGGTTCATCTGGCCATTCATCTCCTACAGACTTATAAACCTATTTCAGAATAGAGTCTCTTTTCGAGCATCGAACTCATTATTTGTACTCATAGGAAGGCGTGAAAGTGCGTCCACATCACCAAGTGAGTTGTAGTCGATACCGATGTGATAGCAAAACGCCTGTTGGAAGTCATCGTTATCAAATACTTATTTGGATTATATATTTTAACCAATGCCTTATGACCAGTAATCAATATAAAATTCCTACCATACAGATATTGGTGAAATTTCTTAACTCCAAACATGATTGAGGGATGTTCTTTTCAATTTGGCTTTAACGGACTTGGTGCTAAAGCTTTTAATGCGAACGCGATAGATTTTTCTTTGCCACCAGAAGATTGTTGCTGCACTGATCTACACTGAAACGGTATGTTTTTCTTCCAAAGTTGATTAAATGTTCCGGCGAACTGACAGTACTACAATAATCAATAACCTTTTCCATAACAGCCTATAGCTGATGAAGATTATTAGGCCGTTCCATTTCTTGTACAGCCTTTATTCCTGAGGTATCTGGAATAATGCCATTTGCACTGGTTCTTCTTCCCAATTCCCAAATATTTCTTCTCTAAAGAAGAAACATTTTTCTTTGCTTTTTATGGCATTCTCTTGAAAAATGCGAAATATTCTTTCATTTTGGTTAATGTATTCATCGATTGTAGGCGCAGAAATAATTATATCGTCCAGATAATCCCTACAGCCTTATATGTGTAGAACTTGCTCCAGATAGCGATATAGCTGGAGCGCTTGCTATTCCATACGGCAACCGTTTGTATTGATATAGACCTAACGGCGTGTTCACAACCAGTATCTGCTTTGATACTATATCTAATTTCATTTGAAGGTATGCTGAAATATTTACATTTGCGAATGACATGAAATAGCGACTCACGTGCCCTTGTTCGATGTCAAGATGTGAATTGTCGCCTTCTTTAAAATATTCACAAATTCGAATAGTTTCCTGGTTTCGGTACGAGAATGATCGGCGATGCCCAATTGCTGAATTGGATTGGCTTCCGAACTTCTGTATCTATGAGTCGTCGCGATTCTTCCTTAAACTGCTCAATTTGATCAAAAGGTATATGTGTGCGTTTGTAGAATTTAGGTGCATCATTTGGCATTAAATTGATATATGCCTTAACATTCTAAATGGGTCCGAAAGCTGGCTTGAATACTCCTTTATACTTTTTGTATAGTTCTTTCATTCGAGGACTCTATTCTTCACACACATTTGCGATTTGATGGATCTCGAAATTAAAATAAAAATTAAAACAAGTCCATTCCAAAGAGGTTGCTCGAATTCTAATTGGTTATTTGGTCACGAAACATTTCGTTTACGAAATTCAGTGAACACTCGCGGTCTATTCCCCTCAGGTTGGCGACCCACTCCTTATAAAATTCATAACGGGCAGCAATAACATGTCTCTTTCTTCCAAAATGATGGCTCGCCCAAATTTTCGCTTTCAAATATGTTTTTCAACAGACTAAATATATAAGTACCTATCCACGAAAGGAAATAGGCCTTTTTTTCGCCTCACTCCACCGAATAGGCCAGTAAATGTTGCGCTAACTACTGCATGTACGTTCCATACGTTATGTACGTAAAAGACCACCATAATAGAAATAAGAAAATGTATTAATATTGACATAAAGGAAAAAAAGTCCCCTGGATATGACAAAATAAATGGGAATAAATGGAAAACTCCTAAGAGAACAACCTGTGAAAGCTATTTAATATCTAAGAAACATCTTTAACGATAGGTTCAGACAAAACTATTTTCCGAGAATCTGGAAAGTAGCTGAGATTATTGCCATCCCGAAACCAGGCAAAGACGCATCAAAAGCAGAGTCTTATAGACCAATCAGTCTACTCCCTGTAATTTCAAAAGTCTTCGAAAATATATTAAGAATTTGACTATTGCCACTACTAGAACGCAGACACACCATTCCAAATCACCAATTTGGTTTTCGAAGAAGTCACTCAACGATACAACAAGTGCACAGAGTTACGCACAAAATTCTAAATGACATTGACGATAATAAATTTTGTATTGGACCCTTCTTGGATGTGGAAAAAGCTTTTGACAAGGTTTGGCATAAAGGACTCAAATGGAAACTTAACAACATATTCCCTCAAACCAGAATGTACATGAATACATTTGATGTACAGAATCAGTGTCCGATTCTAATCGTGCCTGGCAAGTCTCTCTCGCCTTTTTTTAAGGGATAAATGTAACCTCTATATGAATGAATACTCTTTGGCTGAGCACCAGTGTTGTGTTGGAGAATCTTTTTCGCAGTATTTTCCCGACAAGGTAGTCCTGGCCAATGGTATGGAGAACTCAGAAAGCGAGGTGATCGATTATGTGGTACATGGGATTCCCTATCGCCAATTGCGCATAAGTGCGAGTTTGCATAGCTTTAAGTCTAAAGATGACTTGCTTTCAGCATTCTTCAACGTTCAGCTAGTTCCTGAATCTCCAGCGCCAATGAAGAATGCTGCAACAAGGGGTAATGTGGCTGGTCGATGCTACAAGTGTAATTGCTTTGGTCACTTCGCCCCTGACTGCAGAAAGCCAAACCGAAAAAAAGGAGCTTGGTTTATTTGAGGAGAAATGGGTCATCATGCTACAGCCTGCAGCCTGATGCCAGCAAATCCTGAATATGTACGGTATTTCGATATTAATTTACTAGGTTATCCTAATATGCTGTGTTCCGTAGAGTGCCTCATAGACTCAGGAAGACCAGTGTGCTTTATTAACAGTTCACATATTCCAGCTATGCTAAGTTACTGTGAATGTCAAATGTTACATTTTATGGTTTAAATAAAAGTAAGTTAAACGTAAGTGGAAAAATAATTGGATTAATTATAGTTTTAAATTAATTTATAAAACTGGAGTTGTTAATTGTTCCCAATGAGTCTATGAGTGTCTGCAATATTAGGTAGAGATTTTTTAAAGAAAAGTTTTGATAAAATTGTGTGGCAGTATGAAAGTTATGCAAAGGCTTTAACAAATTTAGATAGCGAAAAAAGGCAATGTAAGGATTTGGTTTGCGTAAATGATAATTTTGAAAAACAAATAGTGAGATGAAGCTTGTGTTAGAAAATGTAAAACCGTTTCGTTGCCCCCCACGTAGGTTATCCTATGCTAGAAATATAGAACTTCATAGAACGTTAGATGATTATTTGGCAAAGGGATACATAAGAGTGAGCGAATCTGAGTTTCCCCTATAGTGTTAGTCAAAAAAAAAAAAAAACAGGTGAGCTGAGAATGTGCGTTGATTATCGTGTTTTAAATAAAGTAACTACAAAACATAATTACACTATTTCCCTCATAGATGATTTGTTGGATGGACTAGTGAACAAGAAGGTGTTCACAAAATTGGATTTGAAAAATGGGTTTTTCCATGTTTTAATGGATGAAGAATCTACGAAGTATACGGCGTTCATTAGGCCACTGGGACAATTTGAATTCCTTAGAATGCCGTTTGGACTTAAAAATGCTCCTTCGGTGTTTCAAAGGCTTATAAATAAAGTTTTTGCGGACACGGTTAAGGAAGGAAAAGTTATTCTATATTTAGATGATATAATGATTGCTACGAGTTAGATGCAGGAGCATTTCAGAATACTGGAAGAGGTGTTGAAAAGGCTAGTTGAGAACAAGCACAATTGAGGTTGGACAAGTGCGAATTTTTACAACGCAGTGTAAAATATTTAGGGTACACGATAGACGAAGAGGGCATAAGGGCAGACGAATCTGGTATAGAAGCGGTTAAAAATTTTTCAGTGCCAAATAAAGTGCAATCAGTGCAAATTTCTTTGGGACTATGCTCGTATTTTAGGCAGTTTATAGAGAATTTTTCCATGATACAAAACCACTACATGATTTGGCGAAGAAGGTCAAAAAATTTTCTTTTGGTGTTGACGAGTTAAAGTCGTTGAGATGCTGAAACTTAAACTGATAGAATCGCCTGTACTAGCTTTTTATGACCCGAGAGCGGAAACCGAACTTCATTGTGATGCGAGTACATTAGGTTTCGGTGCAGTTTTGATGCCGAAAAAAGATGATGGTTAATGGCATGATGGTTTATTTTTCGAAAAGGACTACGTATGCGGAATCTAGGTACCACAGCTATGAGTTAGAAAATTTGGCAATAATTTATGCTCTAAAACGATTTCGTATATACTTACATGGGAAAAAATTCAAAATAATTACAGATTGTAATTCGCTGACTGTGACTTTGAATAAAAAAGAATTAAAGCCAAGAATTGCAAGATGGACACTTGAAATGCAAAATTATAATTATGTCGTCAAACATAGAGCTAGAAAGCGGATGGGCCACGCAGATGCATTAAGTAGGACAGTTTGTGTGATAGAAACGTTTACTTTTCAAGAGAAAACAGAGCTTGACACAAAAATTTAAAAAATTAAAGAATTGTTGCAGGGTACGGAAGACAAGTTCTATGAAATGAGAAACGGTGTAGTCTACAAAAAGATAAATAAAGACTCTTTGTTGTTTTACGTAACCGAAGCCATGGAAAGTCACGTCTTGCACAAGTATCATAATGAAATGGGACACGTTGGGTTTAACAAAGTTTTTGATATAATAAACGGTAGTTTTTGGTTCCCGAATAAAAGAGTTAAGATTAAAAATCAAATAAAAAAAGTTTAACAGAGTATTGCTTTCTCGTCGAAAAAATAAGGTTTCATACATAATATACCAAAAAGTGAGAACCCCTTTGAAGTGATACACATCGACCACTATGGGAGAATTGACAGCAAGGAATGTGCCAAGAAACACGTATTAGTAATTATAGATGCAAGTTCTAAGTTTGTGAGGTTATATCCTACAAAAACGACAGCGACAAAAGAAGTTTTTGCAGCTCTAAAAGATTATTTCAAATCCTATAGCAGACCGAAATGCATAATTTCGGATAGGGGCAGCAGTTTTACTTCAAACGAGTTTATAGAATTCCTGAATGAGAATAATATTCATTAATATTGATATTGTTGTGGGAATAATAGCGAAAAAGGAATATGGTTTGACGCAATTTTTTTATGAATGAGGAACATGATTTTTGTTATTGCAATTCCCACCACCTACTTGTATTGGTTTTGGTGGGACTTTTATGAATAAAATTCATTATTCGTTCAGGCTGTTAGTTAGTAAAGAATTAAATAACTCAATAAATAAGTAAATTTGATTTCTTTTAACCTTTTATTTAGTACTTATGTCTACTTAGACTACTAGTACATTGTTTAAATGTCGAGTATAGGTGTATTTAGATTTTATGAGCAATTAATAGAAGTTATATAATGTAGTGAAGAAGTAGAAAGTAATTTTAATAATTAATTATTTTAAGTTAGTTTACCAGATCAACTGGTCTTGTCCTTTTTAAACAACGCCTACAATGTAATTCTTTTTGTGGAAATAAGGTGACATTGACGTTCATGTGTTGCGCTAACTTTGTTTGATAAATCCGACTTCTTCTAGTTATTTCCTCTGCTAATGTAGGAATTTTGAGGTCGCGGTGTAAGTCGGCGTTTGTTATGTACCATCCTGCTTTGGCGATTATTCTTAATACCAAAAGACTGCTGTCTTTGGATTATAGCGACATTTGATTTTTGGATGTCCCCATATTTGCGCACCGTATGTCAAAATGGGTTTGATTATGGCTTTGTATATCAAAAGCTTATTTTCTAGAGATAGATTAGATCTAGGGTTAAGGAGCCAATGAAACTGTCTAGTCTTCAATTTTATTTGTTCGCGCTTTTCTGTATATGGTGTTTCCAATTTAATTTGTTGTCTATGTAAAGTCCTAGGTATTTCGCATAGTCTTCTGTTTTAACGTCGACTCCGTCAACCGTTAGACGGGGTGCTACAAATTTAGTTTTAGTTATGTAAATAACATGTATTGTTTTGCTGTTATTTATTTTAATGTTCCATTTACCGAACCATTTCTGAGTGTTGTCCAAATTCTGTTGCAGTATTGCAGGTGCTACTTCAATGTTTTTGTGGGAACTTAGTAATATGGTGTCGTTTGCGAATGTAGCTATCAATGAATATTTTTGTCTTGGTATTGGTATATTTGCTGTGAAGATGGTGTACAACAGACGACCTCCTATGCTACCTTGCGGAACTCCTGTTCTAATATTTCTTAAATTTGAATACAATATTGTGGGGAAATATATTTCGTAGCTTGTAGCTTGATTAATCCATTATGACAAATCTTATCGAAGGCTTCCTCTACGTCTAGAAACACTCCTATACAGAATTTTTTGTCGTCGAGGCCGTTTAATATTTTGCGCGTGACACGATAGACTTGATTTAAAATGATTTAAAATGCATATTTTTCGCTAGGTATGTCAAAAAATCGAACTGGAATACAGCTAATTCTCCCTTTATTACCGGGCAAACAGAAAAAATAGCAAGCAACTGCAAGTGTCCTATGTGAATACGATATCAAACCCGCTGCGTTACTGCGAATACTGGAAAGACAAAGAAATAAATTTTGCCTTCGCCCAACAACAAAGCGTGTGACATTTATTTTTTTCCTTATTTTCCGAACATAAGGGAAGACAAAGAAAAAAGATATGCCTGCGTGAATATGTATACTTTTTGCGCGCACGCAAATTTGAAGTCAACAACGAAACACGCGCTCGGGGCCTGACCTCTGATAAAATCGAAACTTGACTTGTGGACTGTGTTGTGAAGTGAGGCGCGTACGAGAATAAAAATTCCTCCTTTTGCTACGCCCGCGCAACAATAAAGTCTAAACCATTAGTTTTTTTCTTCATTGCCGATCACAAGGAAAGAAGAGGAAAGAACACAACATAAAGTAAAGATGACGAAATTTGCTTTGCGCGATTGAGACTCGAACTTCGCGGACTGTGCGTATTTCTCGTACAGTCAAACTTCCAAATCTCAAATCACCTCGAATCACGAATTCGAGTAATGGAGATATTATAGAAGTTCGGCCTATGGAAATTCGACGGTAGTTCGAAATTTCACTGGCTGTTCAATGAATGTGCATTCACTGTACTTGCTCTTGAAAAGAGTTTGTTTTCTGCCACAACCGAAGATTGTCTTGAAATTGAACTTGAATTCCAAAATAAAAACTTGCCATTGGGTGGGTGACCTTGTTGTGTAGGTGTGGTGCGTGTATGAGATTGTATTGGTTTTTATTGTCTCCCTTTTGAGCGAAGTGTGATAATTTTGAGTGTGTTGTGCAGGTGTAGTGCGTGTATAAGTTTGTATTTGTTTCTTATTGTGTATATCACTCGGAATATTTTTGTATGATTTTGCTTTGTGATAATGCCTACTTTGCCTGTCCGCCTGGTATTTTCATTTCATTCATATAAATTAATGTATTCGAAATATAGGCTAATATGGGCTCGATTTGGTCTGTAGTTTAAAATTAAATTCTCGACCCAGCTTGCAAATCAAAAACTTTGAAAAAAATCAAAGGAAGAACACAATGTCTCTGATTTTTGTTTTTATTATGTCTTTATTGTGTATTTATTTTCTTTGAATGTCATACTCCCGCCCAATTTGTTTATGCAAACCCAAGCAAATCAACAGCAATATGTTACGCTGCATAAGTTGAACAACCAACAATTCTGTTGATGTACAGAATCAGTGTCGGATTCTAATCGTTTCTGAAGAGTCTCTCCGTCCATTTTTGGAGAAATGTAAACTCTATATGAATGAGTTCTCTCTGGAGGTTACGTTTGTACGTTTTGCAAGTAACTTACAAATACAAACACCACTTACATAAAACTGAATTTAAAATGAAACTCGATGGAAGGTTGCCATACGAATTGTTGCAAGAAAAAAACACATTGGATCGAATTTCTATCCGCAAAGCGTTAGACAATTGAAGAACAATCAACCCATTTCTTAACCGAAAGGTGACCGGTGATAAAAATGGGTCACTAGTGACGAAAATGAGGACTAAAAGACAGGAAGGTTTTGCATTGCATTTTATTTGGTAAGGTTGGAAGGGAAACATTTATAGGAGCTTCTTCAAACTTCATCTCTTTCCCTTTATTCTTTTTCAATTCTCACTAGACAACCCATTGTTTTGTGTGTGACCCAAAGTGTAAATCTGCTTAATTGCGATTGCCTTATTTATAAGTACCATTTTCTCGGTAAATGGCAGTACATCAATTCTAGTTACAAAGGAGATAGTAAGAAGAGTCGCTGGCCTTTCCATTCATCTTCATATGACTTTAACTTTGTGTAAGTAAGTTGTAAATGGATTGTAGATTAAAGCTCCATCTCAATGTTTATCAACTATTTTTATTTGTTTGAATGCATCAAAACCCAGAGATTTTAATATTTTAAAATGTCAAAGTGGCGAACGGACAAAGAAGTAATTTTTAAATACAGTTGAAAAAAGCTCCAATCGACAAAAAGCATTAACACTTATAAAATATGCAATGGTCGCGTGTCTCAACTTAATAAATATTACAAAATACCAGAAAGGAGCAGAGGAACCGGTAGAGGCAGAAGTGAGTTTCAAAAGCGGGGATGTTGATGTCTGCTCCAGCGACCGCACTTAATTGTAACTCAAGTGCCTTTAAGTTTGTTGTTGTTGTACGTATATTTTTTTGTTTATATTTGTATTTTTGTATCAGGATATATTACAACAACAACTACAACAGCAGTAACACGACATTGGTAACCAACTTAATTGTTCTAAAGCGGCAATAAAACACAAGTCAAAGCGCCCAAGCGAAATGTGAAAAACTTCGTCTGTTTCTGCCTTTACAACAAGTTAAAAATTGCACTGCACCACAGCCTCAACAGACTGACGATCGAAACATGTGAATGAGGATGAACGAAAGTGAGCTGTGAGCAGTTAGCACGAAATGATGGTGTTTAAAGTGTGAAAAAGAGGCAAATGTCCGCTCTCATCATCAATTGATGAGTAGCGATTTTATGTGGTGGTCGTAACCATCGTATAAAAAGTACGAAAATAACACAGAGGAATAAAAACATTAAAAGAATACCCAGAAAATGTGCTGGAAAGATGTGTACGTCGAGTCCAGGCTTATAGTACAGCAACTGTGAGTATATGCCACTTCCATTTCATTGGAGTTTCGTTGACTTTCTTATCCGTGCCTTACACTGAGTTATCGCATAAGCTGCTCACAACATTACCAGAACTGAAGGGGACTCAAGTCAGTTGATTTATTCCAACTGAAATCTGTACTGTCTACTGTACAAACCTAATTCACTGAATTTCTTTAAAAACTAAAAAATGTTCATAATATTATGTTGCTTCTTAAGGCTACTTATCTGTATATTATATATGAACTGACTACCCAAATCGATTATTGAAATAGAAATGTCGTCGTCGAAAATTTCTTCATCGCTTTTGATTTACTGGCATGCTGCTTGACATTTAAATGCGTTTCAGGATAAATTTTTTGCGATGCCTAAGTCTACTGCACAGAATGCTATATAAGTAAAAATTGCCCCATAGCGTTTTACATAAGTACGATCCAATGAAATTTGTATTGGCCCGAAATATTTAACATATGTTTTTGTCTTTCTGTCGGTAAAACTATATATTTCATTATTAGAACGAGTAGTTTTGCTTGTTTGATTCAACAAAGCTGGCAATTTCAAATCACTTGCTTTACTACGCCGCGGCAATTTATTGTCCAAAGTTTCTGTAGTAGGTTGGCGATAACCGCTTCAGTGCAAATATAACAACTCTTAACGTAATAATAATCAACTAACAAAACAAGTGACGTTGAAGACCTTACATTATCATTGCATCTGTTCTTTCTTTAACGAGTCTAATTACATGGTCTTGTAAATAATGTGTCCTGCAGTACTTATTTCTATCACACTTAGTTTTTTATCAATTAATTGTCTGTAATCTTTTTTAGTTTCTAAAGTATCTCAATAAACAAGCAATAGTCCATAGAAATCTCATCCAGTTGGTAAACCGGGATATGTCAGCGAAATATCTGTATTAGTCAATTCTTTTATATTGTGTACATCTTCCTGATCAAATTCCGTATATACGCGTGATAGTCTTTATTAAGTTTACCCCTCATTTTAAAAGTGTGTTGCTTTAGCCAAAAAAAAATGGATGAAAAAACAAAGAAAGCAACGCATTTCAGCGAAGCAAAGCGCAACGTACGATGAAAATAACAACGGCACGCAGCGCAGAAACAACAACAACGGTGGCAGTGACGAATAAAAGAATAACAACAACAGCAATTTTCGAATTGAAATATATTGACAATCGAAGTCAAAACGGTGGCACGTCACCCTCCACTCCACGTTATAAGAAAAAGTTAATACTAAAGCCAATGAATACTTTGATCGTTTAGCTATCGAGTGGTGTAAATTAATTTTGGATGTGGAAGATAGATATGTACCTACAACACCAAACTGTATCGCTCACTCACTTTTTTAATCATGCACCCTCATATAATTGAAAAACTAGGTGGAGACTCTATATACTAATGCTCATTATTACGTTCGACATTTAATCAAAAATGAGCTTCAGCGAAAAGCAAAAAAAAAAGCACTTGGTTGTTCCAAATTTATGATTTTATTTTTCTCTGGTAAAAAACCAGTTTGGTCAGAGATTCAAAATTCCAACATTGACAACTTTAGTAGGAAGTGATATTGAAAATATATTACCAACTAACAAAGAAAATGCTGAGGAAGAAATGCCTCTTATAAGTAAATTTGTCCATCCAAGCGACGAATGACAAAGTCATCATATGCAAAGCCTATATGGGGGGCACAAACAGAATTGTGTGCCTGTTGTACAAAATAAGACTGGATAGTGACAGAAACATGTTCCTTTATGGTTTATTGTATTATTTTAAGGCCAAAAATACTTTAAACGCAATGACTGCACCTTAAGTCTCTGATTTTTGGTTTTTGTAAGAAATTATATTTAAAATGAGCCAAACGTAGAAGAGCTGTGAACACTTATTGTATAAGAATAAGACATAACAAATATACTTTGTAGTATTTTTTAATAAAGAATGAGCTAGGTAGTCCACTAAACTATGCATTAAAAATTTTTTGTTCAGAGGTCATATTCACAATAAATTTACTTCCAGGGTTAAGGAAGGGGACCGAAATTTCAACAAGTTACTTTCCCAGTTAGCGTATAAACAATAATTTCAATCAATAATTATTATTAAAGAGAGAAGGCGCGGTAAGTACCATTGTGAATATATTTTTTATGTGTATATGTATGTGCATACAATACAAAATATTATATTAGTTGTGCTACACATACGTGTTTCCTCCGAGTTATCTGTTTTTGTTACGATCACAATTTTCCTTGGCATTGATTTGTAGACTCACTTCGGGTGAAGTGTTGGTTTGTGGTGTACAAATTTTATATTATTTTATCCTACTTGCATTTGGTTTCAAGACATTTGTGCATTTTTTATATTATCTGGTCTGTATTTATGCTTAAATTATTTGTTCTGTACTCTTTGTCTGCTCTCCCTTTAGAATTGATTTATTTTATAATTAGGTTTTGTCACCAACAAAATGATTAGCTGCAACTCATATGTGCTCTTATAATAATGTTGCATAATGTTTCACTCTTCTCTTAATTTTCTCTTAACATCCGAGCCTAATTTGTTCTTTGTGATCTCTGCAGTCTTTGCCCTTTTTGATGATTTCACTGGTCGCCACCACAACCGCCTTTACAGTACGGCTACACCTAGATGTGGTATCGTTACGTGAATTTGCTCCACTTGCTTCAAATGCCAAGGTGACTTCTCATTGATATATTTCCGTATGCGTAATAGTACAATCAGTGAAAGAAGTCATTCACTGAAATAGCCTCAGAGTTTGATGCTGGGGTAAAAAAATGTGTGCCCAATCCTATGCAACTGCCTTTTCGACTCCTCCTCCCCTTCTTAAACAATGAAAATATTATCTGATACAAAAAATTAGAGAATCAGAAAAGATACTACGTCCTATTTGGCGTGCGCGTAACCACAGGTCATTAAGGTGAAGGCTCTTGAGCCTCCTCCTTGAGGTGTTTGTAGCCAGAGCAGATGCCGGTCTATTGACATGATTCTTTAGTCGGTCATTATAACGGCTTGTGTGCCGGTTGATTTGCTCTGGTACCGAGGGAATTCGCTGGTCTCGGGGAACAACATCGTTACGTACTTACCAAGGTGCGTTAACTAACTGACGAAGGGCAGAATTCTTCATCTTCTGTATTGAGGGACATTCGATACAGGAGCAGTACCCCATATAGCAGCAGTACCCCATATAGGTGCCATATGATGGCACTACTATAGCCCTATATACCATCACCTTATTGCTCAGCCTAAGTTAACTTCTAAGCCATAAGAGCCACTTCAGCTTCAGCGGTTTTCGCTGATAAGTTACAGCAGTTTTGAAAATGTGAGTGCGCCAAGTAAGTCTCCTGTATAAGTACATACCCAGGTAGCGGGCTGTGCCCACCTGAGCTATGACCGAGTTATGCAATGAGATGATTGAACAGGAACCTTTCCTAAGCGGGAACGTACAATGCCGCGATTTTGTAGTCTTGACAGCCATGTTCCACCGGTCTGTCCACTTACTATATCCACTCCTTACTATATAAACTCCTGAGTGAGCTCAGATGCTTCACTGACATTGGAGGGGCCAGCGACGAACGCAATGTCAATAGCGTATATGCCTATTATAGTATTTTTAGCGACAGGTACTGGAATGTCAGCAGTATACAGCGTGTAGAGGACACTGCCCTGATGTACACCCGTATTAATGGGATGGATGCTCGATAGCCCGTCTCGGACCTCAACCATAAAATGTGGCCAAGCAAGTATGTCCTAAGCAGAAGGTACTGGGCTGCTGGGAGGAAGGATTTAAGTTTGAAGAGCAAGCCTTCATGCCAGACGCGGTCGAAAGCTTGCTGTGCAACCAGAAAGATAGCAGAGCTGTATTTTTTGTTTTCAAAGGCCTCGAGCACATGCTGTACAACTTGATGAACCCGTTCTGGTGCATCATGAAGATGCTTAAAGCCAAACTAATGTTCAGCTATGGCACTCTGGACGCCAGTTACAGACATCATACGTCCAATAAATATTCTTTCGAATAATTTTGAAAATGTTGGCAGCAAGCTTATCGGTCGATATGACGTGCAAGATTCTCTGGCTTGCCAGGTTTCTGAATAATACTAATCATAGAACATTTCCATTCCAAGGGGAAGTAGTGGATACGAATATTTTTTATTTTATGTATATTTCCCCAAAAGAAGAGTACATTGTCTATTATAGAAAAATAAACTTAGCTTTGCATCTTTATTAGATATAGTCTGGTCGCATCTATCTTGAGATGTTCGTGGAACATCAATATTAATAGCTTTTACGTTAGCCCTTCTGTATTCTTGATAGAATATTGGTATGGTTGAATTGTTTTTGATTAAATAGTGTTTCGTCAAAAAACAAAAAGGCCTCTGGGGTTACAAATACCACAGCACTTATGTGGTATGGCGCGAGAATGAAATTATTAGTGAAGCAACTTTTTTGAATATGACTTCTTATTAACTTAATTATGAAATTGTCCAATCTCATAATATTTGCAAAATTATATAACTTTTTGTTTGAGAAGAATTTTGTATAATATACAATATTGTAATATCGTATATATGTTTATTTGTTTTTGCATTAATGCTACGAGAATTAAAACTAAGAAATTAATTCAAATAATTATTAATATTGACCAAAATATTAAGTTAGTAAGGAACAAGGAAAAAACGTTATTGGTACTTAAGACTTCGTGTAGAAGAGAAGTGGAGTAGTAAAAAGTGGGGTAATAGTAGTAAGTGATCATTAACAAAAATATTAATGATAATTTTTATTTCTCTAGAGTAATATATGGCAGTGTTGTCAACGAGAAATCTAAGGTATTACAATCGTCAAGCTATTATATGTCGTTGGGTGTAGATGTCGTAGAAATATTTGCTAATTAAAAAATTAAGTATTTTGAAATAATTAATTAAATATTTGAAAATTGGATAATTAGAAACATATTGTCTTAAAACACCTTACATATGTACATACGTATGTACATAGGACAGAGTATTACTGTTATTTTTACTTGTATGCTTATATGCTAATAAAAACCGAATAAAAACTAAAATTATATATATCTGTAAGTGAATTCCGATAGTTAGAACTCCTTTGTCAACCCTTCTATTTACTACACCCACCTGCCCCGCGATGTAGCGGATCGGTCAGCGTTTAGGTTTTCTCCGGGTCTACTACATAAACAACTTAAATTATTACAAACAATTTTACTTAGTTATTAAATTCGTCTCTCATAATTTTTCTGTATTTTATAGCTAGTTTTATATAATTCACTAGATTTGCCCAATTATCATCTCCCATACCGTTCACAGTGTCTATAATTTCATTTTCTGTTAGTTGAGATTTACCCAAATATCTACATCTGAATTCTCTAAGTACTGGACATCTGCCAAGAAAGTGGCGTATATTCTCTTCCTATTTCATTGCATAATGTGTATAATCTCGTTTTGCACAGCTGGTGTGGACTCCCACAGGAGATCACCTCTCACCTTCATTATCCACGATATTGTGCTTTGCGTTTGACTGTTGTTACAATATGTCACTCCTTTCTTTAAGTCTAGATCTTTGTATACACGTCTTTCACTGTTTATTGCCTGGCTTAAATAATGTTGTACCTGCTGATGTTTTATTGCCACTAACAGCTCCACACAGTTATTAGACCATGCCCTCCGAATCAATCCGTTTGTTAAGTGTATACTAAAATGTTGCATATAATCCAGGAGTTGTGTATGCAGGGAGTTCCTTTTGTCATTAATACTTTTGTTACAATATACTACAATTTCTTGCAGTTGTAGTCATATAAAGCTCTTCTTAGGTATTTTAAGTGTAAGTTTATCGTGTATAAGTAGGCGTCTTCGATTCCTGTTTCTATGGCAATTATGTAGTTAGGAATGCATTCTGGGAATTGTAATACCCGCTTGACGAAGTATCTCTGTAATGTATTTACTTTATTGTAATATGAATAACCCCATAAGTTTGGATGGACCTAGATGCAGCACAAAAAAGATTCCATTTTGTAGTTCGTGTGATATTCTTTTTGTCAAGAAATGATTTCCAGGTCGAGTTTATTGCTACCTTTGGCTCTACCCCCTTGTTCAAGATATGGGTCACAAACGACATATTCGGGGTCAATATTACTTCTCCATATATGTATTTTGTTACCACTTTAATCTCCGCTCAGTTAAAATACAACTTTTCTCCTCCTGATGATCGACCTCCTCTACGGAACGTCATTATCTCTGACTTATTAAGGTTAGCATCCATTCCTCAAATATCACAGTATGTCGTCTTTATGTCTTTATGTCGTCTGCAAGGATCACTATATCGTCTGCGTACAGCAGAAGTCTTATATTCATATTATCGACCTGAAGTCCACCCCCTCGATTTTCATGGATATCGTTTGAATATATTGCAAATAGCAAAGGTGGCTGTAAACATCCCTGTTTAACCTCACTCGTTTGGAATACATTAGACAATTCGGTTCCGGTCCATACCGCACTTTCAGTTTGTCTTTATATGCTATCAATGAATTTTGCAATTTTATTTGAAACGCCTAATTGGTGAAGTTTAAAAATTAGGAGGTTACGTGGTATTCTGTCAAACGCTGCTGTAAAGTCTACATAAAATGCATAGACTTTCTTTTTCTGAGCAAAATCTAATTGGACTATTGCATATATATTGTAGATATTGTCAATCGTTGAATAATTTTTCATATATCGAGCTTGATATTCATTAAGTTTATTATTTTTACTAACCCAGGCTGTAACACGTTCGATCACAATTCCCATCAAAATTTTGGCTGAGTAGTTCATATATGAGATTCCCCTATAATTCTCGGATTGCTTTCGATCTATTTTTTGAAAATAGGAAATATTATAATTATTTATTATTTATTTATATATTATTCAAACTTCACAATTTATCAGGCTTCTAGCGTCAAACAAGTGAAGTAAAGTTATAAAGGAAAAAATAAATATATATATATATATAAATACATAAATTTTCATAACATTGTTTAATAAATTACAAAAAAGAAATATTTTAATTCCGCGGAATCTTTGGAAAGCGCTTATTTGTTGTTTCGTACGATCTGCACTGCTGGTCGCTCCTACATGATTGACCAGGCGGACCACAGTGCCATAGCCATCAAAAAACATAGCCTTCCTCCCACTGACATCATGCCTGCTTTTTCGATCAAAGCAGTGGTTTTCATCGCCCTCATCAAGTAACCGTATAAAAAAGAAGCGTAAACTAAGTTCGTTAAAAAAGACAATTATTAAAAAAGTTAGCAGAATACAAGGTTTGGATGCAAATCGATTCGCAACATTTAGTAGCGATTCTGACGCTCCTGACATGGAGCTTTCTTTTGAAGAAGTGTGTACCAATAAGAGCAAAACACCTTCTCTGGAAACTGTAAACGCCAATGAAACCGCTGCTTCGACCAGTCGGGCTGAGACCACTACTCATAATCCTATTATAAATAATCGAGCTGATTCAAGGATTCATAACAAATCTCCGAAGCCACCACCACCCAAAAAGCAGAAGATGGTCATCCGCTCAACCTGTTTTTTGTGGACCTTGAGCCCAACGCCAGCAACAAAGGGGCTTATGATATAACGAGGCTTTGCCGTCAAATAGTTAAAATCGAGCCGCCTCATCCGTTCAAAGATGTACCTCAATGCCATCGCTGCCAGGAATTCTCGCATACTAAGAGATACTGTCGCAAATAATTTAAGTGCGTCAAATGTGGCGAAGCTCACGCCACAACTTCTTGCACCAAAACACCTGATAAGCCACCTAAATGGGCACTTTGCGGCGAGGAGCACACTGCGAATTATAAAGGCTGCATTAAGTACAAGGAAGCGATTGCCAGGAGAGTCCCGGCAAGACGCCCTGCACCAAGTGCCTCTCAACAGCATGAGATATCTGGCCACAATTCTGTGCCTAACAAGATTGTTGACGGGGTGTCGTACGGTGATGTATTTAAGAAATCGGTGTATCACCAACCGGCACAACAGAAACTCCTACGTGAGCAGCAGAAGCTACGTCAGCAACAACAAAAATCAGTCCAACTACCTATTCAACCTCAATCCGAGCCACAACAGTTACCAAGCAAGACATCTATACCTAAGAGTCGTCAAAAGTCTCATGTGGTCTCCCGCCTGGACAGTCTTAACGAGAAATTTGATGGCCTGATTGAGATACAGACCATGATGAAGGAGATGATCGCCGCCATATTGTCTAAAAAATGATCAGACCACACATGAACCTCGCCATATGGAACGCTGACGGCGTCCTTAATCACAGAAATGAGTTAGAAGTGTTCATGGCGGTCAACTTGATTGATGTCATGCTCATTTCCGAAACGTATTTCTGGATTAGAACATACTTCAAAATTCAGGGATATGAAATCTATTCTGCTAATCATCCGGATGATAACTGTATGCGGTACTCATCCGGTCATCCTTACGCCACCATCCGCTGGAAACCATTCGGTCTGACTCAATTCAAAGTGTCTCTGTCAGTATTCACACAACTCAAGGCATCCTGGTCATCGCAGCCATTTATTGTCCTCCAGGACCCCAAATAGCAGAGCAGCAGTTCGACACCTTCTTCAATCAACTTGGACCTAAATTCTTAGTCGGAGGGGATTGGAACGCCAAACATCGACTTTGGGGGTCCAGACTTGCCACCCCAAGAGGCAATCAACTTCACAAGAGTATAATAAACTCTTCCAGACAGGTTCTTGCCACCGGAGCACCCACCCTTTACCCATACGATTCCTCAAGGTCGCCGGACGCAGTAGACTTTGCTATATAGAATGGCATTCATTCAACAGCTCTGGACATTGCGGAGTCATCTGACCTTAGCTCAGACCACATCCCACTATTTATTAACCTTGGATTGATTCCTGATAGCATCATATGCCGGTCCAGACTGCTCCCTCCCCACGCTAACATAACGGTCTTTCATCAGTGTCTAAACGAAAGGATCAACCCCAATATGGAAATAAATTCGGACAAGGATATAGATGATTCGGTTGGCCTGTTCACCAAGAACATTCATGAGTCCGCCGAATTAGCCTCTTCATACCAATTCCCTTGTTCACCCAACCCTCCTCAGGCTCTCTTAAAACCTGAGGTTCTGGAGTTGGTGAGATATAAACGCAAGCTACGACGTCGCTATATGAGATGACGGAATGAATTTGACATTCGTTGGCCTCTAAACCAGTGGCTGCGTACGGAGACCGAGAAAGCAGAAGCATTTGCTAATGAGTTGGAGAGCCGGTTCAAGCCTTTTAGCCTGGCTGACCCTGGTGACGTTGAGGAAACAGATAGACCACAGTCCAAATAAACATGTCACCCCTGAATAGGTTGTGACTCAAATTCAGAGACTGAAATTTAAGAAGAGCCCCGGACATGACCATATTGACAACAAGGTGGTGAAAGCACTCCCTTGGAAGGGAGTGTTGTTCCTGACGTTGCTGTTCAACAGCATGCTGCGCATGTGCCATTTTCCCACACAGTGGAAGTGTGCAACGATATCCATGATACCTAAACCTGGTACTCCGGAGAACCGTGTCACATCATATAGGACCAAAAGCCTGCTTCCAACTTTTTCAAAAATTTTTGAAAGATTATTTTTGGGTAGATTGTTGGCAGTACGGGGTGTTCAAGAAGCCATTCCTGATCACCAATTTGGATTTAGATCAGAGCATGGCACTCCCGAACAACTGCATCGAGTCGTTAATGACATACTTACTGCGTTTGAGATGAAACAGTATTCCTCTGCAGTCTTCCTAGATGTCAAACAAGCATTCGATAGGGTATGGATCGATGGACTTCTGCATAAATTAAAATTACTCCTGCCTGGCAAACAGTTTTTACTAATGCGAAGCTTTCTTCAACGACGAAACTTCTCTGTGGCGGTAAGAGACAAAATTTCCACCTTCAGGCACATGAGAGCCGGTGTCCCGCAGGGGAGTGTCTTAGCTCCGGTCCTCTACTCCTTATATACCTCTGATATGCCTACAACTAGAGATGAGCATTCGATTATTGCTACTTACGCGGACGATACGGCAGTTATTTTCAACTCTGCCTCTCTGAACGAAGCTGCGGAGAAATTGTCCAGCTACCTGGATAGAGTCCACTCATGGGCCAGGCGTTGGAATATAGCCATAAACTCTGAGAAATCAGCTCACTGCACCTTCACATTAAGGCAAGGCGTCTGTCCGGTTGTGACTTACAACACAAGCATCATTCCGCAAATGGAGCAAATCCGGTATCTCGGTTTGATCCTATATAAGCGTCTTACCTGGCGTGCACACATTAAGGTAGTTAGAGCGCGCTGCTACCAAAAGCTCACGAAACTGGAGTGGCTCCTCCGCCCATCGAATAAGTTATCTTTAACTAATAAAAGGCTCATCTATCTGCAAGTAGTGTCACCTGCTTGGTGCTACGCCATACAAATTTTGGGTACTACTGCTGCATACAACATCAGAAGAGTGCAGGCGTGTCAGAGCAAGGCTCTCAGAAGATTTACGGGCGCCCCTTGGTACGTCCGCAACAACACGCTGCATAGGGATCTTGCCGTGCCAACTGTTATGGAGGTGATTAATTCTCACAGCTGCCGCTATCACTACAGACTTTTGTCGCACCCAAATCCGCTAGCTTTCTCCCTCACCCGTATCTCAACGAGGCGTAGACTGAAGAGGCTACACCCGCATGATCTCCAACTAAGAAGGATACAGCCTTCTATAATTAATTAATTTAGTATAAGTGTAATTTATTTTTTTCAAGTCATTATTCTTTAAATCCGACAAATGTGTTATGCAGTTTACTGCGTTAAATGTTATAATTTAATTATAAAAAAAAATAGAAAAAAGAAAAATAAATCGACTATTGTACAGATTAATATTTTGGACAAGTGGGTGAATTTTAATTTTACAATCAGTTTGTAAAGTCGTGTTGTGACTGGAATTTAACAATACATGTATTTTAACAATAAATAAACAATTAAAGGTAACCCTAATTAACAATTATTAATTAGTAGTAATGTGTTATGTGAGGTCCACTGGTCTCACCCTCTTTAGTTTACGTTGCCGAGTTAGTTCATCTAATGGTAATGTATTCACACCATCGTTCGAATGCTGGGAAAGTTTGGTTTGGTATTTTCTGCTTAAATTGATTATTTCCTCATCTACTGTCGCAATTCTTAGGTCTCGATGAAGGTCCGTGTTGGTTATATACCATTGGGCTTTGGTGATGGTGCGAATAATTTTTGATTGTTGCCTCTGGATTAACTTTATATTTGATTTTTTGGCAACTCCCCATATTTCGGCTCCATATGTCCAAATTGGTTTAATAATTGTCATAGATTATTAGGTTGTTTTCAACTGAAATGTTTGTATTTGGTTTGAGCAGCCAGTGCAGTTGTCTTACTTTCATTTTGATTTGGTCACGCTTTTTTTTTGGTGTTTCCAGTTTAGTTTACTGTCAATATATAATCCTAAGTAATTGGCTTCTTTCTGAATGGTTACGTCGTCTCCGTCAATATTTATATGGATTGGTGTGAATCTAGTCTTAGTAGTGTATATAACTTGTACTGTTTTGTTTCTGTTTATTTTAATATGCCATTTTCTAAGCCAGTCAAGTGTTTTATTAAAGTCTACTTGCAACATGGATGTTGCAGTATTTATGTTTTTATGAGCACTTAGGAGTATTGTGTCTTCGGCGAAAGTTGCAATCATCGAGGAATTGTGAATTACCTCATCAGCAAACGCCGCTGCTATCTCGGTATCAGTTCTAAACGCTTGGTCATCGAGACATAAAATTTTTTGTCAGATGTCGACTTGTCAAGCTTGGCCCCCAAGGCAACAATCTTACCCTCAAACTCAGCCTCAGATGCCCACTGGGTTGCTGTTGCTGATACTGCCAAATCTGGTCTACTTGCTGTTGATTTTTCTATTGCTAATGTTGTTCCTGTGAAAACTGATGCCTATGAATTGGTTGTAACTGCTGCAGGTTTTGTGGACGCTCTTCATTGGATTGACTCTGATGCATGCTTCACGAAAGGAAAGCTGCGTCTAAAGGCTGGACGTCAGCCATCTGAGGTGGATTGACAGGATAAGGTGAAGGCCCAAAGCGCTCCTCATTCGGATCATTAGTCACTTCGCTAACATCAAGAATATCGACATCAGCATAGCATAGAAAACTCTAGCTGAGCAAGGGGGTTATTGACAGCACCATAGGTGAAGTCAGAACTGCATATATCTCGAAGGCCATGTAGAGTTGATGGACCAGCATTATGGCTGCTTTAGGGGATTACAGAAACATCAACATACTTCTAGAGTTTACTGACGGGCTTTGGTGATGTAGAAAAGGTCCATCTTGCGCTTTTGCTTGGCCTCATCCGAAGTTAATTTGTTTCCCCTACTGAAGGCATTGTTGGCCTCAAATTTAGACATGCAATGGTTCGAATCATCTGTGGCAGCATCCATTCAAGAAAAAGTGACTGCTTCAAATTTGCAAGCTCCCCAACAAATCAAACCAAAAATAGCAAGCAGAAGGGGTCTATATTTAAAATTTATCCCGTTATGTTTTGTGGGTACACTTATTCTTACTTGTTTTCATAAATTTCCGATAAACAAGGTTTAGAAAAACAAAAAGCCACAACCAGTAGCGAAGATTGAAAAGGAATCGATAACTTGCATTTGATACTGAGTAGGCGACCGATACGGTATCGAGTATAGGTACTCGATACTTAGTGGTGTCGTTTCAACCTTATGTTAAGGGCACTGTCGGCAACGAAATACAGCACCACGTTTTGGGATTTTAATTGCTTTTCACCCACAAATGCTTTGATATGAAAAAGTAATGACTGATTTAATAATAGCAATATACTTTAATAAACGAATACTCTGCTTGTTCGCCCAATTAAGTGTTCTACACTTAAATAGCCACCACGAACCTCAAAAATGCGAGACACGTTCTCTCGGTTGAAAGTTGACATGACTGTGAAAATTTTACGCCATGATTTTAATGTATGTTTAACGAACTGCAGCACGTATTTTGGTATGTGTACAAGTTTTACATCGCCTTCGAATACCCGGAGTTACTGTCACATGCGTACATTATGGCACACTAATTTTGTTGCTTTCAATCCAGAGAACGCATCTTTGGGATTATGATACGTACCATCAAACTGAGAAGGCTGTTAAGTCATCTAGCAGCCTCACCTCGCTTGTGACATTTTTCGACAATTCTGGATTGACTCGCGTTGGTGAGCGTCTCCGTAATTCTGCTCTCGATTCTAACGACCAGCATCCAATCATATTGCCAAGACGTCATCCCGTTACTTGTGCAACAATCACGCATCATCATGAACAAAATTTACATTCTGGACCACGCTCTCTTCTGGCTACTATTCAGATGCAGTATTAGCCTATTGGTGGTCGGAAAACTGTCTCGAGTGTGGTCAGCAAATGCGTCAAATATTTTCGCACCAAATCGCGCCTGATGGAGCACATGATGGCTGACCTTCCAGAAGAGAATTTTTATGTGCTTTGCCACGAAAGAAGTATTTTCTCATCAATCCCCGCCCTCTACAGTTCGGCGGTGAAGACTGCAAAACATAATTTCTATTGAGCAGTTGTCTCGTCGTTACTCGAGTTTGATGGGCTGAGAACACTTGTATGCCACATCACGGGAATCATAAACTCTAGTCCTTTTTTTTTTCTTGGTACTGCGCCTGTAAAATCATATGTTGAGCCTGACTTAACCGCTGGCAGCGTTAAGTAATATACTACCAGCAGATGTTTTGGTCATGTTGGCATGAGGAACATATCACGCTACTCCAACAGCGGTCAAAGTGGCGCGTTCCCCATCATGAGTTCGGTGTTAATGATGTCGTTCTTGTCAAGGACGAACATTCGCTGGTTTTCAACTGGTTATTAGCATGGTAGTCTATTTAATTACTGGAGCGGACGCCATTGTGCGAGTTGCTAATCTGAAGAGTGTCACAGGAAATATAGGAAGAACCGTTTTTAAACTGTGTCCGCTGCCTAAGCAAGATGATGTTTAAGGCCGTCCCTCTCCAACGAGGGGAGAAAGATTGGTTATGCAGCCACCCCAGCTCATTTAACAGCTGCGCATTATAAATAAATCACGCAATAAATGTAAACAATAGAATGTAAATGACATAGAGCTGGAAAGACTGTTCCACCTGCCCAACTATTATGTTATGGGTTCTGTCATATGATCGCTGACTTAGTTAGTTGAAGTCTATCGCTTATCGTTCACTGTACACACTTATTCGCTAAGGCCGCTCATAGTGCCTAGTCTCGATTATTGCTTCCTTCGTACCCATAAGCTGCATGGAGGAGCGCGCACGTGTCAAACCACTAAAGAAAATATAAGACTTCAAGAGAAGGTCCTTACTTTCGGCGCGCGATTTATCAAGTGCAGCCTTCCATGATTTCGAAAATTTCGCTATCAAAGTGAAACAAAAAAGCTCGTATACCTACATAGATATTAGGCTTGGTATTATATGTTCACCAAAGAAATTAGCAATAAGACCAGCTGAGCCTAGTTACTATTTAACTGGGTGAGTCTTGATTCCAATTGGGCGTGTCATCTAAGATTTTTGTGTGGTCATTGTGCACCTGGTAAATCTATGTAAAGGAAAAAATAAAGGGCATCCAAGTATCTGGAAGCTTAAAAACGGTCAATGCAAAAGAAAAATGTAAAGACTATTTTCCTTTATAAGGGACGGAAATTTTCAAATTTGAATTTCAGAATGAGAGCGGCTTTGGCTGAGAGCGATATTTTGAATGTAGTGACAAAGAAAAGCCAAGCTTAGTCAACCAACCATTAGGAGAAAGTAGAAACAAGTGCAAATATCTTGGTTATGTTACTCAACACTTCCAACACCAAAGAGTATTCATTCATATAGATGTTACATTTCTCCCTTAAAAAAAAGGCAGGAGAGACTTGCCAGGCACGATTAGAATCGGACAATGATTCTGTACATCAACAGAATTGTTGGCTGTTGAACTTATGCAGTAATATATTGCTGTTGGTTTGCTTGGGTTTGCAAAGGGACGGACGTCGAACTGCCGTAAAAGGGGAAAATATTCAATGATAAGTAAATTACAAAAACACAAGAAAGACGTAATAAAAACAAAAGTCAGAGACACTGTCTTCTTCCTTTGATTTTTTTAAAGTTATTTATTTGCAAGGTGCGTCGAGAATATTAAGCAAATTGTGTGGATTTTTCCTTAATTTTAAACTACAAACGAAATTTTGCCCATATCAGCATGGCTGCCTTGTATTTCGCCTTTATTCATTTATATGAAATTAAAATACCAGGCGGCCAGCAAAGAAAGAATGATCGTAAAAGAAAATCATACAAAAATATTCCGGGTGATACACACAATAAGAAACCAATACAATCTTATACACGCACTATACCTACACAACACACTCAAACTTAGCACATTTCGAACGCAAGGGAGACAATAAAAACCAACACAATCTCATAAACGTGCCACACCTACACAACAAGGTCACCCACACAATGGCAAGTTTTTATTTTGGAATTCAACTTCTTGATGACTTGAGTTTTCGGTTTTGGCAGAACACGAGATCCATTTCAAGAGCAAGTACAGTGAATGAACATTCATTGAACAGACAAAGAAAACCAAGTGAAATTTCTAACTACCGTCGAATTTCCATAGGCCGAACTTTTATAAGTCGAATATCTCCATGACTCGAATTGAGTGCGTTTATAGAGCAAAATCAATACAATATGTCTTCTATAACTCGAATATCCCCATAACTCGAACTTTTGTTATGCATTATGGTAATTTGAGATTTGGATGTTTGGCTGTAGGAGGAATAGGCACAGTATGCGAAGTTCGAGTCTCAGTCGCACAAAGCAAATTTCGTCATCCTTACTTTGTGTTGTGTTCTTTCCTCTTCTTTCCTTGTGATCGCCAATGAAGAAAAAACAAATGGTCTACACTTTGTTGTAGCGTGAGCGTAGTAAAAAAAGAGGATTTTTTATTTCCACACGCGCCCAACTTCACAACACAGTCCACAAGTCCATTTTCGATTGTCGTACCAAATTTATCAGCGGTCAGGTCCAGAGCGCGTGTTTCGTTGTTGAGTTCAAATGTGCGTGCACTCAAAAAGTATACATATTCACGCAGGCATATCTTTTTTCTTTGTCTTCCCTTATGTTCGGCAAATAAGGAAAAAACAAATGTCAACGCTTTGTTGTTGGGCGGTCAAAGGCAAATTTTATTTCTTTGTCTTTCCTGTAGTCGCAGTAGCGCAGCTGGTTTGATATCGTTTTCACATGGGACACTTGCAGTTGCTTGCTGGTAGTAAAGGTAGAATTAGATGTATTCAACTTGGATTTTTGGAAATACCTAGCGCAAAATATACATTATAAATCAATTTTATTTATTTATTGAGTTATTTATTTCTTTATTTCTAACAGCCCGAACGAATAATGTATTCGTTATTATTATAATTATTTATTCATTAAAAGTCCCACCAAAACCAATACAAGTAGGTGGTTCCTCATTCATAAAAAAATCGCTTCAAACCTACATGTTCCTATTTCGCTGTCATTCCCACATCAATACAATCAAATAAAAAATGGGTGACGGCAAATAAAACAATCAAAACATAGGTGATATACAGGAATTCCTTTTCATGCTAATTCGCGCCAAGAATTCGTCGCGTTCAGTAATTAGCAGAATGAGGTGGCTACACAGCGGCCTGCGCTGCTGCTTCGATGTTAATAGCAGAAAGTAACATATTCTTATAGCTTCCACTTATTTGAAAAAAGCTCAAAAAGCTTTTGAGAGAAATGTAACATCTATATGAATGAATACTCTTTGCCATCACCTATGCCGTTAAAGCTTATATTTATTTTTGAATTTATTTTTAAGTTTTTTATTTTTCCCAATTTTGAAATGGTGTGGGAATCAAAATTGTTGACATTTTATCATTGAATGTACACTCAGACGACATAAAATTAGCAAGGTATATAAATTATAAGGTTAGGTTGTGAAGTAGAAATGAGAAAAATGTAGGAGCATTTTCTGTTGTTGTGCTAGAACTTAGCATGTGTCGAGAAAAAAGCTTCCAATTCAGCTGTTCCTCTGATCTCAGTTGCTTTTCTGTTATCAGCTGCTAGTTTGTTCTAGCGTAGACTGAACATTCTCCCCCTGTTGATGATGATGATGATCAATATTTATCGAACATCTTCCTCCGCTCCTATAGCTATCAGTAATCAGACATCCCCTAAATCAAACACTGAAATGATAAAGCGCAATTAAACATTAACTAGTAATCGTCGGTGCTATCATTCGACTAGTTATCCTCCGAAGATAGGGGCATGGGTTTAAAACTGGTCGCTTTAGAACACCATTGTTCGCTTTGAGAGTGACAACTCGACTAGTCCATCCGATCGAGCATATGTTTCAAGGATTCGGTCCACTTGCCAATGTTTGATTGGGAACTGCTCATCTGTGAAAAGTACAAGACCGTTAACATGTACATCATCTCGGACCTGTAACCATTTTGGCCGACGCTGCAATCGAGGCAGATATTTAGCGCTCCACTGTAGCCAGAATTGTTGGACTTAATATTGACAATTAATCCACTGCGCTTAATCTAACCAAGTCTGGTTGTGGATGATGCTAATAATGAATCTCCAATTAAGAAATGACCAGACGTAAGAGCCAAAAGATCCTCAGCGTCGCTCGATATTGGGTATAATGGCCCTGAATTAAGACGCGTCTCGATTGCCCATGCTTTTCCTCAAATGATGCTTGATGGACTTAACTCCAGCTTCCTAAGCCCTCCGAAATGTGGGGTGGCTGGTGGATTAAAATGCCAGTTACATCCTTTATTTGATAAATCCGGTAGAACTGACTTTGTGATAAAACCTTTATAGGCAATTTTGTCAGCGTGCAATTTCTTGTTGGCACCCACAAAATTAGTGGCGCAATCATTGTAGATGTCACTACACAATCGGCGTCTCCCAATGTATCGATACAATGCTCCCGGGAATGCGTAGGACGACAATTCCCCAACAGGCTCCCGATGGCTGGTCTTGGTGGCTAAACAAACAAAAATCGATATGTATCCTTTCAGTGCGGTACGTCCTCTGCCCTTCTATGGCGAAATATTGATCGGACCGGCAAAATCGACACCAACAGACGAAATCGCTCTTGCTGGCCGCACTCGTACAGCGGGCAAACTTCCCATTTGCTGCCCTGCAAACCGAGGTTTCAATCTGTAACAAATGAAAAATGTATGTATAATAAAGCGAACCGCATTACGGCCATTCACAATCCAAAAGAGTTTTCTAACGTGGTTAAGTGTAAGTGCTGTACCACCATGCAAAATGCAGGAATGACTATGACGAACGACCACGTCCGTAAAGTTATGTTTATACGGCAAAATGTCTCGTTCTTAGGTCACAAAGCGTCGCATAATCTGCCACCAAGCCGTATGACGTGTTCCTCAGTGTCAAAGTACGGGTTCAAGGGCAATAGAGTACGGCCTTTCGCAAGTATTTTCCCATCAGACAAAGCATTCCACTCTGCAGGGAATGAACACATTTGAACAAGTCGAACTGCTAATATAAGTCCTTTAGCCATTCCAGTTCACGACATGTGCTGAATTATGCGATCCGTTCTTGCTCTACGACAATTTTGTATAAAACGTACTATGTATGATAGAATGCGTATTAGTTTTGTATAAGATGAGTATCGTGTCCAAGATCGATGGCTGAGATAGTTTAATGATTGCCATAGCATGCGTATTATGTCCCCCCGTATTATGTACGTGACCCCTTGGGCCAGTTTGCCTCTGCATATCTCAACCAAATTGGTACATGCCACCAGACCGGACATTATACTAATCGGGAATCACGCACTCCTCGACTCAGTAGGTCCGAAGAATTGTTTTCCGCCGCACCGTAGGCTCGGGCACACGCATAACAGAAGATGTGCATTTATCTAGCAACGAGCCATGAACATATGGCAGCATATCAGGGTATTCGGATTTCAGAGATATTTGGCAGTTCCTTAGTGAATTTTGCCCAATCGTTTCGCACAAGCGTTGTCACCTCATCATCCCAGTTCACTTTTGTTTTCCACAAGACTTGCAGTAAGACCTTCGCAGTAACCGCGATCGGACTCAACTATTCCAACGGGTTAAAGAGACGTACTATTGTAGATAGAATTAATCGTTTTGTAGGTCTACCAGTTGGAATATAAAAATTTACACGGAAACGAAACAAATCGTCCTGCGGATTCCAGTAAATTCCCAAGGAACGTTTAGTATCTCCTTTTGTTTACAAATGTCGCGAATGTATGTTGTGAAGTAATTGCTGACCATTACTTGCCCACTTACTTACCTTGGATGTGCCACTGCGCAGCATTCCAATCACTTGATTTTTCACTGCTTCTGCTTCTGCTTGTGCTAGATTATCAGCTCCACATAATATGTCAGCAACGTACATTAGGTGTTTAACCACATCTGCAGCTAAAGAGTAATTTTGCTCCTCATCTGCTGCCCATTGCTGCATGACTCTAATTGTCAGAAACAGTGTAGAGCTAGTGTCCAATATTACAGTTGAACAATAGAATTCATTTATGTGCTCCTGCTGCTTAATTCGCCACAATATGCGCTGATATTGTGCGTCTTCCTCATCGACATCAATACATCTGTATATCATTTGAACATCCGCCTTAAATACAAATTTTAATTAACGCCAGTTGGATAGTGCCGTAGGTAATTCCATGTGAAGCCTTGGTCAGGTGACTAAAATGCCGTTAAGTGAAGGCTCGTTGCTGGTTTTAATTGACCCCTAAAATACCACTCGCACTTTGGTTGTAGGCGAAGATTCCTTAATCACTGGATGGTGGGGTAAGTAGCTGTGAGTGTTCACGTATGTGAAATCGGCGGATCCCTCGCTGAATTGCTCTAGTTATCAAAATTTAAATAACAGGCTATTTCTATTTTAACTGTATGCGCCAGGCATCTGACGATGTACTTTTCTCAACCTTGCCGGAAATGATATATCACAATTGTGTGTTTTGAGCAATTGGAGGACTCTTTGGCATTTGCTGAATTCCGGCGAGCTTAATTTCGTCATAAATATCACTTCCAAGCAACACATTAACACTTTGTGGCATATAGTAATTCGGATCTGCGAGAGATAAATGCTTTAAATGGAGCCATCTTGATGTTCAGGTATATCTGGCATTCTGTGACTAACCTTAGGCCAAACCTATGAATTAACATTTGTAGGCCAATAAATACACACATCTGTTTCCTTTCACAGCACGATACAGACTGAATTAATTTTTTTTTCCACGTCCGCCCTTTGGACATTCACACTTTGGACATTCACAGAATCTCCTAAGCTACGTTATTTAAATACTTAAACTTATAATAAACTAAACTAAAATTACGAACTAACTAATAACTAATAAAACTTATATTACTACACATTATATATTTTTTATTTATTTAATAGTTTAATAGTTTATTTTAATAGTACCTTAAGTTAATTTAAAATTAATACAAAGGAATATAATACGGCCTTGGCCCTGGCTATTTTGGCCTTCGGTTACAAAATGTTGGGGGAGTGCAAGTGCGTGTTATTATTTACATTGGGTTATATTAATTGTTTACAGGTTAGATTAAGATCACAAGTACAATATGTGTGATTTCATGAATTTAATGTGAGATCTTATTATTTATATCTTTTTGGAAATATTTGCGTGTGTTTAGAATTTAATTAAAGTATCAAGATTCGAGGTAGTAAGGTTACCCAGTAAGGTTCTTGGGTTGGTGTGCGTAAGGAAAAGTTTTGGAAGGTTCTGGACAATCGATTCGGACATGATCAAGATTAGAGGCAAGTGGTTTAGTACAGTTGAGGGTGTTGAGGAATTTCTCAAACAATATTTAAGTATTGAATCTGATGTGGAGTGTGACTGGTACCATTGTGAGGTTCGATTGAGCAGACATTGATGACTGGATAATAGATTTGGCTAAAGGAGATTGTTTACCAAATTTGGCTGCAGTGTCTGCGGCTGAATTGATTACAACTATTTTTTATATATTTTTTTAATATTTTATTTATTAAGCACCAAACCGGGCGCGTTGTGCCTTATAATGTGCTTTGCATTTATGTCATAACTTATCGCCTGGTTTGAACCATTATTTACTACTATTCCAAACGTATACCTTAATTAATTGTCAGGTTTAGGATGACTTAAATTTAATTTTAAGGATAAGGTTATCGCCTTCTCCGTCTAAGGCGAGTCCTGCTCCTTTCCAAGAGCTCGCGGAAGTGAAGCCTTCTGAGGCGCTGTATTGGTGAGACTTCAGCTGGGGGTCTGGCTAAGCGATTTGAGTATGCCACAAGTCGGTCACTGTATAGGCTGGTTTGTCGGGCGATCTGGTCCTCCACAACAGGTATGTCCAGGTCTCTGTGCAGGGTTGAGTTTTTGACGTACCAGGGACAACCAGTCATTAGTCGCATAGTCTTGTTTTGCAGGACTTGCAGTCTTTTCTTTTGAGACTTTGCCGCGATTCCCTAGATCTCTATGCCGTATCTCCATTTAGGGATAATTATTTTTACGTAGACTGTCCGTTTATTAGAGAGAGACAGTGAGCTTCTTTTGTTTAACAGCCAGTGTAACCTAATGATCTTGCTGCGACAAGAGTGTATTACAGAAGAGATATGTGTGCTAAATGTGAGCTTCTGGTCAAGGGTTAGACCCAAGTATTTTACTGTGTTGGTTTGGGGAAGTATGTCGCCGCAGAGATAAACAGACGGTGGAGAGCTTCTTCTCAATTTAAAGCAGACGTTGGTGCGTCCGTCTAGGTAGGACTGGATGAGGCCAAAGTAGGGTGATGGTAGGGCGGACTTAACCTTCGCTAGAAGCCCAAGTTGCCATACTCGGTCGAATGCCTGCTCGAAGTCGATAAAAACAGCATTACAAAACTGTTTTGCGTCAAATGCCATAAGAATATTGTTTACGGCACTGTGGAGTTGTTCAGTAGTGCTATGGCCCGCGCGGAAACCAAACTGATGTTCGGGGATGAGTTCGCGGGACTCTACGATAAACATCAACCTGGTGGTAAGCAGTCGTTCCCAAACCTTCGAGATCGAAGGCAGGAGACTGATTGGCCTGTAGGGGGAGGGATCGCTTCCTGGCTTACCAGGCTTATGGATCATTGAAACGATGGCGGCCTTCCATGCAGTAGGGAAATGCTGTACTCTTAGAATCGCGTTGAAGATCATCGCGAGAAAGAGGAGCACGTTCTCAGGACGGTACTTCAAAGTTCTGCTACATATCCTGTCGTGTCCGGGAGATTTGTTGGCCTTGAGGCTCCTTATTGAACTCTCAACTTCTGCCACAGTGAAAGGGATGATATTGGGGTCCATCTGCAGCGGGACGATAGTTGGGCTCTGATGTCACTAACGTCTTCTGAAAAAGTCATTTCTAGTGGTCTGAATCTCTCAGAAAGATGTACGGGGAAGGTGTTTGCCAGTTTCCACTGGTGTCTTTCAGTGGGGCTATCCGAATCGGCTGCCGCTTAGCATTCCGTGTTGCCTTCCATAGAGAGAAAGCCGTATTGTTATTAGGCTTCATTTTAGCGAGCATGTTGTCAAAGTAGGCGGCACGGTGTTTGCTAAGAGCTTCTTTGAGCTGGGAGTCTTCCCTATGCCAGTTTGTTTCGTCGGTAGGGTGTTTTGTTGGGATGTAGACTTTTCGTAGCTTCCGTTTATTCGACAGGAGGGCGCTCAGTTCTGGAGTAATTATCTTATCGCCGTTGTTGGACTTATGTGGACTTGTGATGCTGTGGCCGGCGTCTGAGTCAGCTTCATGGAACTTTCTAGTGAAGATTTCCAGAGCATCATCGATATCTGGCCCAGAATTAATTTCTATATCAGGATAAAGGGAGTCGCTTAGGTGGCTCTTAAATTTTTTCAAATTGGCCTGGCGGTCGATAAGCCTCTCGACTGAAGGGAAATATGTTGCAGCATAATCCAGCGTAACGATCAGAGGGAGATGGTCGGAGTCCAAGTCTAATTTGCTCTCAATGTAAAGCTTCCATTGGGGAATATTTTGGTAAATGGCAGAGTCTAATCAGCGTGAGTTGTTATTCACCCGATTGGCGAACCTGGTTGGGCTGCCAGTGGCCAGAACATCCACGTTCGGGGATAAAATTAAGTCCGCTAGTTCCTTTCCTCTTTTGTTGCACCGCTGGTCGCCTCAGAGCCTATGTTTGGCGTTCCACTCACCACTAACAAGAAATTTTCTGTTACGGTTCTCCACAAGAGCTGCAAAATCGTTGCTACACCAGTTAAAGCGAGGAGGGCAGTAAATGGAGCAGAACTCGATGTGGCCGATAGAAGTTAGGACATTGGCTGACGCAATTTGAACTTCATTAGAGCGAACAGGCTGTGAAGGGAAGTGTTGAAGGTTGTTTTTAATTAAGATGGCGGCGCCACACTTGTAGCAGTCGGGTGATTTGCTGGATAGGAGATGTATCCTTGAATTTTGGTGGCAGAATTTGCCAGCAGTCGAGTTTCGCTAAGGAGAATAATGTCAATGTTGTTGGTTTGCGAGAAGCATTCTACTTCATGAAGTTTTTGGAGACGCCATTTGCTCTCCAGATCAGAATTTTTAAGGAGTTCATTTCGAGTTACGCGTCTTGAGTAAGCCCAAAATTTTGATCTGTAATTGCAGCATTTGCTTCTTTGTTTCATTGAGACATTTAATGGATTCATTTAAGGTATTTACGGCAGTACATAGGGAGTTCAAAACGTGCTCCCCATATGGGTTTGTCTCCAATCGGCTAGACTGTTCATTTAGAGATTGTTGCTGGCGCTTGTTCATGTGTTTTTGAATTTTCTGTTGACTTTCCCTTTGGTCAGACTGATTAATTACATTTGGGGATCCTCTTGTAATGTCGGCGTACGAGAAGGTTTCTTTAGTCGACTGTTCGGGCAATGGTTGTAGGTGTCTTCCTTAGTTGGGGGTGACCGTATTGGGTTTATTCGTTAATTTTTCCTTTTTGATTTTAATAGAGGTCCGCTTGACATAGCTTTGGTAAGCAGCGCAGCCTTTATAATTAGCTGGGTGATCAAGCCTGCAGTTTGCACATGTAGCTGTTCTGGAAGATGGTCTCACGCAATCCTCCGATTGGTGTTCTTCCCCGCTGGTGAAGCAGAGGGGGCACAGACGGCAGTATTTGGCTGTATGTCCGAATTGCTGACAGCGACTACACTGGGTAACGTCAGTCTTTTTCCTAATTTCCTCAATTACAACGCGTTGTCCACAGAGACGTTTTATTTCCTTGACTTTATAGTTGTTATCTTCTGTGGTGAGGTTAACAAAAAATATATTCATTGGTTCCTTGGTAGACCGGTTAGTGGGTCGGTACGTATGTACTGCATCATGCCCTTGTTTGTGAAGCGCGGATTTGATTTGGCTTTCCATAGTTGAATGGTAGTAAAATTCTACGCGTTTCAGTTCGAGAAGAGCCTGCATAGCTCTAAAGGTGTTGCTATCTTTAGCGTAGAGCCTAGTTACACCACCCACTGATGTTCTAGTTTCTACGTTGTTTAGGTTGGTGACTGTCTCTAGCAGGCTTAGAATCATTGGTAGATTTGCAATTCTGGGGCGAGGGATTGGTGGCGGTTTAAGAAGCCTTGGTTGTTCGACTTGAGGATTTTCGATGAGGAAGCGGTCCTGCTCGCAGTTTGGCATAATGATTTTCCCTTTAGTGCGGCTTTTCGCTATTCAGGGGGTGCTTCGATTGTAACATCCGAGTCCACCTCAATTGGTTCAATATCATCATCTTCTGTAGAGAGAATCTCAAACCGATTATTATATTCATTAGTCTCGGCATGGGCATAATCGTTGTTATCAAGTTTATTGCTTTTGCGTTCTGGGCTGACCGTTGGGGAAGATTTATGTTTTTGTCTCTTTGACTGAGACTGACTAACAATCACTTGATAATCGAGACCAGAAATCATAAGCAAATACTTATTGTTGTTATTGCTAACTGTAGTGCACAGGTCTGCGCCTACGTCAACAGCGCACGGTACATTGCCGTTATTTACTTTATTGTAACTTTACATAGCTGCGTGAACAACAAGCACAGAGAGAAGAACGCGATAAATTAAGACAAACTCCAAAAACACTTGCGGAAAAATATAATTAAGTATAAATACAGTTAGGGCAAATATATAGCGCCGTTGCATATGCAAAGCCCATGAATGTTCATCGTAGGGCCAGAGGGGCTATGCTAATTTTAATTGGTATATTACACTAATTAGTAGAATAGGTCAATTACTTGGATAGCGGAGGCACAATGCGTGTACGTCCGTCTACTTCAGAAGCTTAATAGAGACTCCGATTATAACTTTAATTTTGTTCAGTAAGAATTTGGTTTTATAACCATAAAGGAATAGAACATATTCAACTTTGGTCATAATTAGTGCTTTAGTGATTGAGATAAGTGTGTAAGAGTTGGAGTTGAATCTTGGGCTGGAAAGGCATTTGATAATGTTTAGTTTCCTACCTAAGGACTTGCATATAATGTTTATGTGTTTAGTCTGTTAAAGGTGACGCCTAAGGTCCTTAGGGATTGAACAGTAGGGAAAAGTATATTTTTGTTTGATGAATACTGTTACAGTGGTGTTTTCTATATATGTGTAAGTTCTTGCACTTTTAATTTTGCCCAATGCATAGTATCTCTACGTTTGGATATCTTCAAACAGTTGACCCATTTCAAGGTTAGCATCCTTCTTTTTAATGTTTATTAAAATTTGGAAGTCTTCTCCGTAACTGCAGTGGGAAATGTTTTTATACCCTTCTATGATTTCGTTAAGTCTGTGGTATGCTATGAGGAAAACTATGACTGGAAATGGTGAGCTCTGCGGCTCATTTACATCCCATTATACAATGGTAGTGTATTTGATAGTTGATTTCCCACCCTAACTTTTATTTTGCGGTGAGTCATAAAGTTTTTTATGTAGTGTAAGATTTTTGGGCCAATCTTCCATTTCTTTACTTGGTCGATAACAGCGTGAATTCCAATACGGTCTAAAGCCTTTAAGAAATCAAGGGAGACGATAATTAACATTACATTTTACCTTATCGTCGTATATAGAATAAAAACTTAAATCCACTGCTGTCGATGCTTCCGTGATCCTCGTATTGGCCGTTGATTTTAATAAAAATCATCTGCCTTTGAAGCCGCAGTTGTGTGCTGCGCGCACCGTGATGAGAGCCTTGGTCCAAGAAGCCTCGAAACTGCAATGGCTGTCTCGACTAAGATTACACGTGGCCGATTGGTGATTTTGTCCTACACAATTAAACACAGTCGATGCTTGGACGCTGCTGATCTCCGATCCGGCAAGCACATCTCGATGAAAGTCTTACAATTGCGAACAGGATGATTACCATTGCCGCATATTACTCACACAACTTCTTGTCGGGCGGTAAATAAAGATTTAACCCCTTTCCGACTGCCACATGATTCGGATTCATTTGCACTCGCACGCCCGTTTGTCGATGTCACTGGAGAATCACCCTTAGAAGACGCAATGATAGTTCGGTATTTGACATAAAAAAATGTACAGACCTCGTCGAATATCGGTAAATCTTGCGTCGCGGATAGCGATTTTTCCTATTCCACTCGTAAAGTAGCAGGTAGTTTCTTAAGCATGTATATATATATTTTGGCGCGACAGGTCTATGGGACCCAAGGCCTAGCTTCTCGCAACCATTCGCTTTGTGTGGGTTTTCAATTTTTGGGACGAATGGAAGGGATCTACAATTTTACGCCGAGTCCAAACGGCTAATTGAGAAGCTCATTCATGACAGTTTTACTCTCGGATGTTTGTCAGACGTTCGCGAGAGGTGGCGCAGTGGAAAAAAACCTTAAGATGTAATTTGGCCCTCTCGGGATCCGAACCTGAGCCCCTCGCTTAGTAGCCCAACACACTACCACTAAGCCACTACGCCACATCAGTGGCATTCTCACATTCTTAAGCATGTAGTAAACTTAAATCTGGGTTTGTTGTTCGAGATGAACTCCAACCATTTGCATGGAGTTCACACATGACCGACAAGTTTGAACAAAACATTTCAGACGATTTGGTTCGTCACGTTGAACTAGTGATTGCTTCGATCAGCAACAATCATGTAATGTTGAAACAACACCCGCCTGTTGTCATATATATTCCCCAGCATTTTGCATGCTACTTGATAATTCGATTTGATTGGAGTTAGGTTTTGGATGTCTCGCGATGCATCCTTTGACAAGGAATCCTGCAAATAGTGGGAGCGATGAAAGTCCTCGTACAATTGTGTACACGCGCTAGGAACACCTCCTTGAATATTGGCCAATCCACAAATTTCCCACTCAAAATTGGCAATTGAACAATTGTAAGCTTCACTTCTTCATGTACTGGCATCAGGGTGTGGATCGTAGCCGAGTCGTTGAGTGGCGTTTATGAGCCTCTATTTGTTCTGTGTCGCTGCACGTGAAGCTCGTATCTCAAATCAATCACCTCTTCGATGTAGGTCTCATCAAATTCATCCCTAATGACTGTGTTAATATAATATGCTTTTACCTGTTGCTGTTACTTGCGCTGACAAGATTATGGTGATTTTGTTTGAATACCGCATGTATATCGACCAAAGACTCAAGTTTCGCCATCAAATGCTTTTCGGTTCGCAAATGTAACATTTTCGGCCATTTTGCACCCACTACTAATTAAATGTTCACTCACCTTGCGTTTGAGGTTAGGTAAATGAAATATTAACCGCGATTCCAATTGTCGACGTGAAAGTTCCTCACAGGAGGCACCAAAAAATATGTTGGCTATGGCTGCGTTCCACGTTGGCGAAATCCCAAACTGCTAGAAATATGATGCGGCCTTTAGTCGACCTGCTGAGGCGGCTTGGAGGGTTTCACACTGTTACTGGAATTTTGGTCGTTTTTGCTGTCAGTATGCCACCCGCGACCACAATTAAAGGAACTGTCCTTTTTGAAAACTAGGGGATGCCGATTTCACTTGCTAGCTCTTTCACGTGTATTCACTTTTTCTTCAACTTGAGCGTCTTGCTTGGTACACTATCTTAATTCGACTTACAATACATTTTTCTTCGTATTATTGAATGTAGTCATAACCGCAGTCTCCCATAAGCCGCCAAATTGCGGTGCACGTGGTGGTATGAAGCTAACCTCAAATCCCTTATTTAGATTGTAGGATTTGAGGAGGTCGATCACGTCACCTGAGAGGTGAAGGGCTCGGCCGCGAAAGTTATGAGACGTCATAAACGGCCAACAAAAGTCGACGCCGGTTACCAAAAATTAAGGCTCTCCATACAGCCTCTCAGACGGAAGACCTTTGACTTGTTGCATCAGTCTTGGTTTGTAGTGAAAACATTGCGTGGATGAGCGTGCCACTTTTCGCATCAGTTCTCTGGCATTCACGACCCATATCTTCCCGCACAAAAGAGAAATCAATATCATTGTCCGCCGTGTAAGTTAGCTTTGAGCAAAAATTCCGCATATAACTGCGTTTGCCAATATACCACCCACTCTTATCACCGTAATTGTTATGTTGTTTATTTGCATTCTGTGTATGAACGGTGCGAGACTTTGCATGCTCGGCTTCAAAATCCTTTTTCTTTCCAACAATGATATCTCGCCTTTGTACACTGAAACTTGTAATTGTGCGACTACTCACCATAACCTAGCTCTCAACTCTTTCGCCAATATGTACGAGGCTGATACTGCTGTTAGTTGACGATCTGGCGCTACTCTATTGAAAGTGTGGTAGACAAAGGACATAATACGTAAAATGCGGATGTAAGATGATGATTGTTAAACGATAATTTCAATTATTGATGTCGGTATTGGTGATTCGAGACACACGGCAGCTACGCGTTTACGGATCTCATTGTGTGCTGGCACAATCTCAATTATAGTTTTTAGCGCAATTCTTCAACTGGCTCATTCGTGGTAATAAGTTATCTACATATAAGTCAGTACGCAAGACAGATTCACCAAATAGAAACTCAGACTCGTCAGCTATGTAGAAGAAACTGCGTATTGTCAAAAAAGGTGCCGCCGACATACCATACGTTACTGTATTTAATTGATACGTTTGTAATTTATAATTTTCGTTTTCCCTCCAGAGTATAAGTTGGAACCTTCTATCTCGTTCGTCCGCAACGAATTGCCTGTACATCTTTGTGATGTCTTCGGAGAGAGCGCATTTTTTAAATCGAAACGATAAGAGCGTTGTGATTAAATCCTGTTGGATTGTCATTATCAAGTCATTTTTTGAAATTCCTGAAGTTTTAGTAGCAGATGCATCAAAAATAAACCGCAATTTCGTGGTTAGACTCTGTGGTCGCACCACACAATGATGCGAAATGTAAAAATGTGGCTGTACAGTATATATTTCATGTGTAAGCAAGACACTGAGCAAGATACTCGTTTAGAAAATCTACGTAAGCTACCTTGATAGTCTCGTTCTTATCAAGTCTGCGTTGTAACATTTTAAATCGTTGGTAGGCGATATCGTACGACTTCCCCAATTTTTGTGGTGAATCTCTAAATGGAAAGCGTACTTGCACGCGGCCATCTTCGTTTAAAGCAACAGTATCTGCAAAGTAGTTTTCGCACAGTTGTTCTTCATGCGTGAATTTAGTCGGCATCATTGTGTACTATTCCACGTCCCAAAATCGTTGAAACATATTTTCTAGGGATGGCTGTTCTTGCACCAAGTTGCACCTGAACTGTCGATTAGTCGACGGACTGCAAAAATTACCCTCAACTATCCATCCAAATGCTGTGTTAAGCAGGTTTGTCATGTGCGGTCCTTCCTTCCGTGCTGATAAGTATGTCGACTTTTTACGATTCATTAAATTCTGGATCGGCAAGCTCTATGCCATCAGGAAACTTCCATTTTGAAACGTCGACGTTATCGTAAGGCTAATTCGTTCAAATTTTTTTTATTACAGCAAAATGGGAGGACCACTCAAAATCTGATACTCGTGACTTTAATGTAGCACTCACGTTAAAGTTTATTTTCTGGTGGATTTCAGAGATGCCGCCAACTGCTTGGTAGACATGTTGCTTGCTTAACTACAGACATTTTGGTCTCTCTTCAGTTATTAAATTCACTTCCGAACAGGAGTCAAACAGTGCACGAGCAAATTGATAATTCCCGTATCCGTCCTTGATCATCACAACTGCAATGGGTATTATTCCTTTCTTAGGGGTACATGCTATAAGAGTGGTATTAGTCTGAAATTGAATGATTGTTTGATCTTGATTCTGTACTGTGTATATCTGTCGTTCGCTACCTGCTTGTTTAAACGTTTTCGAAATATTGATGTAACTGTGCAGAAGAGAGAGATTTGCCGATTTGCAAATCTTGCATCGTGAATTCGATTGGAACGCCTTGAACGTGTAACTTTTGCGCAAACAATTAAAACACAGCCCTGCCCTTTTGACGAATTCCTTTTGAGTGAGTTGCAAATTGTTAAAAGGAGTTCACGCTGAAATATGGTGGTTAAGCGAATCGCAGAACACTCAATTCGAATTAGTCACAACGAATAAATTAGACGCTCAATTATGTTTTTGTTTTTGTTTGTTAACTACTTAGTGATTGGAAAAGTTTCGTGATCGGCTTTCTAAAAACTGAAAGCAGTGTGTTAAAATCCTACAACATTCATCCCAGGCAATCTATTTTTCGAATACTCTACTTTCGACGTAATTTAATCTTGTGTGCATCAACTTGGGATAATAAGGCGTGCACCAGGGTAGTATTCATAATATCGCTTGATGACCCTAATGACAGAAGAGAATCCCGTATCGATCAACCTTTGCAAGGATACTGCAAATTCAATTCCTCTCTTTGTGACTGCGCCTAACAAATCTGACGAAATTATGACTTCAATATCTGTATGTTGCAATCCACTACAGCTGTGTCTAACTTTTCATCCTCTGCTTGTATTCTTTCCTGCAGCTTACATTTTTTGTCATTACCGTTGAAGACGCAGCTTTAATAACCTTGAGTCGTTAATCTCTCCCCTTCAATCATTATGAGAAATGACACGCAAATAATAACAACGCAAGAACTCATTATTCAAATAACTTCAACTTCGGTGGTAACGGAAAATCTAGCAATATGCACAACTATATTGGATATAAAGCAATGTATACATACAATAACAAAATGTAGCGGCGTTTAGCGACAACAACAAAAAATATAACATTTGGTGGCTTAACAGTTGAACAAACATAACAAAGCCGGCACAGCAGTAGAAAAGAAGTGTAACGAGTGTAAGAGTGAAAAAAACGGCAAAAACTACTATTCGTTTTATTAAATCGAAACAAAATGATGCGTACAACACGATCACCGAAGGGGAAAAAAGGAAAGGAACTTTGGGGTTAGTAGGAACTGGGGGTTGGGTAGTTGGAACTGGGGTTAGTAGGCAAAATAAACAATGATATAGAAGCAAGGTGGAAATCACTAGCCGTTACAAGAACGGAAAAAAAATGAATGAAAACGCAAATGGTCCAGTCATATGGTAGATTTACCTGGAAAGTTTTCCGGGAGTTTTGAAAATTGGTACCTATATGGATTTTGATGTGCTCTTTTCGATTTTCAATTTTGCCACCACGTAGTTCAACAAGCACTTGGCTTAAAACTCATTTTCACACCACTTTGAGGTAGAGTATATGTTATGTGACGTTTTATTAATTATTTTTAATAGGCCCTTATTCATTAAAGCTGCTATTAAAATTTACGCCCTCAAATTTTTTACAAGTTTATTTTAAAAATAAAAACCTTTTACTAATAAGGAAAAGCATAGCATAACAAACGGCAAAAAAGAAGGCAGTGCAGCTCGTCGTCGAGGGTTAATATCTCGAGTGTCCAGTTGCCAATTGCTCTGAATCGTTCGCTGTGCCTCAACATCTAACCAAACTTTTGCTTAGCAAGCATCCGCATCACGAGCTACCGCCGCCAAAGCGTTCGAAAAAGTCGATAACACTGCCATCGCCACAACAACCATTGGCAATGATTGTTGACGGCAAATGACGGGACAACGTGCCGTCCGCCGAAGAACAAAAACAAACAAAATCCAGCCTTAACCATTAAAATCGAGATCAATGAACCGCTACACAATCAACATGTGATAAACAATGCGAGTGGTCTATCGATACAACAGCAAATCATTCAGCACATGCAACATCAGCAACAAAGACAACAGCAGCAACAACAACAACAGCAACAACTGCATCAACAGCATCACCTGCAACTTAATCAACCGGTGAAGTTGTGTTTCATCCCAACAAAATAGGTCTAACAACCCAACCAACCAGAACAAAACCGACAATAACATAGCGACAAGAGCGAAGCCTGGCGCTGCGATTTTATTACATAAGAACACTTTTACTACATAAGTTTGAATTTTTTAAAAAATTTTTTATATGTACATTCCACATAATTTTTCAAATACTATATAAATAAATATATATAAAAATAAATCTTTTTTCTCTTGTCTAAGTATATTAGATAAAGCGAGATTTGCACAAGAGCTAAAAGCAGTGCTCGCATTTAAAAAACGTAGAAGAAAAAGAAAATCTTTAAAAAAAACTTCAAAATATTTTATTGCATTAAATAATAAATTGATTAAATGTTTGATATGATAACAAATGGAACGAAGACATTGTATACAAAAAAAAAATAATAATAAAATGACTTTAGCATGTAACATATCCTTACCATAGCATTAACGGTCAAGAAACATTGGGAGCGTTCAGCAGAAGTGTTTGATGAACTCTTTTTGATGATTTTCGCTCATTGTGGATGCCTAATTCACAATTTCGATAAAAATTTAGTTATTGCGATGGCTAAAAATTCATCTCAAAAATATTTTGATAACCAAGCCATCACATTTCAATTACATGTTTTTCGTTTGTATACAAAGTAATAAAGACACAAGATTTAAAGTAAATAATTTCAGTGTTGTTATTAGTTACTTGGAAAGTGAAATGTAATGATATTTATTTATTTAATTTTTGTTTATATATATTTATGTTCCTAATATATATTTAACAGATTAGTGGAATGGGGAATACGTTATTTGTTGGCAAATTATTTAACGCAGAAATGAAAAAGGATATTTGTTAAGTAGTTAAACGCCGTAATTTTACAAATCTAGCATCACTACGTTCAGCAGATTCAAACCAGTAATCGATTATTAACTCAGAGAAAATGATAAGTGATGACTTCCGCTGAATGTGTTCATTATTACAAAGAAATAGCAACGATTTCATTAAAAGAAAAAATATGGCTCTAATTTTTTTGCCAATTTATATGAATTTTTTGACTTCTATTTAAACTTAAAATTTTCCTGTAAAAAATTTCTTTTTATTTTCTTAAATTTAATTTGTTTTATTTAACTTTTTTATTTTATTATTGTTAAATTTTTGTTTGTTTTATTACTATTAATTCCAAGTTATTTTCTTCTTTCTATATATTCCTATTTTACTTATATGTATATATATATATATATATATTTGCACTTGTTTTGTTTATATATATATATATATTATATTTTTGTATTTTATTTTCCTTTTACTTTTTCTTTTCTGATTTCAAATAAATAAGTCAGTCAGCGCTATCGCTCTTGTAAGAGAACCCTGAGGAATGCCATCCGAGAAAGTAAAGGGCGATGCTTTCTCAAGTTATGTGATGATGCGGAGAGCGATCCTTGGGGTAAACCCTATCAATTGTTAGTAAAAATTACCAAAGCGCACAAGCCTGTTCCTCCCCTTAGCCTTCCGAAGATGACACGAATTGTTACCACACTTTTCCCAGTACAACCTCCGCTGGACCAGAATTCCCGAGATGCAGAGATCAACGAGGATATTCCCCCGGTCACCATGGACGAAGGTCTAGCCGCGGCGAAGTGGATTAAAATCAGAAAACCACCAGCACCCGATCAAATTCCGTAGGGTCCTTAAGCTAATTCTTAACTCCAGGCGCTATTCTTCGCAGGACTTTTTAACCCATGCCTCTCTGAAGGGGTGTTCCCGACTTGCTGGAAAACGCAAAAGCTGCTACTGATCAGCAAACCAGGGAAGCCTCCAGGTGATCCATCTTCTTACAGACCCATCTGTCTACTTGACAGGGTGGGTAAGGTGCTGGAGAAAATAGAAGCGACCAGGCTCAAGACGGACATCCAACGAGGAGGAGACCTTTCCAGGACACAATTCGGCTTCATAAAAAAAAGGTCAACCATCGATGCAGTATCGGAAGTGACTAAGGTCGCCCAGGAAGCAATTCGGGGCAAACGATGGGCCCGTGGTGATAAGGAGTATTGTTTAATGGTTACACTTGACATAAAGAATGCCTTTAACTCGGGAAACTGGGGCAATCACCGACTTTGGAGTAAGTGACTACCTGGTCAGAATTATACGTAGATTTTCAGCCAACGGATACTCCTCTATGACACCACAGAGGGTGAGTCAACATACCACGTAAGTGCTGGGGTACCCCAGGGCTCTGGGCTGGGGCCCCTCCTACGGAATATTATGTACGACGTTATCCTCCGGCTCTCCTTCCCAAGCGGAATAAATATCGTGGAATTCGCAGACGACATTGCCCTAGTCGTTATGGGAAAACACATAAGTGAGTCGGTAAAACGTTGCAATACTGCCACTACAGCCACATCAGAATGGCTGAGCCGTGTTGGACTTAGCCTGGCGGAGCACAAGACTGAGGCTCTATTGATCAGCAGCCGGAAAGTAGTTGAGACAGCCACGATCACAGTTGGCAACACGCCGATTTCATCGAAGAGGTCTCTGGTCTACCTAGGTGTGACCTTGGACTGACTGCAGGCTCTCCTTCAAAGAGCACATAGAATCGAAAGCGAAAAGGCTATAAAGTCGTGCAGGGCCCTATCGAGGCTAATGCTAACCACACGGGGGCGAAAGCAAGGGCGCTGGCTGCTTATGATGAACGCAAAAAAATCAATAATGCTCTAGGGAGTTCTAGTCCGGGTCAAAGCGATGGAAAAGTATACTTACAGGCGGCGATTCGAGAGCATCCACCGGCTAGGAGAGCTCAGGACAATCAGCACATTTTGCACTGTATCGGAGGATGAAGTTCTGGTCCTCGCTGGTCTAATAAGAATTGACTTACTTGCGTTGGAGTCAGCAGAGGCCTATGCAGCGTGGCCGCGGATAATGCCAGAGAGACGAGACCTCAGGAGATTACGAGACAATTAACCTTAATAACGTGGCAGACTCGGTGGGAGAATTTGACGAAAGGAAGCTGGACGTACAGGCTAATACCCAGCATTTCTGAGTGGACCGGTGGGAAGCACGGTGTAGTAAACTTCCACCTCACAAGCGGGCATGGATGCTTTCGGCAGTACCTATTCAGGTTCCGCCATGAAGATTAACCCTGGTGCACGTACTGGCAAGGCCAGAGTGAGGAAGACGTCTAACACGTTCTATTCCGATGTAGAAAATTTGATAGCCGACGGCAGGTCATGAGTAATGCACTGGGTTGCGAGCCGCTCGCGGCTGATAACCTAGTGGGTCATATTATTTAGAGTCCAGCGAAGTGGGCCGCTTTATCGAAGTTTGCCGGCTTAGTAATGAAGGCCCTGCGAGTCCTGGAAAGATCGCGCCGACACCAGCGTAACAACTAATGAGGACGGTGCCAGCCATGCGAAGCTGTGCATAACTGTATTTCCGCAAGTATTTGACACTAAATATTAAGCAATAACACCTAAACCTAAGATAAAAGCATAATAAACGAACAAAAAAAAAAATATACATACAGACACACACACACACACACACACACACACACACACTCACACAGACACAGACACAGACACAGGTGGTGAAGTGAAGTGAGGTGCACGCGTGTCGATGGGGCTCCGTCCAAGGCAAGTTAGAGTTATCTTGACACCGGCAAGACTGTACAAGGATATTGCTTAGCCCAGATGTTGGCGGCAAGTCGATACGTCCCGGCGATTTCGAGGGAAGTAGCCTTGAGAATTAAAATTGTTTTTTTTTGTTTTGTTTGGTTTTGTTTTTGTTTCTCCTCAACTAAAAGTAATTACCGTTTTTCTGTTTGTTTGTGGTGAAAACGAGTGGTGAATAAGGTGATAAGTGGCACAGTTACAGTGAACATATATAAAACACAAGCTGGGCTGGGTTTGTGTCTGAAATTCCCAATGTAAAAACTCCACCTAATTCGATTACTTGCACCGTGATAGCCCGGGAGAGGGCAGTGATAAAAGCTACTCTGATCAACCTCCGGAGGCTTGAGTCTGAGGTGGCAACGTAGAAGCGCGCCCTACCTGGTGTCGATAAGACTCACTGCGCTAGTACTGCAACTTGCGAGTTATGTTTGGCTGCGATTTGAATCGCGATCTTTTACAGTCGCGGCCATAATTATCGTCATTGTCGCTCGCCGTGAGAAGGCAATGATGTGGAGACATCAGGAAATAGAGTCGAACGGGACGAGTATGCACGCACACACACACAGACACAGACATAGACAGACATAGGGCACTCGAGTTGCAGATTTCACTCAAGCATAGGCGGATAGAGCTCAAAGTGGCGATTCGCGAAAATAAGAGGCGTTGCTTTTTGGCCCTATGTGATGAGGCTGACAGCGATACCTGGGGACGAGCATACCGGATCGTGGTAAAGAAAATAAAAGCCCCAAGACCAACA